>OU015745.1:80942948-80967508 GCA_907169655.1 Acomys percivali | reverse complement strand
GAAAGAAAGAAAGAAAGAAAGAAAGAAAGAAAGAAAGAAAGAAAGAAAGAAAGGAAGGAAGGAAGGAAGGAAGGAAGGAAGGAAGGGAATATGAACATGCTGATCAGGTGAGAACAACCAATTATGGTGTTCAAACTCAAAACGACAGCACCTAATACCCAAAGTCTTGAATTGAAAGTATCTACAGGGTTGCTTAGAACCAGGGTCTTTCAATCTTCCTGTTTCTATTGCATCAACACACAAGGATATCTAAGAACAGCTGCTTGGGTTTTTGTTCTGTTTTCTGAGACAGGGTTTCTTTGTATAGCCTGGGCTGTCCTGGGCTCACACTGTAGACCAAGGCTGGCCTTGAACACACTGCGATATGCCTGCCATTGCCTCTCTGAGTGCTGGCATTAAAGGTGTGGGACTGCAGCTAAACCTTTGCCATGCACTCTAGTGCTCACTATTTGATCAGTGCCCCTTCGCAGGATGGCCTTGTGGGCATACAGAGGAAGGGGATGCAGGCTATCCTGGTGAGATTTGATAAGCTGAGGTCAGATGGTGGGGGAGGAGCCCCCCCAATTTCCTCTCCTCTCTCAGAGTTCTAGAGAAAGCGAATAGGGCACGAGAGGTTGGGAGGTTGGGAACGGGAAGATAACAGTGAAGGGATAACAATTGGGATGAAATGTGAATAAATTAAAATTTAAAATGGGGGCATGCACCACTAGACCCAGAGGCTGTTTTCTTGTTTTTCATTCCTTGAGGGTCTGCCCTAACTTTATGAATGCAAGAGACATTTTCTTCAGTTTTCCTTCTGACAGAGGACTCTAGCAACTATGGGCATCCTACAGAATTTTAGTGCTCATAGGTCTAGACCAGATGAGTTGTTCGTGGTCTCCAGGCTTTTTTATAAGTTGCTACAAGGATCCCATCACAGCTGGTTTTGAAGTATTAGGAAAGAGACCCTGAATCACCAGGTCTTAATGCCCATAAAGGGTCCAGAGCGCTGCCCCCTCCCCCAACGCCTGCAGTTGTACATAATAAGGAGGAAGGTGGGACTGATCATGAGATGGTACCTAGGAAGGCTCTGTCCTCCTCACAGAGGCAGCAGAGGTCAGCAGGGATAAGGGTGTGATGCTTCTGTACCATGGTCCAATTTAGCCTCATTTGGCTGAAGATGCTTGTTTTTGCAAAGCTGTTGTGACAATAAATAAACTGGCTTATGTTGTGTGTGGCACAGTACACTAGGGAGAGTACAGGAGTTTGTTAGCTGGGCTTTGCATTTCTTCTGTTTTCTCCTGAGCAGTCTTTTCTAAGTCACAATTAAGATGTAAAGATCCAATTACTGTTTTGGTGGAACAATCAATTGGAATCCAGTCCATTCTGTGTACATTCATTATGATATGACCTTTATTTGGAATCTTATGTGTATTAAGGGGCTCCAAAAAAAAAAATCCAGGAAACAAAATGGAGTTTGACTTGAAATTTCCTTTCAAGAATTGTGTACATTGAAAGTGCAGTATTTTCTACATTATCACTGATTCCCTGAATAGTGGGTTGTCAATACAGAGATAGTCTCTCATCCCAACAGGGTACCTGTACTACCTCATTCCACAGATGAAATCAGTACAGCCAAAGGAGATTCCTGGACACAGAAACAATATGTAATACAGGTGAGGAAGGACAAACCAAGCCCCTGATATTCCCAAACCACTGTCTCTTCGAAGGGTACAGCACCGAGTCTCAGACGACCTCTAGTCTCACCTTCGTTCTTCCCCTTCTAACCCACATGGCCCGTGTGAATGACTTAATGCTCTCAAGTGTAAATGCACACCTTCTGAAGATAAAACACTCTACAGCATGTTAGGCAGAGAGCAAGCCCTGGCCATGAACGCTGTTACCTTCTTCTTTTTCAATTCCAATTTCAGGATGGCCAATTTCAAACCAACCGATGTTCCATAAATGCTACTGATGGTTAGTTTATGATGACTGAGCAGTGACAGCTCAGTGTAAGCTAAGTGTAAGTTTAAGAGTGTCGGCTTACAAAGGAGCTTGGAAAACATTTTGAGAAATCTTGTTGTTTTACAAGTAGGTTACATGCTTCTGAGTTAGCCCAGAGTTGTGAGTTAGCTAATTTGATGTCAAAACATAACTCACTAGAGCCAAACTCTGAATCTTAGTTTTTCGCCTCAAGTTTTACATCCTTTACACTTTATTATCTAGTAAAATAAATATTTTAGATATATGCCAACACAAACACACTAGGTTGATGCTGGGAAAGCGTATAGTGGTACAATCTCCTTCAAAAATAGTGGATAAGAGCCAGGCATATATAATCCCCTTGCTTGAATGTGGAAGCAAGAAGCTCAATAGTTCAATGTAATCCTCAGCTAGATCATGCACACACATGCACGCACGCGCGCATGCATGCACACACACACATACACACAGCTAAAACTAGAAATGAATGTCAGCCACGACTGTGCATGTCTTTAATCCTAGACCTCAGAGGGAAGTGGAAGGGAGGATTTCTTGACAATCTGAGCCAGACTGGTGTACACAGAGTTCTAGGCCAGCCAAGAACAGACAGTGAAATACTGTAGGAAACAAAGCAAAGCTCAACCAAAGTACATGCTTTCAAACCACACAAGAAAAGCGGGTATACATGAATGTTATTAACGGGACAAAGACCACAGCTCGCGTGTGTACTCGATCAAGTCACCCAAGTGCGTATTTTTAATCCTTAGTTCCCAAGTAAAAACGCTGATGGCTAGGTCTTTTACCAGGAGCACTGCTTCCCATTAAGTGTGGTGCCCATAAAGAAGAATCCAGAAATTCTGTCTCCTCACATATAAAACTACATGAACAAAATAGGAAGCTAATAAGAGCACCTGCCGTGTAGAGCTGTCGGTAGGGCTGAGTGAGACCAGAAATGAAGAGATCGCCTGGGGCCTGGAGTGCAGTAAGAACTTAGCGAGAACTTACAGTGTACCGCTGGAGCCTTACAATGGTAGTCTTACAAATTCAGATCATGAAGCTGGGCAGTGGTGGCACATGCCTTTAATCCCAGCACTAGGGAGGCCGAGGCAGGTGGCTAGCTGTGAGTTTGAGGCCATCCTGGTTTACAAAGTGAGTCTAGGACAGTCAAGGCTACACAGAGAAACTCTGTCTCAAGAAAATCAATAATAATAATAATAACAACAACAATAACAACAACAACAACAACAACAACAACAACAACAATAATAATAATAATAATAATAATAATAATAATAATAATAATAATAATAATAAAATTCAGATCCTGAGAGCTACAAACAGGGGCAGAAGGGAACAGGAATTATCTTGTAAGTGTGTTTTTGAGTGTTTTAAGACTTAAGGAATCATGGCCAAAACACAGAAAATGGAGACTTGAGCCATAAGATATGGCAAGCAGGCTGATTACCACCTCACTTAGGAAGGTCTCTCACTTAACTACTCAACAGCAGAACAGAAACTGAACATCTTCCAGGTACCTAAGTGTCTCTGGAGCCTTCAGCCTATGTTTGTCTCATTTCCCAGTGGGAAGTTCATTCCATGCAAGCAAGTAGGCACCTTCAGGCTGTATCTGGGGAACATGGGATTTCCCCCACTGAAGAATATGCAGCCATGTCTCACTCACAAGGAGAAAAACCTGAGGAAACACGGCTTGGGCCCCCTGCCAGTAACCTCCTCACCAATTCTGGGGAAATTTCCAGAAGCAAAAGAAGCCTACATTTGTAATCACCTGGCAAAGCAAGAGATGCAGGCTCTGACTCTGCCACTGCACGTCACAGGCATCACCCGTGCACATCACTGTGGCCGCATCCAATTTTAATAACGTGTCAAACGTGCAGATTTTTCTTGAAGTCTGGTAGTGACGGGCAGAAAACAGACGGTTCTAAGAGATGCTCAGATAAAGAGAGCGTCAAAAGCAGAGTGAATGAGAAATGGAGCTCGGGGAAATGCCTGGAGATGAGAGCATGGTGACAGGAAGAATTCAAAAGGCAGGGAGGGCTCGGCGTGGCTAGTTTTTCAATGGTCAGTCACCTACAGAACAAGAGCCAGCCTGCAGGCAACGGAGCAGGGAAGAAAGGACACGTCATTGTGGAACTGCCATCTATGTTTCTAAATAGTCAAGTTACCTGTAACTCTACGTGCATCTTAGAAAACACGGAACTGTGCTGCAAATCAGAGCTGGGAAGCTGGGAAGGATCTCAGAAATCATATGGCCTCAGAGTCACCGCACTAGTTTGTCTCTGAGTTCAATGTGGGGAGAGAATGTGTGGGTTTAAAGCCTGGGTTAGCAATGGGAGCAGGGTGCAGTTCTCCTGGATTTCCAGCTGCCTGCTTCAGATCCTGCCCCAGGTGAAATCAGATACAAAGGAGTGTGAGTGTTCACCCTACATTCCTTATCAGTCTGGTTTCCTTTTTTTTTTTTTTTTTTTTTTTTTTTTTTTGTCCTTGCAGGTCATAGCAGATTTCCTAACCCATGTTTATATTTAGCCTCTTGACTCACTATATTGTCTTCAGGTTGTGAATGTGTGTCGCCTATGTGTCATTGCTGAAGAGGACTCAGAAACGGTGACTTATCTGAAATCCATAGTTCTTAAGACAGAAAGACAAAGCAAGAGATAGCTCTACACTCGCTTTGCTTCAGAAATCAGAAGACAAGATTCCAAAGCACCCAGCCTTAAGAAGAGCCGCTGGTGTTGCCGGATCCCTTCCCTATCCATTCATGCCCCCCCTCCCACCTTTTTACCCAACTATTCACTGTCACTGAAGAAAAGAAAAGCAACTACCAGGAAGTGGCAAGACTGAAATGAGAAAAATAGGTTCTGAGCCAGACCAAAGGCCTGAAGTCATACGAACAAAAAAGGCTTTTAGAAGCTATGAGGGGTAGATATAGTGGCCGGAATATTTACGTAAGTGTGCATACACAGTCACAGTCATAGGGGAGGGGAGTAAGGGGAAAATGGAAGGGAGGGAGGAATGGGAGGATACAAGGGATGGGATAACCATTGAGATGTAATATGAATAAATTAATAAAATAAAATTTAAAAAAAAGAACCACAGAACAATAAACTTGTAAATAAATAAACAAATAAATAAAAACTGAGCAGGGTCTGAGTCTAAAATAAAAAGTGTGCATACACATAGTTTGTGTTGAGTGTGTGTGTATGTTTTGCACATATCCTAAAGCAACACTAACAAATTCAGGACATTCATCTCTGGGGTCTCTCAGTTTCCCAGAGCTATAACTCCCTGTCTCATGGCGACATTAACAGTGGAGCCGGCTGCTTTAGAAGGATGCGACACAAGTTTTTATTTGTACAACCTTTGAGGGAGAAAACTGCCCCAAACTTGTCATTGAGAAATTCTCTTCTTTCTTACCTTGCTCTTCATCAAAGACTATAGAGTCGTCACTGCTAAAGGGGTTCGTGCAATCTACAGTTTGATGCCAGTTTCTGGTGTGGTGGTCCTTGCTCCACCTTGGGGTTTGGAAAGAGGTAACCGAGGCAACATGGGGAGTTCAGAGAGCCAGTCAGCAGTGGAGTCTCCTGACACCAAAGCAAACACTCTCCCCATATATCTTCTCAGTTTTCAGGGCCTGCTCAGCCTCTTCGTTTCTAATTTTCAGAGCTCATGTACAATGTCTCCCCTCAAATCCTCCATACTCTTTGGATTCTTTATCTTTTTGTTAATTATTGTTCATAAAAATATATGACACCTGGACCACAGCTTCCCCTCCCACCTCTCCTCCTAGTCCCCTTCCAATCCCCTTATTCCCCCCCAATCCACTCCTTCTTCATTTCCCTTCAGATAAAGGGGGGCCTTCCAGGGATATTAACCAAACATGGCATAGCAGGTTGAAATAAGACTAGGCACCCCCTCTCATATTAAGGCTAGAAGAAGCAACCCAGTAAGGAGGAAAAGGGTCACAAAAGCAGGCGAAAGAGACAGAGAGCAGCCCCTGCTTGCACTGTTAGAAGTGCCATAAGAAGACCAAGCTACACAACTGTAACATACATACAGAGGGCATAGGCCAGTCCCTTGCAAGCTCGCTAATTGCCCTTCCAACTCAGTGAGCCTCTATGAACCCAGGTTAGTCAATTCTGTGGGTTTTCTTGTGGGGTCCTTGATCCCTCTGGCTCCTACAATCCTTCCTCCATCTCTTCCGCTAGATTCCCAGCGCTCTGCCTAATGTTTGGCTGTGGGGTCTCTGCATCTGTAACCATCATTTGCTGGATGAAGCCTCCCTGGTGACAACTGGGCTAGACAACAACAATCTAGGAGTATAGCAGAATATCATTAGGAATCATTTCATTACTCACCTGTAAGTAAATATCAGCTGTTAAGTAAAGATAATCATGCTATAATCCACAGACCCAAAGATGCTAAGTAACAAGGAGGGCTCAGGGGATTGGGGGGTGGGGCATGAATCTATGGAAAGGGGGAAACAAAATAGATATTGTGGTTGCCTGGGGTGAATGGGGATAGGAACAGGAGGGATTAGGGACAGGAGTTCTGGGAAAGACAACTGGGATTTGGGGGTCATTCTGGAGTGAGGTAGAAACCTTGTGTAATGGAAACTCCCAGGATTCTACTATGGTGTTCCTAGCTAAGACTTCCTGTGGAGGAGTTGGGTTATCAACCCAGCCACAAAAGCTTTGACCTACAACTTGTCCTACCTGAAAGATATGCTGGGGTAAAGGTGGTATAAAAGTTGTGGGAGTAGCCAATCAATGACTGGTCCAGTTTGATATACCCGATAGTGCCTGGAGGGCCAGGATGCAGAGGCAGGATAGCCCAGAGGCCTAGACTAGAACCAAACACAACAGGGAAAAAAAAAGGGGGAAAGGGGATTCTTTATCTTAAGAAACATCTCGCCAGGCATGGTGGTACCCACTTTTATGACCAGTACTTGGCAGGTAGAGGCAGGAGGATCTCTGTGAGTTTGAGACTACTCTGGTCTACAAATGAGTCCAAGACAGAGCAAAACCCTGTCTTGAAAAACTAAAGGTAAAGAAAAGAAAAGAAAAAGAAACATCTTGACCATATTTAATTCCTTTCGTCCTATACCAAACAACCTACCGATTCATGTTTTTCATTTCCTTTTCTTTTTCTCTTTTAGACAGAACCTGATTATGAACCCTAAGCTGACCTTGAACTCTCCTCAGTCCTCCTGTTTCAGCATCTCACGCAAATTCCTGGCAGGTACCATCACCTCTGCTTTGACTTTTTCTTTGACTATTGTAATGAATCGATCTACACTCCATCACCCCTCAGTATTGCTCCTGAAATATATTGTGTGGTGTTCTCTATAGAGAACAGTATCATCAGGTCAGAAAACGTGGCTTTTCTTCACAACTCCAGAAGTTACAAGCCTCATCACTTCATTACTGAATATTTTCCATATGGCAATTATTAGATATTTAACTTGATGTGTATGTGTAGTACATGCAATGTGTGTACAGCGGTGGTCAGTGGTGGATGTTTACTAAAAGAAAGTGAGATCAAATGCCCTCCCCACCCCATTCTCTATAATAGGGTAACCCTGACATTAAGAGTCCATCTCAGCCTGAATCTTGAAAGTGAAAAGTCAAGTTTTTCAAAGAGAGGAAAAGACCGAGTGTGTGTTACAGAGGGGAGGGGCGGATCACAAGTTAATAAAATATGAGACAAAAAAAGCATAGAACTTTTGACTACCAGCTCTCAGCACCGGGTGGCACAAGTCACAGCAAGAAGTGGCAGGGCCAGCCACATCCCTCTGAATCAGAATGTCAGTGCAGCCTCCAATGGAAGCTCCAATGATATCCTCATTCTCACGTATCCTCCACAAAGCCCACTTTTAAAAAGCAGTGGAGTTGGAGATGTCAGCGCATCCTCAGAGGCAGCTCCCTTGATGGGGTTGCCCCCATCTCATTAAGGACAGTCAGACATGACTCAGCACTTCCATCAAGTGTCTGGAGAGACTATTTTATGCTCATAGAAAATCACCCAAAGCAGAACAATGGAAGGCAGAAAAGGTGGGTTGCTTATTCATCAAAATCAAATCATCCTTTTCTCCATTCTAGACAGGATATAAAAATTACAACCAATAGGAAACCAGGAATGCCTCTGCTTGGAACACATCAAATCATCCTGTCACCTTCAGTTATGACTATCAGCCACTCAGACACTTCATCTGTCTGGGTCACAAAGCAGGGTGACATGCAGGTTATGTCATGTCTTTCAATCAGGAAACCCTCCATGAGAACCTACCGCACATGACACTTTATAACCGGAGACAAAGATAGAAGTAAGAAGACATGGTGTTCCTTTCAAAGATCTCGCTATCTGGGATTTAAAGGTAGGTTTTTAAAAAAATCACTCTTAGAAAAATGGAAAATAAAGCAAATGCTCAAAAGAGAAGTGACACAGCATGTCATAAGAGGACAGATGGAACTCTTCACTCTGACGGTGGGTGGGGAGGGTTCAGCTGTGCCTTCACAAAAACGGCAGCAGCTCAAGTCATCTCTTACCTTCTCTTGACTTGAGCCCGGGCAGTACACAGACATACACTGACAGATAGCAACGGAAGGAAGCCAGACTCTGGAAGCCACGAATGAATGCTCACACCTTGAGGCACTGTATGGATTCCAGGCTGTGGGACAGTTCGTAGAGTTTTTGGGGGCGTTGTGGGATAGTGTCACTCAACTGAAAGTCAAGGATGAAGCAACCAAACTAACCGTGGGCACAGGTGGAACAGGGGCTAAGAAACACGTTTGTATCCAGAGGTTCCTTGACCAGCCCCATGTACAAAACCATGCACATGAGGCGCCTCTACCCATGGGCTGCCTAATGTCTTACTTATATAAACCACAAATGAAGTCAAGAGATAAACTACAGCGACTGGGACTGAGGAATAATGCTGCAAGGCTAACTTTTTATGAAGTCCTTTCTCTCCACAGACAATGTGGGGGACTGGGATGTACAAAGAGAAACACTGGGTTGGTCCCCTGACCTGCTCTCTTACCACCCCCGAGTTCCCATCAATATCAGTGACAGTGGATGCGGTCATCATTTTGTCATAGTTTTCAAAATTTGCGAGCTGGATTCCCTTCTAGTGAAGCCTAACTTAAAATTGTTACAAAAACAAAAACAGATGCCTCAACGCACAGCAGTGCACTAACAGTGGCATAGCAACCTATCTATATGTCCATATGACTCTCTCTGCTCTTGCCTGTGCATTAAGAGAAATACTTGAAGTTGTTCAAACCCAGTGAGTAGAAAAATGAATAGTGCATGATCCAGTAATAAACACAGGATGGCTAATAATGACTAGCAAAACACGAAAGGGGACGTTAGCAAGTCACCAATGAGGTAAACATTGGATATCCAGAATCGGCTGTAAAGGGCTCCCAAAATTCAGTGAGAAAGTAAGTCATCAGAAAGGGGAAAATGATTTCAGTGGACACGTCACCAAATGCTGAGATGCTGCTCAACGAACAATGACCTTCAAATAGACACAACACTGGGATCTACTTTCAGTACATCCTGCCAGGTCAAATGAAACCACTATGAGCTCCTCTAAATGACTCTGAAAAAGTCAGACTCATAGGTACAGAAAACAGATCAGTGGCTGCCACGAATGGGGGATACAGATGGGTGACCAAATCATGGCCAAAGGAAAACACTCTGGGAAAGTAATGAAAATTATCAAGATCATAACTGTAGTAGCTGTTACACTGTTAAATTAATTTGTCAGATTCCTTACACTCCATACACTAAAATTCTTAACCACATGTAAATATGAGTGAATTAAAACATACACACACAAAAAAAGAAAAATTTCAAAAGTGCACTTCGAGACTTGCCTTTAATTGTAAAAATGAACGGGGCACAGCTTTGCTCATGGGCATTTTTCAATGCCTTTTCTCCCCAATCTCCGAAGAGTAAAATCGTACTCATCACTTAAAGTCCCAATTGGACACTACACCTCCAGATACAGCTGTCTGCTCTCAGCTGGAAGTAATTTCTCTTACTTCAGAATCTCTACAGCATTTCCTCGGGACCTCCTCTAACCCTGACCGCTTTCTACCTTGGGTAATTGCTCTTTGAGGATGTGGCTGATCCCCAGCTAGACCGTGAACTCAATGTCAGGGCTCAGGTGCTGTTCAATCTACATGGTGCCCAGCACAAAGCCTAGTAGATAATACTCTTCTTCTATGTAGGGTGGGCTGAGGGAGCCCACAGTGAAAGCAGAGATCAACAGCAGTGCAGAAATGGAAGTCCGTGTCCTGTCAGAACAGCCTGCCATGTCTGCCATGGATTCCCACACAAAATGATCTTGTAGCTGGCGCCAAGAAGGAAATCTGTGCCGTCTATTATGTCAATGCATTCACTCATGGAGTATTTATCGAGCATTTACAGAGTCAAGCCTCTGCTCGTCACTAAAGGAGGATCAACTGAGCCAGCCTATCCCCAATGGGCTTTCATTCTATAGATGACTGGCTTTACGGAATAGATTAACTAAATACGTAAAAGCTAGGCAATCAATAACCCATTGTGGTTTGAATGGGACTGTGTGGAAACAGCTGGCAGTATGAAGGGCTCCATGCAGGGGAAGCTTATTAACTTTGAGCTTTTGGCATGTTATATAGGGCAGCTAAGTGTGAGAAGCAAAGTTTAAAGAAATGTCTGTGCAGAACGTCTCACAGTGAGGAGAAGGTGTACAGGGATGTCTTAATGAAGCCCAGGGGAGCAGAATTAGCAGAATAAAGCTGGAAAGACCGGTAGATGAATGAGTAAAGGCACTTGATGCCATGCCTGGTGCTCTGAGTTGTCCTCTGACATGTGTGTCCGCCACATGTACACCACGGCAGGTACGCACACTCATGCACAGATACATACCCACACAATGTGATTTTAAAAGATACACACAGTGAGACACTGACGTGGCAGACAAGGATCTGAGCACATATCATAAGGCCAGAGGCAATGGAAATGAATTCTGATAATAGCAAGAACACTGCCAGGGTTTTTATCAGTAGAGGTGCTTGATCTAAAATATTTTAAGTAGATGACTAGCTGGTTTGTTGTGTATAAGATGAACTGTAAGGAAGAAGAGTGAAAACATCATGAGAGCATTGCAGAAACCCGGGTGGCCCCGATTTGACCACTTCCCCTTGGTGGGGAGGCCTGGTGGCACTCAGAGGAAGAGGAAGCAGGCTATCCTGATGAGACAAGCTGTGGTCATATGGTGGGGGAGGAGGTCCCCTTCTGTCACAGGTCTAGGGGAGAGGAACAGAGGGATGAAGTAGGGACAGACGGGAAGATATAAGTGAGGGGATAACAGTTGGGATGTAATCTGAATCAAGTATAAATAAATAAATAAATAAATAAATAAATAAATAAATAAATAAATAAGAAAAAAACAATGTGGTATGGCTTGTGTAGGATGAGTTAAGATGGAAGAAATGGACAGAGTTACATGAAAGATGTGACAGTCTGATGAAAAGAGACAGGAAAGATAGAGTGACTTTGTTCAGTGGTTCTTCCTTTTTTCTTTCACATCTTATGTGGTGGTTGGGAGGAAGCATGTCAGGGTGCCTAAATGCAGATGTCAGAGAGCAACTCTTCCAAGTCGGCCCCTCCTCGCACCATGCACCATCTGGGTCCTAGGAGTTGACCTCAGGCTGGAGAGCACGTGCCCTTCCTGAGCCATCTCAGCATCATGGTTCAGAGGCTCTGAAGCATCAAACAGATCTCAGCTTTAGGACCCTAGAGAGGTGGCGGCAGAAGCAGCTGAAAGGCTTAACAGACAGAGACACCCAGATTCCGAGAGGTTTCGAAGCTCACCCAAGGACACCTGGCAAGTCGCCGACAGGCTTGAACCTGTGCATCAGGTATGTTATGTTCCTCGTGGTAGTCCACGTTTTCATTCTTGCTCTCCATTTTTTAGAGTGAATACAGTAACAGTAATATTGTTATCCGTGAAACGTGATTTTTAAAAAAGACATTCAGATACAGAGAAGAACACAGCAGAGTGCTAGTATTGTAGAATCAGGGAGCGCCCCCCACTTTGCTTGTTCTGTTTCCTGTGTTAGTAAATGCCTCGGTCTTTTGCAGTTCTACTAAAGTCACAACTGACAATTATATCAGAACTGCCTTAGAGTCCTCCAGAGCAGAATGAATTGCAGAGAACAAAGGGGCCAGGGCTGCATCCAGCAACTAAGTGGGAAAGTGTTGCTAACTGCCCTTGAACTCTCAGTCCATCATGACTAAAGACATACTTAGAAAGAGCACAGCTCCCTTCTGGTCCAAGGTTTTTATTACACGTGGAAATTTGGGTGCCGGTCATCAAATATCCAGTGTCCAATGCACAAGGCTCAATCAGAATGTCAGCCCAAGGAGCAGTTGGTAGGTAGCTATTGAGTGTGTGTATAATTCCTGACTCACTGAACAGAGCATCTGCTGCCTTTTGCTGGCGACAGAAAACTTTCAAACATATCATCTCTTGAGATCTTCATAACAAGCCTGCCAGGAAGGCATAAACAGTATCTCCTTCATCTTTCTGATAAGTACACATCCATATCTTGGTTCACATCCATGAGAACTGAAACCACGATTGTGCTCACGGCGACACTGATCACGACAGCAAACACTAAAGTAAGCTGCATATCCATCAGTTGCTTGGTTTTTGATGCGATGTAGTTTGCATTAAGGATCCCATTCTATGACCTGATGTTAGCTATCTCTGTATTTTCCATTATTACTTACAGCAGTCGCAACAGCAAAAACAAATATAAAAATAAAAAGCTGGCCATGGTGGCTCATGTTCATAATCCTGACGCTTGGGAAGCTAAGACAGGAGGATTGCCGTGTGTACGCCTAGCCTGAGGTGCATAGTAAGTTGCAGACCATCCTGCAACACTGACAGAGATTGTGTCCCTGCAGGGAGGCCGGGGACCTGCATGTGAAGTAGCATAGTGACCCTAGTGAAAAATTTGAGAGTTATTTCAAATGTTAAATATGAAGTTGTCATGGCCCAGCATCTCTCCATCTTTCTCTCTCTCTCTCTCTCTCTCTCTCTCTCTCTCTCTCTCTCTCTCTCTCTCTCAATAACCAAGAGAAATGAGTGCACATCTCCATGGAAGATTATACAAATGCTCATGGCAGCCTTGTTCATTACAGTCACAAAGCAGAAACAACCCTCTGGCCTATCAATGATGAAGCGATAAATAGGAGAATATTACCTGTTAATAAAACATTGTGAAGCATAGATTTATCTTGGAGACTGTTCATAAATTGAAAACATTATACTATATGAACCTACCAGAAAAGCCACATAGAATATGATTCCATTTATAAAAAAGATCCAGAATAGACAAATCTATAGAGATAGAAATTGGATAAAATTAGATTAGTTATTGATAAGGGTAGTGGGGAAATAAGTAAGAAAGAACTGGTGGTTGACAAATAGAATTTTTTTTTTGCAGTAACTTGATGTTCTAAAATTAGATTGTATTTGGAACACAAAGCCCAACATGTCTGACTTTATTGTTCAAAACACATGGCATCTTGGGAGTGGGGAGGATAGACGATGTCCATAGCAGACAAATGGTATGGAATCCCAAAGGCCTGTCAGGAGAATGAGCAGTGCACCTTTCAAGAGCATGGTACTACTCTTTTATTGACTGTCTGTGTGCCCATGGCTGAGGCACTGAACCTCAATAAGCTTGTGCTTCCTCAACAGGGTAATGCTACATTTCACAATATTGTCTTAAGGATCAAGGAGTTTTTGTACTGAAAGACACTAAGCTATGTCATTTACCACTTTGATAGCTAGTGGATATAAAAGAATGTCAATATCTCTGGCACATGGTAAAAAAAAAACAATATTACATATGTTTGTTGCAATGGAGAAAGAAATTCAGGAACGCTGGCAGATGAAGAAAAAGTATCATTTGTTTAACTCATACATAATAAATGCCTACAGAAATTGAAATGCTGACAGTTGGCTAAGCATACTCTGCAGTCTGATTTTGTCTACACTGTATACAAACAACCGAGCAACCAAACAGACAAACAGACAAGAAAACCGCCTGTACTCAAAAGGAATGTTTACAAGTTTACAAAAAATTAGGAAAGAACCTAAGTATTTTAGAGACCAAGCACCCCAAATTAACAAAAGTGGGGCTCACTTGTTGTAACTTCTGAGTGCTTGTGTAATTAATATTCAATTTCATGATCTTACATGCCTAACAGATACACAACAGGTATGGGTATAGTACAGAAAAATCAACAGAAATAGCTCTTGGTCTTCACAGAGCATCTAATTTAGTAGTCTACCACGATAATCTCAGGAACACTGGACTAAACTGACTCAACCATTCAGAACACCACTCTTTTCTATTTCTGAACATTAAGTTTGTCTTCAATTTTATTTTTTTTTCTTGCTATTGCTCACGTCGTGCTATAATTACTACTTTTCCATTTTTTATTGTGAATCTATTTTATTTTATTTTATTCCTTTTTTATTATTAATTTATTCATATTACATCTCAGTTGTTAGCCCATCCCTTGTATCCTCCCATTCCTCCCTCCCTCCCACTTCCCCCTCTACTTCCCTCCCCTATGTCTGTGACTGAGGGGGACCTCCTCCCCCTGTATATGCTCATAGGGTATCGAGTCTCTTCTTGGTGACCTATTATCCTTCCTCTGAGTGCCACCAGGCCTCCCCATCCAAGGGACATGGTCCAATATGGGGCACCAGAGTTTGTGTGAAAGTCAGATCTCCTTCTCCACTTAACGGTGGAGAATGTCCTGTCCATCGGCTAGTCTGGGTAGGGGTTCGAAGTTTACTGCCTATATTTTCCTTGGCTGGTGCCATAGTTTGAGGAGGACCTCAGGGCCCAGACCTCCTGTAGTTTTCCAGGACTCACTGGATCCTTCTATTTCCTCATTCTCCCAGGATTCTCACACCTAAAGTCTCAATAGGATGTCCTCCCCTCTGACCCAATTTCCTGGTAGGTAAAGTTTTTCATGGGGACGTACCCCTTGGACTAGTGTCTCGATATAAGTGAGTATATACCATTTAACTCTTTTTGCTTCTGGGTGAACTCACTCATTATGATAATTTCTAGTTCAATCCATTTGTCCACAAATTTCAGAAATTCCTTGTTTTTAATAGCTGAGTAGTATTCCATAGTGTAAATGTACCACAGTTTCTTTATCCATTCATCTACTGAGGGACACTTAGGCTGTTTCCATGTTCTGGCTATTATGAATAAGGCAGCTATGAACATGGTTGAGCATATGTCCCTGTTGTGTGGTAGTGCATCTACTGAGTATATTCCAAGGAGTGGAAAAGCTGGGTCTTGAGGAAGCCCTATCCCAGTTTTCTGATATAGTGCCAGATAGATTTCCAAAGTGGTTGTACTAGTTTGCATTCCCACCAGCAATGAAGGAGTGTTCCTCTCTTTCCACATCCTCGCCAGCATGTGGTGTCAGTTGAGTTATTAATCTTAGCCATCCTGATGGGTGTAAGATGGAATCTCAGTGTCGTTTTGATTTGCATTTCTCTGATGACTAAGGAGGTCAAGCATTTCTTTAAGTGTTTCTCCGCCATTTGATATTCGTCTGTTGAGAATTCTCTATTTAGTTCTAAGTCCCATTTCTCAATTGGGTTATTTGGTTTGGTGGTGTTTAATTTCTTGAGTTCTTTATATATTTTGGATATTAGACCTTTGTCAGATGAAGGGTTGGTTAAGATCTTTTCCCAGTCTGTAGGCTGTCGCTTTGTTCTCTTGACAGTGTCACCTGCCTTACAGAAGCTTCTCAGTCTCATGAGGTTCCATTTATTAATTGTTGACGTTAAGGCCTGGGCTGTTGGTGTTCTGTTCAGGAAGTTGTCTCCTGTGCCTATGTGTTCCAGACTCTTCCCCACTTTTTCCTCTAACTGGATTAATGTCTCTGGTTTTATGTTGAGGTCTTTAATCCACTTGGACTTGAGTTTTGTGCATGGTGACAAATAGGGGTCTATTGCATTTTCTACATGTAGACATCCAGTTAGACCAGCACCATTTGTTGAAGATGCTGTCATTTTTCCATTGAATGGATTTGGCTTGTTTGTCAAAAATCAAGTGACCAAATGTGTGTGGATTCATCTCTGGGTCTTCCGTTCGATTCCATTGATCCACTAGCCTATTATTTTTAATGGTAACTAAAATAGAAGGATTATTTGAATTAGGACAACAAGTGAAGTTATTTAACTGAGAAAATCAACACCACTTTCACCCTGTGTCCGAAAGGGAGCCCTATCAGGCTCTGCAGCCATGTACAGAACAGCAGCACTAAGTGGACCCCATGAGTTTTAAAAGAAACACCTCCATGGGGAAAAACTAAAAAGAAGTGGTTGGTCTCAAAGTTGTGTGAGAAGAAATAGGAGGGTAGAGAGTGTAGTACAGGGAGGGGTTGAGATGGGTCATGACCTTCAAAACACATCGCATGAAATTCTCCAAGGAGTAATTGGAATGTTAAACGAGATTATGAAGTTGGGAGGGAAAGTAGTGTGGAATCTGGAGGCTCTGGAGGGATGAAGTAAGGACTGAAATTGATCAAGGCACATTGTATGCATGTTTAAAAGTCTCAAACAATAAATTAAAAATTAAAAGAAGTACAGAAAAAAAGAAGTAGGGGGTGGGAAGAATCCTGCCAAAGTTTTTCTGTAATCTCACGCTTATGCATGCATGCTCTGAGGTAGGCTGGTAGCCCATCTGAGAAGAGAGGAGGTAATTTGTAGCACAGATTTGCCCAAATCCATAAGATTAATACTTTCAAAGAATGCAGTTTCAAAATACTGACAACTTGATAACTGGGTCAAAAAATTGAAAAAAATAAAAAATAAAAACAGTATGAGCAAAGCAGTATTTTCCATAAACACCAGAAAACAGATGATAAAGATTTTAGAATTGGGTTGGAGAGATGGCTCAGAAGTTAAGAGCACTAGCTGCTCTCCCAGAGGTCCTGAGTTCTATTCCCAGCACAAACATAGTGCTCACATCATCTATAACATGATCTGATGCCCCCTTCTGGCCTGCAGGTGTACATGCAGATAGAGCACTCATACACATTAAATAAATAAATAAGTCTTTAAAAAAATATTTCAAAGCCTGTTTTACAGTAGACATTTTAAAGCAGAACATTCATTAAAACAACAACAAAAAAAACCTGACTACCACATCAGCAAATATAAATATGGACGATTTCCTGAATGGCTCTATACTATTGTACTTTATTAATGAATATTTGCATTCTTTACATGATATCAGTTTTAATCATCCTAGGAAAACCCTAGATATGAAAACATCTTTCTTGTGTCCTTTTCTTACTGAAAGAGACAAGGTTAAAGTGATTCTGGTGACATCTTTGAAACAAGGAACAAGGTGCTGTCCACACAGCCATCTCAGTCATCAGTTATGTTATTCCTTATGTATGACTCATCAGGACCGGAAGGCATAGCTAGGATTGTGCTTACAAATGGTTGACAACCTACGAAGTTTTTTAAAAGACAGAAAGTTATCTTATTTTTGGTTTCATTTCACTTTTACGTTAAAATTTATTCTAGGTGGTCAACTTGCTATGTTCTTCCTTAAATACGTTCAAACCCTTTTTAAAAAATCCATGCTGTACTTTATATTTGACAAATTTCTTTTCAGTAAAAACAAACAAACAAACAAATGAAACCTTCTTATATTGTGACGCCATCAGTTTTTGCCACATATCTATATTACCTTAATTTCAACTTGTCATATAGAGCATAGTACTTTTAATTTGTTATTGTTTTATGAGTATGGGTGTTTTGTCTGCATGTATGTCTGCACCACATGCATCTGGCACACAGAAGCCAGAAGAAGGGAACACTGGATTTCCTAGGACAGAGTTACAGATCATTGTGAGCTGCCATGTGTGTGCTCAAAGCGAGGCCCTCTCAAAGAGCACCCAGTGTTCTTAACTGTTGAGGCGTCTCTCCAGTTTCAGTTCATATTTTGATGGCCCACTAATGATTTCCAAATCTTTGCATTCTTAAATGTATCAAGTTGTTATTTAGTTTTGATCATATACTTAAAAATTCCCTCCCTGACTGAATCACAATTTCATAAAATGCTTTCTTTAGGTACACTTAGGAATTTATATTTTCACTTTTGAATTTGGGAGGGGGGGGGCTCCGTGACACAGTTTCTCTGTGTAGCCCTGGCTGTCCTGGACTCACTTTGTAAGCCAGGCTAGCCTCTAGAATTCACAGTGATCTGCCCACCTCTGCCTCCCAAGTGTTAGGATTAAAGGCATGCACCACCAGGCCTGGCCAGATTTGAATTTTTAATGCAATTGAGTTTAGTTTTGATATAAACTTTAAGGTGGGAATTTTATTTTGAAAATTATCTAAATGTTCAAAAACATCTTTTTCCACTGACTGACTGTTAACCAACCATATAGCTAGCTTCCTTTCTTTTTAGATTCCTGTTTTGACTTCACTTTGGGCCTCTGAGGTGTTCTTACCTACTCAGAAATTCATTGTGAGACACATTTATTTTTAAATGCAGTGTTCCTATGCTATTTGTACCAAAAGAGTTACTTAAATGATCTTTGTCCACCATGTTGGAGAAAACTCAAAATGTTCTCCAATCCATCTTCTGCATAATGCTAGCACAAATATTTAAAATCTTAGGCAGGTGATACCAGGTCTCCATTTATTGAAAGAAATTGTCGAAACACTTGTATACTTTCTGGATACTTCCTTTTCAACCCACACTCTTTACTCCCCAATTCTGGTGCTCCAGAAGCACTGGCAGTGAGTCTATGGCTCGGGGCATCCATCCCTTCACACTTGCTAGTCTTTGTGCATTGCACACAGCATATCTTTGTCATCCTTCAACTCCTAACAGAAGAATGGTATCTTCTTAAGTAAATCCTTCTTTATTTAAGAGCAGGAAAATAAAGCATAGTTATAGTTGACTTTGCATCAAGATGATGATCCATGGATGATTACTGTGAGACTTTTATAAACTCTTTATTTACTTCATTCCTCCACCCTCAACCTGCCCCCAGGACTGTAAGCACAATGAGACCATAGAAAAATCCCGGTCCTACTAGTCAGTACAAACAAGCATAATTTCTAGCACATAAGCACATACTATGAATGGATGGGTGAGTGGATGGACGGATGGATGGGTGGATGGATAGATGGATGGGTGGATGGATGGATGATTGGGTAGGTGGTGTGTGGATGGGTGGATGGATGGATCAATGCAAAATGCCTTGTTTTCCCACTTCCACTATACAAAGCTATGCACATAATGGGTGGCCTGAAAACGCCTGCTGAACAGGAGGCTTCCATGTTTCATCATAAAGTTTCAGCCTCCCGAAAAGTGGGGCAGTAGGAGTACAGGGGGAGATGTACAGATTGGGGCACACAGATCTTTGGTTTATTTGTATTAATAATAAGACACAGTTGCAAAATAGAAGATATGCTTATTATGTTGTGGGGAAAAAAGCATTACATGCCTTGGAAAGCATAGATGAGCCGATCTACTGAGAAACTGAATTCTTTGAGACACAAGCATGTTTGTACACTCATGTCCTACAATTTCAATTTGGGAGGCTTTACACTAAGTGAGGTTGCCAGCCTGTGTGTGGTTTGATAATAATCTTTCCAGGCCAATTTTCTGTGCACTTGGCCAGTTCAGGTGACCATTATTCTAGCTGTTTGTTGCCACATAAAAAATTGACAATTTCTGAGAAACATAAACTATTCCAATTACATCAGAAATAACCTAGAACTTGGAGTGAAACCACAATCAAATTTCAAAATTCACACCCGATCACTGCCAATGTCTGCAGAAAGAACTGTCATTTTTAGAATGAAAAGAATTCTCTAGGACTTACTGGGAACCAAAAAAAAAAAAAAGTTTCAGTGCTGTATGTTAAACTCCATTTATTAAATCCCTTAACGTCTTGGAGGAGAGGCAGAGCCTTCAGTAGTTGGCTACAAGGAAAATCCAGGCACTGTGGTTAGCATCTTTGTGTTGGCCTTGAAGGATAACAAATGGCTAGGCCCAGGGCACATGTGCAGCATTTTAAAGCTAACATCTCCCGCTCCAGATAAACCCACAGGTTCCATACTGAGACACTCTCCGTGCATTCAACTGCAAATGTGTTCTTGTGGAGAACTTCTGTCGTTTAGGAAATGAATGTGGACTTGAAACCACTAACTCCAGTCTGAATAAATACAGTGAAATATGCTGCGCATGTCTTAAGAAGGGCTAGGCAAATCAATTTGAAAGATAATTTGCCTTATAAAAACTGTCTATGTTCTTGCCTTTGTTCACTGGTGGGTAATTTTTTTCTTCAAATGTGTTTCCAATGTCTTCAATTATTGACAGGTACTTTTGGTTGGCATATTTTGAAATCAAAACATCTTCATTCAAAGAATTCAGTGCTACAATGGTATATTTAAATGCTATGCTTCTTAAACAAAAATACTGTTAATTCTTTAGCTGTGAACTTAGAATAGTTAATTTGCTTTTCAGAACCTGGAGTTTCATATGGGTAAAGACAGAAGAAAACGTCTCTTTATCCCAATGGTCTTAACTTAAGTAACACGATATAAACTGTGGTCCAGTTGATATTATTTCTTTCATCTTCCTTTCTTTAAATCACACACACACACATGCGCCATAGAGTCGATACCCATTTTATAGATGATTGAACGAGACTTAAAGTCATGTTTATCTTAACATTATCTCCTTTTCCTTCACTGATTAAACATCTCAACATCATGTAATATTTTGTGGCTCTTGCTGCCATCGTCAGTTCATTCTGGATGAGAGGAGGAACCTTTTCAATAACATGATGTTTAAACCTAGAAAGGTGTGATAACAATAAAGCAGCTAAGAAGAGTATCTTTGCCTTCTTGTTTGCCCTGAGAGCCCCTGAGCATCTCTCTGCCATTGCATACAATGAGAAGGAGGGATCCCTCCATCACTCCCAATTACTAATGATTCCATTGCTATTTCCAGGATTTCAACTGTTCCCCAGAGAGAGCTCCATTCTCCGTCTAGACCTCAACAGAGACTGAGCTCATACCGAGCCTTCATCAGTACATCGCCAGTAGCAAAGAATGGCCAGCATCAACAACCAGCAGTAACATATTACTTCCGTTTCTAAACCACGGAACTGGAAAAGATGATCCAGGGTCCTGTACTGTCTCCTGCAGTCACTTCTTCCGTCATGATCACGAAGGCCACTCAAAGCTCTAGGGACTCTCAGGGCCTACCCTCCATTTCCTTCAGAGGGAATGCGCGTGTGACTGACCAAGCCTTTTCACTAGATATAAGGAAGACAGCTCTCATAATTGGGGCGGGGGGGGGGGGGCACCCAGTGTCAGGATGCTTCTATAACATCCGTGAAATAAAAATATCCTTCCATCATTTTAACACGAGAAGAGATAAGAAATGTTTAAAGGTTAAAAAAAAAATGAAAGGCTTAACTGTGTGAAAAGGCAAACGGTCAGTGCAAAGCTTAGGATAAATCTGAATATTTGAGTGTAGTTAAAAGGATTTCTGTAACCTGAGAAAGCACGAAGGTAGATTTGTATCAAATCTACAAATACTTTAGTGGAAGACTATCACATCTCTGTTTTTTAATTTCTCCCTCTTTCTCTCTTTTCCTCCTTCTTTTGTTTCTCTTTCTTCTTTCTTCTCTCCCCCTTCTCTTCTTTCATCTTCCTTTATCTTGAGGGTACAGTGAGAAATTCTGAAGAGGCACTTAAAATCAAACCAGGGATGTCAAAATACCCTGCACAAGAGAAATTCAATTTTCTCTAGGAGGCCAAATAAACCAAGAGTCCAAAGAAACTTAGAAATTAGAAGGACAGAATTAATGTTTTCTCTCAAATAAAAGCAAAACTCAGTTCACTAATCAGCATTTGAACAGTCTGAAATCCCAGAGAATCCAGAGAAAAGTCAGGCACGAGTTTAAAACTAACTTGTTGATGTGTCCAAGCTATAAGCAAACCTATGGTGAACAATTAAAGATTGCTTCTCTAAATAAAATAAGACAAACAAAACTACAGTAGCAGAGGTCACTAACAAATGGGATCCACAGGGAATAATAATCTGTGTGTCAACATTGCTTTAAAACACAGTCGTTTTGTTGGCTGTGAGTTAACGCATATGCAACTTAGAATAAAAACATCACTATAATAAATTAATACATGGTCGTGTCGATATAGAAACGTTATAAGTGACTAATGGGCGCTTGTGTTTTCTGCATCCTCTGCACTGCCTACAAGAAGGAGCAGACAGCGGAGGTACTACTGAGGGAGCAGCTGGAAGATCCTGTCACCTGTTTTCGCCGTGGCAAGACCAAACCTCAGAAGGACCACTAGACATCTCATCACCAAGCTACAAGGAAAGCACCAAAGGCAGCACGCTGGTGTACATGCCGACAAGACCCTTCCCCGACTACCTTGGAGGGTATGTCAAGGACTGCAGGAAAGACTCAGAGGAGGAAAACAGGCTCCTGAGTAAGAACCTCCAACTCCAGTCTCCACAACCACTATGAGAGTCACTTTCCAGACTGCACTGCTACAGTTCACCTCTTCCCAAGGGAGAAAGAGAAAGCGAAGCCCCCGGAAACGACAAGGTTCGGTCAGACTGGACTGCTAAGGGCACGTGGCTTTTTTTCCAGTCTCACTTTCTCAACCACCTTGTAACCGTCATCTTCCTGCTGCCTCTCAAGAAGGAAAAGGCAAGGCACGGCCATTCTGGTTTTTTTGTTTGTTTGTTTGTTTGTTTGTTTGTTTGTTTTTCGAGGCAGGGTTTCTCTGTGTAGCCTTGACTGTCCTGGACTTACTTTTGTAGATCAGGCTGGCCTCGAACTCACAGCGATCCGCCTGCCTCTGCTTCCCAAGTGCTGGGATTAAAGGTGTGCGCCACCACCGCCCGGCTGTTTTGACCATTCTGAACATCAGTTCCTAGGGACTGTACAGCAGATACTTGAAGATACTGGTTGTGATTCCTTCATTTTTTTTAAATGTGACTATTTTTTTATCTCTCAAAACCAACAAAGGAAAGCTGGAAATACCTGGTAGATTTTAAAGCGCACAAATTGGGTTGTTTACTTTGGGTGTAAATATATATCATTCCCTGACGAATTGACTCAGCTAACTGAAAAGTTTTAAACTGTAGAATAATAGGCCAGAACAGGCCCAGCAGCGAGTTGCCACTAAAGCTAACAAAGCCTGGAAGCTTCCAAGCCCATTGCAGTGGGGCAGAAAGATCGACTGCAGGAAGGGGAGAGGAGACTGACGCCAAGACGCTTCGCTCTTTTGAACCCGTCCTTCCCAATCTACAACCACAGGCACTTGTGAACTCCCTCCCCAAAGTAGAGATTTTCCTTTAACGAATATGCCCATAGGAGGAACAAATCAGGTCATTTTTCCAAACATAAAATTATCACTGTGACACAGGCGCTTCTTATTTGCAAACTCAGCAGCAGTAAATGGTGCTCAGTTCTCTTCCGAGTCTGCATAACGCTCACCCAGAGAAAGTAAAAGTAACTTAGAAGTAAGCAGCCCAAATATTTCAAAATACAAACTCAGCCTGGATATAAAGGAGTGCTCAGATCCGCTCTCAGAAGCAGAATTTAAAGAACGGGGTGAAATTCTGTAACTCCAATGACCTTTAGGACTAAGAATAAAATGAAGTGGTATTCTTCATACATTCTCCAAATGTTTGGACAAAATTGCATAGAAACGCAGTATACAGTCTGAGCAGCCACGGGCGACGGACGGAGAGAGGACGGAATGTCACAAGTATATCTGAATGCAGAAGGGCTTCAAAAGGCATATTCAAGTAAAATGAAGCTGTTGAGGCTGCCAGCAAATGCAATTCTTATAAAAAGCTGAACGAATCATTGCATAGCATTAAGAATATTACATTTCTGGTTAATTTTGGATTGTAATATTTATTTGCAACTTCCAAATAATAATTTTATCACGGTAGTAATTTTACAGTGTAAAAATATATGCCCTTCCAGAAAGAAAATAGAATTTTAAAACCTTTAATAATAATTTGAGATTTTCAGACAATATACCCTCATCATATTTCTCTCCAACTGCTTTCCCTAAGTTCTCTCAGACCTATCCCATCTCACTAGCCAACCTCAACTTCATGGAGTTTGTTGTTGTTGTTGTTGTTGTTGTAGTAAATAAGTCACTGGCTCCAATTTGCTCTGCCTATCCATTTCTAGGTGGAGGAGCCATGCACGGTGTCATGGTTCCTACCAGGAGCTGTAAAGAACTGACTGACCTAGAGACATCAATTTGAGTCAATCCACAGTTAGAGGTCCGGCCTCCTAAAGCCATTCTCTCTCCAGTTGGATGTTGACTGGCTAGATTTGCCTCAGGTGGGCACGACTGCTATGGGTTCATGTGTAAAGTGGTCCTATCATGCTCCAAAGACACACACACACACACACACACACACACACACACACACACACACACACAC
>OU015745.1:80924078-80942938 GCA_907169655.1 Acomys percivali | reverse complement strand
CACACACACACACACACACACACACACACACACACACACACACACACGGGGGTTCATCATCACCATCATCATCATAACAAATTGAAAACAAGCAGGCAAGTCGGTTGGGTTTGCTTTGGCTGCTTTACTTGGCTGATTGGTCTGGGGTTTTGTTTGTTTTAAATGTTACTTATGTATTTTATTCATATGTGTGGGTCCTTTTGTCTGCATGTATGCCTATGTGCTCGGTGCCCACAGAGACCAGAAGACGACGGGGTCAGAGTCCCTGGCACTGGAGTTACAGATTGTTGGGAGGTGTCATGTGGGTGCTGGGAAGCAGGTCCTCTGGAAGTGAAATCAGTGATGGCAGCCCTGGTGTGTTGGTTTTCAAGATAAGAAAGGGCATAGGAGTGACAAAAACTGATGCCATTAAAGGTGGTAAACAGCTCATGGCATGAAATGCTCTGAACTTGAGCCAATGTCTCAATTGCTAGTAAACCTCGGGGTTTTCACTTATTTATTTAATCTTGAATAATGCATGCCTTAGCAATCAGCAGACTACTTCTACCCTCCACAAAGTTCAATAAAGATCAGTAAAGGGAATGTGACTTCCATTCACAGAACAATGTCCTAGAATGGCAATGCTGTATATAGAAAAAAGCAGAAGGCTAGGGAGATGGCTTGGGGGTGGGGGAGTCAGAGTACTTCCTAAAACATGAGCAAACCTGAGTTCAAATCTCTAGCACTGACAGGAAGAATAAAACATGAGCAAACCTGAGTTCAAATCTCTAGCACTGACAGGAAGAATGACGCATGTGCATGCCCCTGTAAACCTGGCAGTTGAGGGTGGAGACAGGCAGATCCCCGGGGGCCCTCATCAGGCACTACAGGCTGCAGCTTGGCCAACTTCTAGGCCCTTTATTTGCTAAACCACAAGGCTATACTTCCTCCTCCTAGCACATGTGTGTGAAATCTAGCCCTGTGTGTGGTCCATAGTTATCTGTGTCAGCTTGGGAACAAAAGAGCATATCTGAGCATCTTTTGTGCACATGCACGTTTTGGGGAGATAATACATTGTCTATTTTTTAAAATATATTTTATTAATTTATTCATATTACATCTTAATTGTTATCCTATCCCTTGTATCCTCCCATTCCTCCCTCTCTCCCATTTTCCCCTTACTCCTCTCCCCTATGTCTGTGACTGAGGGGACCTCCTCCCCCTGTATATGCTCATAGGGTATCAAGTCTCTTGGGGATCTACCGAGAAAATGCTTTTTGAGATGGCGAATTTTCAAGTTCACCATCCTGGACACTATTTTCATTATCTCTCCAACTTGGAGTCAGGGGTCAACCAAATATGTATTCTTACTCCCAGGTAGCTTTTGCAGTTTGGGTTTCTAGCATGTAGCCAATGGGAAGCAAACCAAAGGAGGGGCTGGTAAGATGAAGTGACTCTTTCCCTTTTAATTCCTGTAAGCAGGAACTCCTTCCAGCTAAGAGTGGAAATGCTGAAAAGTATAGCAAGGAAAAAGAGCGATGCTGAGGTTTGAAATGAGAGTTGCAGTGATTTTCCATCTGAAGAAAATGGTCTTGAGGGAATGGTAAAGACGTAACTGCCTAAGTAGCCAGCATAGAAGCCTGACCAGGCACATCTTCAGCAGTGAGGGAGCGGCTCCCTCACACTGGTGTCCCATGACTCTCGGCATCCCAGCCTTCTCTCTAAATCATGTACATCCTGGTAGAGCCCAGGGGAGCCATATTTAATAAAAATAACAGGAGTCTTGGGAACTGAAGAACTAGGAGACACTTCAGTTATGCTGAACTCTAGCTGTGAGAGTTTAATTCCTTTCACTACGTGGCATGTAGGTGTCTAGTGAAAAAGAGGGAGCTACAACAGTCAAGAATGGGGTATAAGAAAGAAATAACACTGAGTGTGCAAAGTGCAAATTACTTTTAAGGAATAGGAGTTACAAGACTTCTAAAATACCCACTTTTAATTATGTTGCCACTAACATAACTATCCAAGCTTTAATTCCTAGAAATGGTACAATAATAATAATAATAATAATAATAACAATAATAATAATAATAATAATTTGTTATTATTATAATTTTGTTTTAATTATTATTTGATATGAAGATGTTTCTTTCCCAGGTTTTGAAGGTATGAGGAAAGCAGAGTTCTCCAACCCAAAGGTCACACTCTGAAGTCAGACTTTTGTGCCCTGAAGGGCAATTCTCTGCACAGGCACCTCATTATATGACAGTAAACTTTGAGTTCAGAGAGCCAAATCCCTGACTTGTGTTCTATGAATATAGAGTACACTAGAGTGCTTACGATATTTCTGCTTTGCTCCTTTTGTCAGTGTGTGCTTCCAATAAGAGGGGAAACTGAGGCACAGAGAGCCCCCCCCCACAGGAGACCAAGTCAGCCTGCATCTCCATCCCTGCATCCCTAGCAAAGATGCCACTTCACGTGGAGAGGTTGACTGATCCCTCAGGGTCGCAATGATCCCTTTTATCCCCAGAGCCAGTTGCCCCTTTCATTTTTTTTTTCAACAACGCTTCCTTTTTGTTCCTATCCCTCCAATGAGGAAGTGCGGCACAGACGCAGACACAATACACCTCTTCATAAGGAAGGCATGAGTGTGTGCCAGATGGGCAGAGGGGATTACAACATGTTTCCTCTCCCATGCTGACTCAATGGGGCTGGTATGAGAACTCATCTTATTCAAGAAGGCAGCTTCCCCTGACAGAATTATGAGTCACAGTTCCTGGGAAGAAAGTACACTTACCAACAACATTTGGGGGAAGGGGATCCTTGGGCGAATACAGTGAGGGTCATTCAGAAAGGCAGCACTGCCAGGGCCCACTAGGCAGGCAAAGGACCTTGCAAACTTTGGGAAGCCTTGATCTCTCCACAGCCATAGCATGGACGCCTCTCGCTTTAACATCCAGGTGTTGTACTTGACACACTAATGAGAATGAGTCATGTGGCTTTAAGCCCAGTCAACAGGAAACTGTCCAGTTTAAGAAAAGGTGCTTCTGAAGGGTTACTCATCCATCTCTTTACCATGCATGTACCGAGCACCTACTGTGTCCCTATGTATTAGCCATCGTTCCGACTGTTTGGGAAAACAAACACAAAAATAAATAAATCTATGCCCCCAGATTCAAAGAGAGGGCAATGACAAAGGGATAGAGCAAGAAGACAGGAAAGAAGAGACAGAAGAAGGCTGGAAAGGAAGAAGAAAAAAGACAGGGGAGAAGAGGGTAAGGAGGACAGGGCTGAAGGACAAATTCCAGAGACGGGGCACAAAGAAGAGTAGACTGAATATTAGCAGGCACTGGGAAATACTAAAGCAACACTCAGCGGACAGAGGGAAGTGACTGGCTGGGCTATTTTTTATTGTAATGGTCATGGAAAGCCTCTGTGAGAAGATAACATTCAATCAGTACTAAGTCAAGTGAAATAAATTACGGTCCAGGGTCATCATCAGCATATTTAAGAATCAGAACATCAACTCCCTTCCAATCAAAGGAGACAGATACCCAATAGATGCTGGTGTATTAGGGTGGCCCAGCTGTATGCTAGCACGTCCCAGATGAATACGAGGCCTGGTTAAAATACAGCCTTTCCTCTGTGAAGTCCCAAAGGGCCAACAAGTTTAGATATTATCTGTACTTTCAGCTGTACTCTGTCCTAGTTACACCCCGTCTTTAGAGTTATTTTTGGTTCCTGATACAATGCACTAAGCGGCATAGAAAAACTGAAGTGCACCCAGCAAAGATGATCAGGATGGCAGGAGGGCTGCGATTCATGCCGCATGAAGAAGAGTTGAAGGTACATATTGCAGAGCACTGGGGTCATGGTTACATAAGGCTGATTTAACACTTCCAAAGGGTTCTGACAGAGAATAGGCATTAAAGCGATGATAGTCAAAGTACGGCCTATGGTGTTCAGAGGAATTATACATATGGATGCTTATCCTTATTAAAATTAGGATCCCTGGAGTCCCTGTGTTAAATTAAAGAATCAGTGCTTCAGACTTTTCTCAGTCATGAGGCTAAATCAAAGAAATATATGAAAATGGCAGAGACTAATTTCAGTCCTATGTGCAAGAATTTTTGCAAAAGCTTGATGAGTCAAAAAAAAAAAAAACAGTATACAATCATATGCTCACTAAATAGAGCAAACATGGGTGACACTGAGAAGCAATTTAGAGATGAGAAGAGACCTCAGAAGATGGGATTATATGCAAATTCTTCTATCTCTGCTTAGGTGTGGTCCAGGACCCTGGTGACTAATACTCCTTATTCACACTCAATTAAGATCTTGATTGGCTCCTCATACAAAGCCAGGCCCAAAGAAAGAAGGCACCTACCAACAAATTCTTTGTTGCTTATAGAGATACAGTTTGATCAAAACTATCAGTTTTGTTTGTTTGTTTTTTCAACATCGCAGTGAACTGCTAACAAATGAGTCTTTTCCAGTGCTGGTGCAGTTTTGGGTGAGAGGTTTATGCTATGCCCCTGCCATTTCCTCTATAGGGGTTAAGATAAGAATAAGGAGAAGTACTCTTGGGAGTATACACACCAAACGTGTTCCTAAGTGTTCTAGTCCCTCTTACCCCCCAAATTCTATTATTCTTTCAGCTACATGATTGTATGCAACTACAGAAGATCATGTAACAAAACCAACATTATGTTCTTTTACATTCACTATCAGAAAGATTGGGCACATAATTCCATATGCTATCTTAATTTATCAAGTGCCGCATACTCACCTGAGGCATGACTCTGCAGGATCCCATAGAAGGACAGACTCATCAAACACCACAGAAGTCCCATCCTGTGAACATAAATAAAGAGGTAAGGGAGGGTAGTTCTTCCCTGGAGAGTTTTAATAATGACTGCTGGGGATGCTGTGTGCTAACTAGAGGTTAAGAACTGTTCCAAGGGTTTAGGAATATCAACAAAGGTGATGGCTCCTGTTTTGCATTGCCACTTTTCTTTAAGCCCCATTATTCCATGCAGATGAACTCAAACAGATCTAAATAATGTGACTGAAGTACCTTGGCTAGAAAGTGGTGAAGCCATCATTAAATTCCAGGTGCGAGGAGGCTACAGAACTCTCTGCTGGTCACAGAACTATAACTGCTACATTTAAAAAAAAATGTTCCCCCAGGGGTCCCGCTCAAACTATGGCACCAACCAAGGACAATACAGGCCATAAACTTCAAACCCCTACCCAGATCTAGCCAATGAACAGGACATTCTCCACAGTTAAGTGGAGAGTGGGATATGACTTTCTCACGTACTCTGGTGCCTCATATTTGACCATGTCCCCTTGAGGGGGAGACCTGGTGGCACTCAGAGGAAGGATAGCAGGCTACCAAGAAGAGACTTGATACCCTATGAGCATATACAGGGGAAGGAAGTCTCCCTCAGTCATAGTCATAGGGGAGGGGAGTAAGGGGAAAATGGGAGGGAAGGAAGAATGGGAGGATACTAAGGATGGGATAACCATTGAGATGTAACAAGAATAAAATAAAAAAAATAAAGATTAAAAAAAAAGTTCCCCTGGATTTTCTGACGAGGAGTCACACTGCTGGCAGATGAGTCTGACCTTGCCCTTTATTGGCGTTCGCTTATCTAGTCTCAGTGGGAAATATGTCACAATCCAGGTACTTTTCCATCTTAATGATGAGTTGAAACTCTAGAGATTCTGGATCCAGACATGGTCTGTAGTCAACCATACAGAACTTATATCACTGGGAAACATGGAGCCCTCCTGCCATGGTGCTCTTGCTTATGCAATGAAAAGACAAATGGAAAGGCAGGAATCTCAGTGATCTTTAACTTTCTAATGAAACCAGTGGGAACTGCCAACTAGTGAGGACTGTGCTCCTCTATTTGGTTGTGCGGTCTTTAATGCAGGAGATTTATCAACTCTGTAAAGGATATCTTTCCTACTCCACTGAACCTCCCCAGTCAGTGAGAAAGTGTCTACAGTGCTATAAATACAGAAATATGGAATGACTCAGAAATTCCAGGCTCATGACTTCTGCCTTCTCATTGATAAATGCATCCATACAAACATGCTGAGAGACGTCTGGTAATTTGTCCACATCCATACTTCTAGAAAGCAACAGAGATGGTATTTTTTTAAACCCTCATCAAGCACAAAGACTCACATACCAAAAGTGGCCAAAATGAATACTTGATAGTATGATGTAAGACAACAAAATGGGCCACTTTTAAGAGTACTACATGGAAATAAATGGTATAAGTTGATATTACCCAAACAACTTCGGCTGTATTGTACAGCCTAATACAAAATGCAGGCTTCTATCTCTATCGTTTATCTTAATAACAGACAACCAAAAATCTCTAGTCCCTTCTTCCTTAGCCTACCTGTACAAAAATCACAGGTGAGTTTATCACAAGTGGTATTACAGGAAAACATTTTATTTCAAGTATCAAATGTTCTTTTCTACCAAAAAGCTACCTTCCAACCCTCAAATCACCATCTAGAGAAATTTATTCACACACATCTATCACTCATTCATTCAGTAGAATGCTTTGAGGGCTGAAGAGGTAACCTGGAAGTACAACACTTCCATAACATGTGCCTTGAGCCCCAGTACCATCCTGGTGCCCTCAGTATTACACGTTGTTAAAATTACATTCATCTAACTGCAGTGTATTCTAGCAAGCATAACGCAAGGCCTCTGATGAGTGCATCTCTGCAGCCAGTAAACCCGTGTTTTCAACTATGTATAAAATATACACATGCAGACACAAACTAGAACTATGACATATCAGAGAAAAGGCAGAATAGTAAGCACAGCCTCATGGTAACTTAAAATAGGTACCAAAAGAAGAAACTGAACTACAAAGTAAAAGGGGAAAAAAGGACAAAAGAAAGCAACAGATCAGTGCAATTGAAGATTGGTCCCCATCAAGGACTTTGGGAAGACTACACACAAGGTTCTTTCACACTGGATGAGAATTGGTTGATTATTGGGACTTGAAGCATAAGGAAAGTATGGGGAAATGAGGGTGTGGGAGAACAACATTCAGAGATAAAGAAACATAAATATAAAAGAGTCTAATAATAGTCTAATGTTAATTCTGTTTGGCCCAAGTACAGGGTATAAGAAAAAGAGCTATAGATGATTTTGCTGGAAAGCAGAAAGAGCCTGGATGAGAATATGCCAATGCTGAGAAAAACGAGCTAAAGGCTTATGTTTTAACTTACAAAGCAAGCAAGATAACTGATGCTTTCTGAGTATAGGGGTGGCACAGTGATACAGGAGTGATCAGCTTAGGCCTTAGGAAAGTCATTCTGCCAGGCATATAATGGAAGAATGGTCACTAAATTCTGTCTTGGAGTCATTTTGGATCCTGAGTTTGTCATCACAATAATTGCTCTCCTGCTAGTTTTTGTCATTGGCACACTTGTTCAGCATGCCACCTATGTCCTCACCCAAGTCATTAATAAAAGTAATTAATAATTCTGCATCAATCCTTGTCAGCAAGAGCAATAAGATTTTGCACTGCAGATTCAGAGCGCAGCATTTTAAGCCCCACTACTTGGCTCTATTAGACTGTTCTGACCTTCCATATTGCTTTTGGCTATTCACACACACATACTCACACATACACACATGAGAGAGAGAGATACAGAGACAGACAGAGATAGAGACAGAGAGACAAGAGACAGAGAGATGCACACACACACACACAGACACAGAAGAGAGAGAAACAGAGACAGAGAAAGACAGAAAGACACACAGAGACAGAGAGACAGAGAGAGACTCACACATATGTGTGCACACACACACATACACACACACAGGAGAGAGAGAAACAGAGACAGACAGAGACAGAGAGAGACTGAAAGACAGACAGAGACAGATAGGGATAGACTCATGCACGCACGTTTGCGCACGCACGCACGCACACACACATGAGAGAGAGAGAGAGACAGACAGACAGACAGACACACACACACACACACATACACACACACTCCTCTTTGGATTTTTACTAATTTCCTATTTATAAGTTGCTGAACTATTAGAGCAACACAAAGATGACATTCTAATTAGGGTGATTGAGGACCTTAATTGATATTCCCAAGAGTTGCTGGATTATGCAGGATAGAGCAGAGTCAGATCACCAACAGAGAGCTAGTCCAAAGATAACCTTTGTGCAAACACAAATCCAGGGTCAACCTCACCCTGTGATGAATAAAACATCAGGAAGACAAAACAGAAAATAGATTGTGCAGCGTGCTATGACAGACTGTAGGTACCAAGGTTAGTGGGAGATGGCTGGCTGGCCAGAACCCTTTTAGAAGTTGATGGTTCATTTAATACCAGCTTGCATTTAGCCTTGGGATTTTGTCACTGAAAAAGGAATACACCTTCTGTTCTTGTTTCTTGGAGTAAGAGGGTATTGAGTCAGAGATGGAGTATCTGGCAGAAGGCAGGAGACCTGTCTACGGATGCAAGAGCTCACTGTAGACGAATTACAGTGAGCTTCACACGACTGTGATGGTGTCTAGTGTGTCCTGTTCTAGCTTTAGAAAATAGAAACCTATATGGGTTCCCAGCCATCCTTTCCGTTACCCATTTTACTTTCTATTATAGTCCCCCCCCCTTTTGTATCAGGACTTCTCTGATATGCGATGCCATTTTTTTTTTGCCATTGTTTCTTAATATACCAACTTGTACACATATATCATTTATCAAGACATTTTAAGTGCATGTTTACTTCCACATAAGCATAGAAATGTTAACAAGGGTTTACTTTGTCCTCACCACTTCCATGTGTACCTCTACATGGGAAACTGTCTCTCTAGGCTTAATAAGCATCTTGTTTTCGTACTCTCTGAGTTAGCTATCATGGGTTCTCCCCCTGGACCAGCATCCTGGGTCTGCAGCCACAAGGCTGCCGGTCACACATTTGCTTAGTTTTCCCTTTGCACAATGGCACTTCCCTGAGCCACGGAGTAGTGGTTTCCTGAATGCTGGCTCTGTGTAGCTCTATGCTATCAAAATGGTCACTCCTAAAAACTCTTCACCACAATGGCTGGACACAGACCTTCAGCCTAGCCTTTGTCAGTTTTTCTTCCTGGGAATCTTACCGTGTCCCCTCTAAGGTCATCTTGCAGGCTGGCTAAGCCTCCTGTGGCCTTGAATCAGATTTTACTTGCTTCATTTCTGCCCTTTGTTATGATCTAACCATGGAAAACTTGGCCCCTAGCACTGAAGCACAAATCCAAGAAGGACAGACCCATGTCTGGTGAGTACTGCTACCAGGCTGCTTCCCTGGGTCCTTAGCTATCATCAGCCCACCTGTGTTTCCGTTCTGTTGTCTAAGTCACAGGTAAATCTAAATAGGGTTTCCTCTCACACACACCTAAGAGATGACAAGCAAACCTCTGTCTCATTTTAGAAAAAGGAAAATGATGTCTATTAAGAACTGGTGAGTGTTTTCATTCCTCTTGTATTGCCTCATAATGTTTTCGCCCATAGAGGATCTCTGGGAGACAATTTCATGAACCAATATTGAGCAATAAGCAAACGTTTAAACAAACTGACATGAAAGGCACTAATTATAGGTAGTATGAAAGATGTCAGCTCAACCCAGTTCTTCGGAGCAATGAAGGCATGGAACATGAGCATAATAAAGAGCAGCCTTCTCAGGACAACAACCAAGTGACCTATTTAAGCACCCAGATAGGCCATATCACGTGCCACGAATCAAAACCACAGCAACTTTAAAGGAAATGAAAGGACAATCCTTAACCATCCTTAACCATAGGATTGAATCACACATAAAAACAGGGAATTAAAAAGGGAAGTCTTCAAAAGTGAGGAATATAGTTCTAAATCAAACCATGGGCCAAAAGAAAAATTCTCCAAGGGAGAGAAGAAACGAGTTTGAAATATCCTACCAACTATGTGCTTGGCAGACAATTTGTTATGTTACAGCCATGATGCTAGAAAGAATATGATAAAGCGAGCAGTTTAATATTCCACTTTAGATCTTAGGTATGAAAATACAAATAAGCCAAGTAAGCAAAATAAAAAATAAAATAACAAGTACAGATCAAAGAATTTTAAAGTGGGTAAAAGTGGGAAAAAATTCAAATTGATTCTCTAAAAATAATAGTGAGGGTGATATATCTCTAGCCAGGTAAAGTAAGAAAAGAATGAAATTACATAAAGCAGGAACGAAAGAAGAAATATAGCTACTGATCATAGAGACATTAAATGTATAAGCTGAAGCTATAAACTCTAGGCATATAAATTCCATAACATAGATGTAATGAAACAATATTTTATAAGGTACAAACATACAACATTCAGCTAAAATGAAAGACAGTCTCTTTTTGTTTGTTCTGTTTAAGTTTTTGGTTTTCCAAGACAGGGTTTCTCTGTGTAACCTTGGCTGTCCTAGACTAGCTTTGTAGACCATACTGGCCTTGAACTCATAGAGATCCACCTGCTTCTGCCTCCCTGAGTGCTGAGATTACAGGTGTGCGCTACTATGCCCAGCTGAAACAACGTCTTTTTAGTCCTTCAAATACTGAGGATATGAAAATGTATTCATCTCTAGAGTTTTGAGAAAAGAGCAGAGCCTTGGTTAACAACTAGATGTCAATCTTGCAAGAGGAAAACCAAAGAAACAAGCACATTGCTCTGTCCCTGACCTTCTGGATCACAGAAAACTGTGCACTAACAGTTGGTGTCTTGTAATTGTTTTGTTTGTCTGTTTGAGTCCAAGGTCTTTCCCTCCATTTTACCAATTTTTTAAGAATCTATTTTCATCATATTCAATCCCAGATCTTCCCTCAACTCCTCCCAGGTATTCCACCCTCCAAATTTGAGTCTTTTTTGTTGGTTTGTTTGTTTGTTTTAATAAAATACTTCCTCTAATTTCTGCCGCCCATAAGTTCCTGCATGTAGGACCATCCACTAGAACCTAGACCATGGTCAATCTTCCATGATCCAGGATTAAGAACAATTGCCTCTCCCTTCCCAGAACACAACTGCCCATAACTTATCAGTTAGGGGTCAGAGCTCATGAATTCCTTCCGTCTCCATCCTGGAAGACTGGATGCCTTGCTCCTGGGCATGAGTTCATGAGTAAAGTAATCCTGTCACGTCTGTAAGATGCTGATTTAGTCTGGACTTCTCAACCTCCTCAACCTCTGCCTCTTACAATCTTTCTGCTCCTCTTCCAAGGCAGTTTCTGAGACTTGGGGAAGAGGATGTCTCATGTGTGCCTGAATACTCCACTGAAACTCTCTCCACTGTCGATGGATGTGAGTTTCTGTGTTAACCACCGTGCACTGCACAAAGAAACTCCTCTAATGAAAGACCAGGGTCCTTTTATGTAGCCCAAGCTTGACTCAAATTCTCCATCCTCCTGAGTCTGCTTTCAGGATGTTGGAATTGCGGATGTATACCAGGCCTTATGGGTGTCCTATAAAGGGACTTTCTAGTCATTTGTTCCATTCCTGAGAGTAAATAACATAATAGACATCATACCCATGAACAGAAGGACTCAGCATTGAGAAGAGATTGTTTTTCCCCAAGCTAACTAATGGGTATGGTTAATTTCAACCAAAATGTCAGAGAAATAGCTTTAGATACAGTAAGATTTACATAGAAGGAGAGAGCCGGGTCCAATGAGGGGAAACAATTTTTAAAACAAGTTGGAGGCATTACCCAGTAAACAACCCACTCTTCAAATCCTAAGGCTTTGAATTAAAAAGCATAATAATTTTACCAAAAACAATATGCTTAAGGCAAAGAACAGATCAAAGGATGTTTAAGATCATTCTTCATTTGGGAAATGTAAGTTAAAACCATGAGAAATTAAAATCACTACTACACCTTGCCAAAACAGCTAATATAAAAATAAACTTGAACATAACTAAGGCTGAACAGGACAGAATCTATCTGGAAGTGTCACACAGGTAGAATCCAGATTGCAAAACAGAGTGGAAGATTTCTGCAAAGTTAAACAACACTCCCACCACATGGGTCCATAGTCTCACCCAGGTCTTTCCCCATAAGAAATAAAAACTGTCTCACAAAGGAATGATGTACACGAAAATTTGTATCTCACTATCAGGTGCTTAAAATTGGAAACAACTCAAATGCTGTGCAGTGTATGAAACAATCAATAAGCTCTGGAGCACATAGGAAAAAGAACAAAAATACTCAGCCATCCGGAACAGTGGGCATCATCCACTGCATGTTGACACGTTACTATGGTAGACATCAAAGGAATTCTGTTAGATGAAAGAAGCCGCTCTGAATGGGATACACACTGAATGCTTCCATTTACATGAGATGCTCAGAAACGGAGAAGTGGTGTGACAAGGGACAGACACTGAGAGTTGGAGTGGTGGAACAGAATAATAGAGCTGTGAAGGAGCTGTTTAGTGGCATGGCCCACTTGACTATCCTGACTGTGGCAGTGGCTCTGGGATCCAGAATACAAGCTAAAATTCCATTGTCTTGGTTTCATTCCTGGCATTGTGATAAAATAACATAACACTGGAATCGAATGTAAGCTGGTCTTCAAGTAAAGGGACAAGGGGTCTGTTTTGGCTCACGGTTCCAGCTTACAATCCAGTTTGAGGTGGGCACTTCAAACAGCTAGTACATCTGCAATCACAACCAGAAAATGTTGACCATGTGCTCAGCTTGCCTTCTCCTCTCTATACAGTCCAGAAATCCCCACCTACATGAAAGATGAGTCTTCACACAGTGATTACATAGGGTGTGGTGGAACACACCTTTAACCCCAGCACTCGAGAGGCAGAGGCAAGCTGACCACTGTGAGTTTGAGGCCAGACTGGTCTACAGAGCAAGTCGAGGACAGCCAAGATAACACAGAGAAATCCTGTCTTGAAAATATATATATATATACTGAGACAGCTCAGAGGTTAAGGGCACTTGCCAGTTGATGATAGGAACCTAACTCCCTGGTCAGTCTCCAATACCCACATAAGTGCAGAAGGGGAAAAGTGACTCTACATAGTTGTCCTCTGACATACACTCATATATAAGCCCACACATTCATCGTACACACACACACACACACACACACACACACACACACACGTAACAAACAAAATACATTTTTAAAAATACAATCTCTTACAGACATTCTCAGAGGCTAACCTTTACAGGCATGGCCAGAGGCCTGCCCCCAAGTTTGAAGTGGCACATTAGTGGTAATCATCACATCCATAGAGCTGTGCCTCAAAACAGGTCAATTTTATTAAATGTCTATTAAATAATTTTAAATAACATGTTTCTATTTTTTTTTAACTGATGCATGACTTGTGAAGTCTTTTAGGCAGTCTTGATAAAAGTTGTTTTAACCTAAATATTGGGTTCTATTTTCAACATTCACTTTCAAAATAACAGTCTTGTCATTAAGCACTGAGTGTTCCAGAAAGGTCCAGCAATAGACGGAAAGTGAGAGAGATCAATGAACTGTCCTAAGCTTTAAGCTCACCAAGTTAGTGCTGTTAACCTTCACTGATGAAACATCAGGGTCAAAGTTCACCCCAGAAACCACTAGCACACTCCTGGACATTGCTTTCCCCCCATGGCTTCAAAAGACTGGGAACTCTGAGAGGACAGATATAATACACCGCCTGCCATCTTCTGAGCCTTGGACTCAAATGTGAGCAGGAAGTCATCCTGTTGGGCTTTAATGTTTTGAATACTAACAAGTTCTGAGAGGTGAGAGAGGAGGACATAGCACCATAAAGGCCCATTTCTGCCATGCAGAGAATAGAAATAGGTTTGAGGTGAGAGGAGGTTAAAAAAAAAAAAAGGAGTTTAGTAGAATGCCAGATCTGAGCTTGTGTGTTTGACTGCATAACCCTGGATACCCTCAGAAAAGAGGTGAGGCAAATATCTGACGAGAGGTGTCCACTTCAGAAGAATGAGGGCCTACTCAGTCTCCAGAACCAATTGCAGACCTTGTGCACGAAGTTCACAGATACCTTCAAGCAAAGTTGGGAGTGCCTGACGTGCCTTCACTCTAGTGTACAGACTCTCTGATGACTAAAATTTCATTTTAGGGACACTGAGGCTGGCAGATCATACACTTTGACATTTTACCTCATTTGTTTAGTGCTATCCATGAATGGAAAACGTACCATTGTCCAAGAAGCCAAATAGTTGTCAGCAAATACTGGCCAACATTAGCCTTGTCCACTGAAATAACAGAAGTGAAACACTTGGAGTTCTGGAGTCATCTACATTAGTCTATAGCACGAGATATCTTGAACATTGTTTTTAAGGAATAACTCAAATAACTAGGGCCTTGCCTACAATCAACTGTTGGGTACAATGCCCCAAGTCTTATTCTTGGGTATAGCAGGCCCAGGTTTGGTGTAGTATTCCTAAAATGCTTCCAAAGAGATGGCTAAGGATCAAACTGAACATTTCTACATAGAGAAAAGCCAAGGCTGTTACAGTATTCTCTACAATGGAATTGGAAATTGGAAAAAATGATGCTGCTAAAACACAGGAGGGGGGGAAAGCCCTTCATAGTTTACAAGTATTATGTAAACTCCAAACACTACAAATATCTTTTATTATGAAATAAGTTTGTTTTATTTATGTTTGAAAGGAGAATATGGTATAGCATCTCTTCTAGTGCACTCAGCCAATGTTTAGGAAGAACAAGGAAGAACAGATATTGTCCTGTCCTTATGAAAGGTGATATTCTGAAGCCTCCTTCATCTGGCGTTTCTAAGCATGTGAGCACAAAAGGGGAAGGAATCAACTCACCTGGGTGCCTTGATGCCACCTGAAGTTCAAGAAGGGAATTGGGTGAAATTATTCCCACCACAGACACAGAACAGTCATGTCACCTTAGGACTAACATCCAATCACTTCCTGGTTAGGAAATTAATTACTTTTCCCAGCATAGAAAGCTTCTCGGCCATCTGAGGGTTTCTGCTACTTAAAGTTTGTGTCAAGACATGACTACCAGTAACCTCTCTAATTCAAAAGAATGGTACACAGCACACGATCCTGCCTGTGGAACTCTCCAGAGAGAGGTGCCTCTACAAACCATCACAAAAGGCTGAAGCAGCGAAGCTGTCACCACATCTTCATAGATTTGTGCTTAAAAGACCACACAGTCTACCTTCTCGGTCCATGGCATTGTTTTCTGTTCAAGTCAAGGAGATATTTATGGCACCTCGACATCATAAACCTCACAGAGATAAACACAGCTACGGTTAATGTTGCTTATCCACTTGACAAGGGCAGGCTTTACCCAAGAGACAAACCTCTTGGCGAGTTTGTAGCAAGGTCTTGAGAGTGGATTTATGTGAGAAGAACTCCCCTAGGTGTGAGCAGTGCTCTTCCACTGGCCTATGGGCCAGGGCCCTGAATCCAAGAATGAAGGGGGAAGTAGGTAGAACATCTACGCTCGTTTTCTTGATTCCAGATTCAGGGTTATCAACTGCCTCAGGCTCCAAATCTGTGCGTCAAAACAAGCTTTCCCTTCCTTAAGTTGCATTTGTCAGGTATTTTATCACAGCAGCAAGATACTGTTGCAATAATCAGGAGCCTCATAGCTTGGGAACAAAGAGACATAAAGCCAATGGAAAGGAAAGAAAAATATAAGCAAAGTAACAGGAAAGCAAATGTCCAACTTCATTCCAAATGCCACCAAAGTCACTTTGAAATCTATGAGGCATCGTTCACTGAGTTCTCTGAAAAACTGTCAAGGAAACTTCTTTAAAATGTGTTTCAAGAGTAATAGACCACAGCTCTCAGGAAAAGTTCAGGATTCCTAATGGCATTTTAATGCCTTGAGACAATCTGTTAAGTAAATTTCATCATTAGCTTTGTTTAGCAAAATATTAACTGAACTACTTTGCCCATGAACTCCTTCATATGCAAATTGCCTATCTGGGTCTCAGTAGAGATACAGACACAGACAACAGAACTTCTAAGTGGGGAAGGAAGGAAGGAAGGAAGACACCAAGGCATGATTTACAGATCAATGCTGGGTCCCTAAGACACAGCTGCCATGCCACTTGATGCTGAGATGAAATGAATCTGACTGTTCTCAGCCTCATACGTGCCTCTCCGCTCCTTCACTGCCTTTCTCTGTTCCTGTTTCTAGAAATAAACTGTCCTCTTTCAAAAGCTCAGAGTAGGTGTTTACACTCCCTGTAGTGCTTCAAGATGCTTTTGCCCTGGCCAAATTTGTTCAGTTTTTTGTCTTTCAAAGTGGGAATCCACATTTATGTTCATAGCATACAATCCAATGCTGTTATACAATGAAAATGCACACGTGTGGGGGGGGGGCAAATGTGAGCGTATGACTGTGTGAATGAGTGTGAGCATGTGTGATGGTGTATGAATGTGAGCATGTATGAGTATGAGCTTGGGGCGGGGCGGGGGTGGAGATTATCTCCTAAATAGTAAAGGAACATTTTCCAGAACAATCTCCTCTGCTTTAATTTCTCATTGATCACTTTTTTTCACCTGTGTGGTTTTTGATATGTTGTGCTAGTACCACAGCCCCTGGAATCATTATCCATAACATGAGATAGCAATCTTTACTTTGAAGACTACTATAGGATTATGTTAATGTTCATGAAAAGGCCTCACACATGGTGAGATATGGTATAATGTGAGATTTTATATTTTGTACACTTATCTATCTACAGGTTCTGAGGCGTTAAGCTCCTAGAGAGTTCTGTACATCTTGTCAAGATCGTCTACCTACAGAAGAAGCCTGTCCGTAGAATCTGCCCTTGAATGGATCTTGGAAGTCAATGCACATCATCCTTTGAGATAGCACTTCTGTACAGTGTTCCCCAAATTCTCTCAAAACAATGACTAGCTTCCTAGAGATGATTCTTCAGCCTCCAGCCTCACCTGCCCTCTTGTCCATTGCCCAGGGCTTTAAGTGGGCCTCCTTTATTCTGTCAAATGCGACAACACCCACAAACTCCCCGTTTTCATTACAAGAGAGAAAAAAAAGGGAGAACTTTGATCCCAGTCCTGACTGCCGTGACTCACTCCTCGACCTTGGCTGTAAATTTTATTGTCTCTCATCTGCTACTGGCTTTTTTAGGAAGAGTTAGAGTCAAGAGTTAAGGCAGAACCTTCAGAAAGGACTTAGCACATTCCAGGCTGACAGGGTGCCAAGCCGGGAAGCACGGCTTCTATGCTCACATTGTCTGGCCACTGGGGAAAACAGCCTGCTCAGCACCCTCCTCATCCGTATCCCCAGTCTTGTCCCTGAAATGCAAAAGTAATATTCCTTGTCTTGATGGAAACTTACATCAGGCAATTTTAAAGGGGGCGAGAATAGCAAGGCTTAAAGATGATACCCTATCTCTGTGTCTAAAGTGTTAAAGAAAATCTGCGTATGAACTAACACTGAGGAGGTCTGTGTCTCCGTTGAGAAAATTCTATGGCTCCATTCACTAGGTTTTGGACACCAGGACCATCCTGACAGATGGCAATGTACACCCACCAGTCCCGGAGTCTGGGCTGTGACCTCAGTCCACCAGATCACACTGGAAGGTGGGGGAGGGACTTCTCGCTGTATTTCATCTCTTATTCATTGAAAATCTGGTGAGTGTACTGCAAGTAAAGTAGTGTCATCTACCTTATAGGATAATGAAAATAAGCTGGAAGTGTGCAGTGCTGTCATTTAAGTATCCATAAACCACTAAAGACTCAAATGACCCTAATTACAAAAGTTATGCCGTACCTTCACCATACAGCTATTTATAAAACTTCACTGGCCTCCCACGCAGAGAGGTGTCCAACTAGTGTTCACTTCAGGTTTTAAATAATGTGGATAAGCAAACTGAGCAGAAGGACGGAGCATGTACAAGACCAGCATTCTGTGGCTATACCACAATATTTTGGGGGCCTTTTTTTTTCCAGTGTAAAACTAATTACTAGTCTGAGTGGGTACCCACAGTGTGGAGTTCCTATGTCAAATGCTAAGGCTGGCAGAGATTTTACTGCATCTCAAGCACCTAAGAGCTAACAAGCCAGCAGTGAATCTCCACCTTAAATATAGCTGATTATAATTGATTAAAATTGACTGTAATTAGTTATAATCAACTGCAAAATTGGGAGATTAAAGTCCATACTTTATGTGTTCATTAATGGGATTATACCAGTTAATTTATATTATATATAAATATATACAATGCCTAAAAGAATATTTGCTATCAGTGCTTGTGTGGCATTTATCCACATTTCCTTGTGCTATTAGCAAGTTTGCATTCAGGGCAGTGGTGTGCTAGGAGGAAGGCATTGCCTGCATTTTAATAGGCTCCAGGAGGCTGGGGCTTGTTTCTTAGATGATGGAAAGGTGTTTCAACCTGGAGGTGAAGTGACTGAAGCTCGCTTGGAGAAGCAATTCAACTGGACCCTGGAAGCAGGCATCACTCTGAAAGTACAGCCCAGCATGCATACAGAACAAAGGCACTCTGGACAAAACAAATTGAAGTGCTAATTAAATGCATGCACTCCTTCAGGTGCACAGGAGGCGACTGGGAATTTTGTTTCCTATGCTCCAAGGATGGGAACTCCTTGAAGCTGCTGATCCTATCAAGGCTTGATAACTACACTGGGGATGGAGAGGGAGCTAAATAGCAGCAGCACTGCTGATAGTTGTTGGGACATTTCTCAAGCCATGGGGCCATAGAAATCAGTTGTGGGGGTTTTGGTTTTTTGTTTTTTTGGGTTTTTTTTTTTTTGGTTTTTGGGTTTTGGTTTTGGTTTTGGTTGTTGTTGTTGTTGTTGTTGTTGTTGTTGTTGTTGTTGTTGTTGT
>OU015745.1:80899077-80924068 GCA_907169655.1 Acomys percivali | reverse complement strand
GTTGTTGTTGTTGTTGTTGTTGTTGTTGTTGTTGTTGTTGTTGTTGTTGTTTTCAGAACAAGCTGACCACTTAAGAGAGGGATCCATTCCCGTTAATACAAAAAGTAGTCTTAGTACACTCTGTCTTGCACAGTCTTCTCCATACAGTAGCACATTTAAGTCCCCCCAGGCTTCCAAGAAACTGTCCTTTAATACTGAGCCTCTCCTACAGAACTAGCGATTTCCCCCAAGTCCTGCAGAGGATGCACGGAGAGAGGCCTGCTCTCCATCCCAAACACCTGGCCACCAATGCCCTTGGTCTTTCATTCTGCAGCAACGCTCTTGCAACTGCTTCTAAAGTTGCTGTTCCAGTTGGGAAGTCACAAAGACAACGTTTTCTGCCGGAATTTGAATGTCTACCTTCGGCTTAGCAAACCATATTATCATTCATCATGTCCCAAGGAAAACCCCATGTTGCTTCATGCCATTGATTTGCTACTGTCTCCAACAAAGGGACCTGCATGCCTGCCATGGCCCTGGGAATTTTAAATAAGAAGTCAATGAGAGATGCTGGTAAGTGGTCTGTAATTGTCTAGGGGCAGAGGAAACCTTGCTGGACTAACAATCTTATCAATATGCTGGCTACACGCATGATCCTGCGGAGAATTACAACCAGGTACTTATGCTCCAAAGCCTGGGGTGGCAGATCTGCATAATTAATCTCACTCTGCAATAACCCCGCAGGGTCAGCAGCCTTGGCATCCCACCTTCAAAATTAATATCCTATTGTTTCTCTCCTCTTCGGGGTTTCTGCAGATGCGTGCAAACAAAATCACACGCAAGAAACTAGAATCAGGTGTAGCTGCTCTATGAAGCCAGACAGGGTGTTAAAGGTTCACTGAACTACATACATGAAAAATACTGGCATGGAAAATCCAAGCAGAAAGACACAGGACCAATTCAACACATGTATTCCTAATGAGTACAGCAACTAAACTCTGGATACTTCACATTTTTACTCTTAAATTACTATAGGGCCTGCAGAGGTCACATACTGTCCAGCCTAGGCTTCTACAGAATGACTTTTGAAAAAAAATATATATATATATATGATATCATATATGTGATATGCGATCTGTGGTTTATGATATATGATATATATAGTCAGTGTTCTGCCTACACTTTAGGTATGTACTCCTCCTAAACTATAAATCATAGGTGAAGGATTATGCGAAGAAGCTATCTTTTCTGCAGGACTTCTTGGAGCCTCTTAAAAGGCTATTGTGTATTATAAAACTAAATTGCTTAGGGATGAATCACAGTATTCCTCAATCTTAACCCAGTGTAAGGATTCTCCCTTTATAATATCTCCAAACATTTAAGTCCCTGGCAGAATTTAGAAATGCTGACTGGCTTTTCTCAAAAAAAAAAAAAAAAAAAAAAAAAAAAAAAACAACTGAGGATTTGACTGTTTTAAACAACCTCTGAGTAGACCGAGCCTGCAAAGTCTCCCATGAGGTGCATGCAGTACTAGTTGGGTGGGGAGGAGTAAGGTCGGGGTCATGAATCCTTAATTGGTGAAAAGATAATTGAGAACTTCGATTGTATCATTTGCTAAATCATTTCTACCACAAGCTCGGGCAGGAATAGAGGCATAATCACCAGAAAGCACTACACACAACCCATGCTGGTGGGCGTACGTGCAATGATGCTGTGCCAGAGAGCACCAGACGCAACCCATGCTGGTGGGAGTACATGCTGTGATGATGTGCTGTCAAGATAGCTGGGCGGAGGGGACTCAATTTTACTTCTAGCACAAGGATACTGAAAAACCACTGCCACACCCAAACATGAGGCAACAGAATTGGAAAAAAGAGGGAGCCATTATTCTCCCAATTTTCCCAGTGCATGCTAGGAAGCCCAAGTAGCCCTAATATGTACTGGGAAACCAAGTTACTATGCTTTTTAATAGCTATGCTGTTTCTGAAAAAAAAGAGAGAGAAATGTGTTAGTAGTTAGGCTGGCCTAAAACTCAATAGTACTCACATGCTCATATTCTCTCCACCTAGGAAGGCATGAAAACAGACTAACTTTTTGTTCTCCAAATCCAAAGGAAGAGATGTTTATGGCACTACAAGAGGGAAGTTTGTAAAAGCCTTAAGTAAGGATTGGGGTGCTTTGGAGACACCTGTAAAGGCTGACTGATGACTCTGTCCAAAGCAATTTTTTTCCCACACAGCACATCCTAATGCTGTTTCCCTGGCATCCTTCATGTGACATTCCGGATCCTCCAAGTCCTAGGGAAAATATTAAAACCCTTTCGAATTCTTCCCCAAAATCCTCTTCAGCCCCAATTTCCAGCACAAGTACACCCACAGATGGTTCCATATATCACTTTTGTACCTTCATTCTCCTCTGATGGGCTCTTCTGTCAAGAACGCTCTTTACTTTCCTCTTCACATGAACAAATGCTATCAGTCCTTCAGGAACTAGAATCAAAACCAGATCACAGGGTGCCCTGTTTCTATCTAGGGAAGGTAACATCTTCCTGATTCTTACAGTTGTTACTATGCTTCCCCTGTAGCTCCAGAAAAGTAATGTTTTGTTCCTGCAACTAAATATGCATGCTTTCTCTGCCCAGATTCTTGGAGACAAGGCTACCTCTATGCCATGTTTGTCCCCTAAGGTCTAGCCTGATGCCTGCTACATACAGAGCACTTATGCTGTTGACTCGATGACCAGTCATCTGGATTCTACACATTGGTTCTCAGTAGAGGAAAATGCTGTGATCTTTTCATTTGCTTTCTACATCTTTAGCCTGTACACACTCATTTATTCTCCCCCTCCCCTCCCCCCAAGCTATGCAGGAGTTATTCCTCACTAAAACTGGGTAAACTGCACTCAACAAACTACTGTTAGGTTGTGAGTTGTCTTTGTCAGAGAGGGTTCTCGGTTACACTTCAAAATTCACACCTTGACATTTACCGTGTGCATGATGACACTGGGCAAGAGTCACTCTGGGAGCTCTTGCCTGAGTGTCCACACAGGGAGCTCCTAGAATTAGGCCCTGAACACTGCTTAACATGGATTCACATTGTCTGACTCAACATTACAGCAGGTCATTTCCCTTGGGCCAGGACGGAATCCCCGGGGGGGAATGCTGACACTGGACAGAGAGGAGCCATTTCCCCCCCCTCCTGTGTGTCTCAGTGGATGCCTGCTTCTACCTGTAATTCAGCCTGCCAGAGGGGTTAAGAAAGAAGCTAGATTGCAGAAAGGAGGAGACTCTCTCAGAAACCCCCATGCACTCCTTCAGACTGCCCCTCCCACTCCCCAAATTCTGAAGAGGTCAGGAAGAAATGGAAAGCAAAGGGTGGGAAGATTATGAGCCCACTCAAGGGTGCACCCGGAGAAGACAGAACGCTGGGTCACAGCTTTGGGAATGCATCCTTTGTCGTGGTCACTCTATGTCTCACTGCCTTAATGAGCAGGAATAGCTCGTGCTGTGACAGCGACTCTTTTCATGTCTCCTCCTTGATATTCACACAGCTCACTCAGAAAAGAATTATTATAATCCCCTGGTTTACAGATGATGAAATTAGGTGCAGAAAGGTGAAGTGTCTAATTCAACATATCACAGCCATCAAACAGCAGAGCTTGGCTCCAAGGATGAGGCCAGCAGGTTGTCTGCCTTGGATCTTCCCCTTGTTCTTCCCCGTGCCCACGGCTGGCTACAGAAACCTAACACGTGAAGGGAGTACCTGATATTGCTTTCCTACATTTCACAAACTAATTTAACAGATCAATTAAGAAGGGCAAAGATTCACCAGAGCGAAAGCCACAGGAACTGCCAACTCTATATTAGTAAAATGACCAAGTTATGAGGAAAAATACATTTCAAGAGGAAGTTTTTCAATTCCTTTAAAGTAGTTGAGTAGCAGTGATGAGAGGCCTCTGAGTGGGTGCACAGGCTTAGACTACTGGTAATTAGGGTGATGTCACCATGTAAGTGGGGGCAAGACTGGCGCTGGCTTCAGAGTTCTTTTTCTAGATCCCCAAGAAAACACCTTTGCCTTCCAAATCCACAGAAACAAAGCTCTCTACTTACTGCAGTCAGGATATGCAAACATGGAGGGAGAGTAGTCTTCAACATAAAGTTTAAAATGCTAATAACAGTGGTAGCCAGGGTCAGGAAGGTGGAGAACTGGAAAATCAGTTATTAAAGGGGTCTAGTTTCAATTGCGAAGATGACATATATCTGGAAATGGATTGAGCTAGACAGAGCTTTATTCAGAACAGCACCAATGTCCATACTAGTACAGACCAGCAGACTTTTAAAAGAATGGTCAAATAGTAATTAGCATATCACTTATCAAAAATGGTAATCTTAAAATGTTTATGAATTTAAAAAGTCAAAACACATCACAGTGATACGAACCAAAAAGGAGGGGCAGAGAGATAAATAGAAACCGCTTGTCCTAGTGAGGTTTGTATTGCTGCGATAAAACACCAGGCCCAAAGCCACTTGGGGAGGAGAGGGTTCCTTTCAGCTGACAGAATACAGGCCATCAGTTAACGACGACGTCATGGCAGGAACCAGGAGGCAGGAACTGAAGCAGAAGCCTCAGAGAAGTATTGCTTACTGCCTTGCTCTCTGCTGCTTACTCAACCTGCCCAGGGCTAGCACAATCATTTCTCAAGAAAATGCCCCACAGACTTGCCAACAGGCCAATCTGACCGAGAAAATCTCTCAGCTGAGAGCCCGTCTTCCCAGGTCACTCCAGCTTGTATCAAGTTGAGGAAAAAAAAAACCTAACAAGCATAACATCCAACTATGAAGCCTTGAACTCAGACTCCTAGCAACCACGGGAAAACAAAACAAAACTAGGCTGACATGTGTTGTAATCCCAGCACTTGAGAGGTAGCACATGGGGGATGGCTGGAACTCGCTGGTCATCTGCCTCTCCCACTGACTCATCCTATGAGCCGAATGGCTACCATACTCAAGAACTCAGCTGAGCCCCGCTTGCAAAATACCATTGAAGCTGGACTTTTGGACTCAACATTCCCTTGCAGATGGAAAGAATAGGGAGGGTCACAGGACCTTCACTGGACTGGTACCTCTCAGTCACTGTAATGCAGTTGGCGTGGGAGGCTAGCCACAGGGAAGACCAGAGAAAAGGCTACATCTACCTGAGCATGGAGATGTATCACTGCTGGGTAGAAATTCTCTGTTGGGGCTACTTTAAGACCATCTACCCTAATAGAATCACACGGTGGCTCCCAAAAGTGAGCTTCAGTAGAATCGCATGTTGGTTTCTCACTGGGACCCTAGAAGGAGAATCAGACATCGCTTTTGTCTCCCCTACGGAAAGGATTTAAACACCATCCTAATCGAATTGACAAGATCCAGGAACCAGAAAAAGACATTCTCTGAAAAACTAAGGGGGGGGCACATTTGAAGAAAATGCTTGGTGTTGACCTCCAGCCTTCACCTGGAAGTCCATACATCTGCATTCATATCCACATCCATATATATACATATAATACACACACACACACACACACACACACACGTGCATATACTCTCAAAAAAGTCAAAGATTAATTTCAAGCAAATCTTTAGCTGATATAACATTAAGGGGAAAATATCAAGACCTGAGTTCGGAACTGTATTGGATAAACATACAGAAAAATAACCTACTCATTATAAAGACATACAAGCTAATAGGAAGGGGCTGTTCCTATTGAAAGTCAGTAAAGACCTTCTGTTTTTGCTATATTTACTTTAGCCTACTTTGCAATCTTGGCATGTAAAAACATATAAGCAAACACACACACACACACACACACACACACACACACACACACACAAAACAAAAAACAAAACAAAACAACAACAAAAAAAAAAAAACAAAAAAAAAAAAAAAAAAAAAAAACAGAGCCTAGAGCCCATTTCTCACCCAGATGCCCCGAATCCCATTTTCTATTGGAATAACAGGGCTCTAACTTGGGTTGATATCCACTATAATTTCCAAAATCATCCCCTACCATAAATCCTTGAAAAGCTTGGTTTTCCTTTGAATAGCCATGTAGCTAAGAATATTATTGTGACTGCCAAGTATGTACGTGATACATGGTATTGATATAACTTCTTACTTGAGGACTGTTGTTTACCTTTAAAACATGCCTATGATACAGCACTTGACCATATAAAGGAATGAAATGTTTGTGCATGTGGGGAGTAGTGGTGGGAGGGCGTGTAAAAAGCAGAGAGGAAGGAGATATGCAGCAATTAGCTTTAAGTGTCAATATGATGGAATTAAAAATCACATGTGAAGGGACTCTCAATGAGAAATTATCATTCAGGTAGCCCTGTGGGCATGTCCATGCAGAATAATCTTGATTAGTCTGAAGCACTGCCCACTGTGGGTGGCACCATCCCCTCAGGAGAATGTCTTGAATTGTACAGGAATGAGGAAAAGAAGTGAGCTGATCACAGGCTTGTGTGCATTGATTAACTTCTCTCTGCTCATGACTGCGGACATGATGTGACCGTATACTTCAGCGTCTCTTTCTCCTGGCATCCTATGATGATGGACATGACGCAAATAAAGACTTTCCCCCCTAGATTTCTTCTGCCAGGGCATTTTATCACAGCATCAGGAAACAAAACAAATGGGTAGGAAGGGCATGAACACAGGTGAGGAGACAGGGTAGATGATGAGAAAAATAAGAGCGCATGATAGTGAAACGTATATACAAAATATGCCGCAAGGAAACTCGTTACTTAGTATAATTGCTATCACGGTTAATTTTAAAGCTGTAAAAATGGTGTTTATATGAGTGATATTTTCTTCTGGCTTTGCAATCACTTAGTGAATTACTTACCACTTGGTTCACATTCCGCAGAAATGCTTAGTGGGAAATGGTTTCTTTTCACCTACTTTTGTGAAGAAAATGTCTTGTCTGGGAATGATTTTCGTGTGTAACTTCATTTACGTAACACCTTCTAAACCCACACCTTTAGTTTTTATTTACATTAAAACAGAGATTATGGGAGCAAAAAAACACCTTAAATGATAGGTACAAGTGAGAAAGGTTGTTCACTGCTTGTCTAGCCAGGCAGGGAGCTCAGAAAGGACAATACAGTTTTGGTGGAAAGAAAAAAGCAAAAGCACAAGAATTTTAAAAATAATGAGTGTTGGCATCTAGAAAAACAAATGCACGGTTAACTGTGCTTCCCGGATGGGGGTAAAATACCAGTCCATACAGGTTCCTGACTTCCCAGAAAAGAATTCTGTGCCTTCAAACTTTCAGCTTCAAAGCAGCGTCATGTAAGCATTCACCCACTGAAGACAAAAACAGAAAGCCAAAGCAGCAATAAAAAGACTGTGGGAAGAAGTAAGAACAGCCTGGAGAGAGACCGGGGGATGGAAGCATGAGAGACTGAAGGAAGGAGAGCAGGAACTCCACAGTAGGACAGAATACCAAGACAGAGGAGGGCTCATCTGCGCATACTCTCTGCTCTAACAGGCCTATTGGCCTCTGTCCCTTTTTGCATCGCCAGCACCTTGGGACCAAGTCTTTCAATTCTTTTGCTCATTTGTAGGTATTTATTTACTCCTCCTCCCTTCTTTTTTCTTGATTATATGTTTACTTCTTTGAATGACCGTGCCAAGCTCACCTAGGGTGACAGACATGCCAAGCACCTGTGCGCGACAATCATCGTCAATGGCCACAGCTGAGTTGAATCTTTCACACTGATTGACTGATTAAAGTTCTCCAATTGTGAGAGGCAATACTGTTGCTGGCCAAGAGCCAGAATCATCCTGGGCTATCCCAGTTCCTTAACAGTCATTTCCTACCAGTCTCTTAAGCGACCTCCCATCTTTGTGACTGTCAGATTCACCATTCAGAATGCCCAACGTCCTGAGCCACTTGGTTCCATCAATCCAAAAGCTAAAGTTGCTACCATCAGAAAATATCTGAAAACTATATATAGAAGAGATTTAGCCAAGTCAGCTGTAATCCACTTACCTGACTTCCTCACCAAAAATATTTGGTAACTGTATTTATCTATGACATTAATTTTAATTTTTTTTACTATAAAAGTTCCATACTGCCATAGTGCAGGTTATTCTTCAGGATAACCTACATCTGTGGCTATGACCACTTATCTTTGGCCTTGGCATAAACTATTTCATACTCTGCTTTTGAGTGAGCCCCATGCTTGCACTAAATAAAGCATCTAGTCAGCTTATTAGTACACATCTCAGCTCTTTCATATAAACTTTAAAGGTTTCAAGACCAAAAATAGTTGTGTGGGCTTCTTAATAATTCATTTTTACCCACTGAAATACCACATGCAGAGCACAACTCAAAAAATATTTTCTAAAAAAAATAATAAATATACTGAATACTTCTGGGATGAAACTGTTGATTCTCTCACTCTGTGAGTGAAAAATCAGGAGAACAAATGGGCCTCAGCCAGAGAAAGATTGAACATGGATCAGAAGTCAGAAAGGAAGTGACAATATGAGCAAAAAGTGTGGAGGAACAGCCGCGCAAACATGAAGAAACCAGGCAACACACACAGCTCCAGCCACCGCTAGGAGGAGAGTAGAGACTTACAGTCTGAACCATAGGCTGTGTCTATAGCTCTTTCAAACTTGCAACCCAGCTGGGGTTTGGTTGAAGCAGGGCCATCTCTGGCATGACCAGTGAGCAGCTGGGAAGTCGGTTTTGTCACTTTCCATGTCTCTGAGGGCTATGCCCAGTCATCATCTTAAAAAGACCCTATACTTAAGACTAGAATTCTCTAAGGGCCTCATAACAAGAAGCAGCCATGAGTCAGGGTCCCTAGGAAGAGCTTGTCACAACAGTAAAGTGAGAGATATCCACAGGTGGCAGCTGTGAAGACAGGAAGTACCAGGCATCAATAAGATGGAAAGGTCCAGGAGAGGACATCTAGGAGGACATTTACGGTAGTCTCCTGTCCTGTTCTCTCATTTCAAGTGCTTCCGGGGTCTATTCTATTTGCCCTATCTAAATGAGAATCAAGCATCCTCCCTAGGGTCCTCCTTTTTAACTTAGCTTCTTTAGGTCTGTGGATTGCAGTGTGGTTATCCTGTGTTATGTGGCTAATATCTGCTTATAAGTGAGTATACACCATGTGTGTCCTTCTCCACCCAGCAGGGCACTGAAGCAGAGGCTGAGACTCACAGCCAAACTTTGTGGCAGAGAACAGGGACTCTTATGGAAGAGTAGGGGGATAGAAAACATGGAGATGACAGAACCTCCACAAGAAGACCAGCAGAGCAACTGATGCACCAACCAAGGCCCGTGCATGGAGAGAGCCTAGGCCCCCCCCCCACTCAGATGTAGCTGATAGGCAGCTCAGTCTTCATGTGGGTCCCTTAGTAAGGGGAGGGGTGCTGTCTCTGATACGGACTTTGTTGCCAGCTCCTTGATCACTTCCCCCTGGTGGGCAGCCTTGCCCAGGACACAGAGGAAGAGGATGAAGGCAGTCGTGATGAGACTTGATAGGCTGAGGTCAGTTGGTAGGGGAGGAGGGCTCCCCCTTTCTGAGGACTAGGGGAGGGAGTTGGGTTAAGAGGGAGGGAGATGGGGTAAGAGGGAGGGAGGGTGGGACCAGGAGGAGGTGAGGGAGAAGGGCTATGATTGGGATGTAAAGTGAATAAATTTTAAAAAATAAATTTAATTCTTGAAAAAGTCCAGGCAATGGAAAGTGGGCTAAGGCAGTGAAAGGGAAAGTGAGTACCAACCAGGCTTGCCCTTCGTGGCTAAGAGCCAAGGCTCATATCTGAAAGTCTGCCATTAGCCCAGCCTGTAGACCTACCTACCTTCTAAAAGGGTCAGTGCTATAGGGTTGGAGAACTCTGATGCTCCAATACCATTCTTGACTTCTAGATCGTTATCCGTCCATCACCAAGGCCTTCATTCAGTCCCCACCTAGTTTAAAAGCAACAAGATTCGTCCATCCACACAGATTGTGCTGTGTTTGCTTTCCTCACGACCAATGCAGCCTTCAAACAGCCCCGAAGGGAAGATTAGCCCCCACAGGTGTGCAGACTGGGGAATGGTGACAACAGTCATGGGAAAGACCCTGTCTGACCTCCAGCCTGACAAAGTTAAGTATGGTCAGCAGGATGTCCTGCTACACTAAGGAACGTTCAGAAAGAACTTGCAGCTGGTGTCTGACACTTCAGTGGATCCCCACTCAGCAGCAACAAAGCTGGCCTGCTTTTGATAATATTTCTGTTTATTTGTAATTGATGGTGTTTAATTTTTATTCTCTGGTTTAATTTTTTTGAGACATTTTCTCTACATTATACATAAAGGCCCTCTGATTTTGTTTGGAATAATTATAAAAATTGCAAGACACATAGGCAGAAAGTTCAAGAGAAGATGGTAGTGATCAGATAGTACATAGTGTGAGAAAGCAGCGGTGCCAGGAGACATGCAGAGGAGGGACAGAGTAGAGCTGTATGTCTGATGATGCTCCAGAAGAAGAAATAAAGGAGGTTATGCTGAGACCATGAAGCTTCCCCTTTTCCGTTGTGTTGTGTGTATTGGTTTTGTAAATGTAACCAATGAGGAAATACTTTTTCCCTGAGGCCATATACTCTCAACTCTTATTCTTGTGATGTTTATGATTGGGTGTCTGATTTCTAAAAATAAAACCACAATAATACCAGCATACAAACAGCTCTCCTGATAGAAATCTTGACATGGCCAACTCATCTGTGCTGCATTCTCCTACGTGTAGCATTAGTTTTCAAAGAACAGAGGAAGAGACAGACTTGGTAGGAGAGTGAGCCCTTCGCACCCTCTCATTGAAAGCATGGGCTGTTTCCAGAGCACGCACTTTCAGCCCCTTCTGAACACATAGTGTTTCATCTTGCCTTACAGAGGGCAGGGTAAGATAGCCATGGGTGGGCTCTGAGCACATGTCACAGCTTCAGAGTCGACCAACTCAAAAGCAACTGAAGGAAAGGGAATTTGGAGACCTGCCATTTGGCAGTACTGCCTACCGATGAGGTTCATGCAGGCCAGCTAAAGATGCAGGCCAGGTTGGACACTTGCACTCATGAAATCTGGGGCAAGACGGGCTTCTGTAGCTCCGGTCAAGCCACAGAGGCTGCTGTGGGTTGCTGTGCCACAAGGCCACACATTGAAAAAGAGCAGTGAGACCATGAGCAGGCAGGGGATGCCACCAGAACTGACTCCTTCTGGGTTTAGAAACATTTTTTAAGTAGAAGAACCGTGTGTAAGCAGTGGATAGAACTGATCCCTGTGTGTGTGTGTGTGTGTGTGTGTGTGTGTGTGTGTGTGTGTGTGTAGGTGGAGGACCAAAATGAACATCCAATGAAGTGGAAAAGAGGGCAGAAAAAAAAAAAGGAGAAGACAAAAAAAGAGAAAACAATTTGATCAAAACTTACAAAGCAGGAAAGTGAAGGAACTATTAGGGGAAACCAAGGGATCTGACAAGAGGCTTGGAATCTGTAGAGGAATAGACGAGGAACTAAGGGAACAAGACTAGGGTAGTGTGCAGGAGGAAAACCTCCCCGTGTGCACTTCACTTTGTGCGTGGGAGGGAAAGAAAGTCTGGTCGGCAGCAAGATTGGCACATTCCAGTGGTTAAAATGAATTATGCAAAATTACATCTCTTCAGCTAGAGATCTTGGTAACCCCTTTTCTGTTCATCACAACCTAGTCTTGAATGAACAGAGTTTCTTCAGTTTAGCTATTTGGGATCAAACTATTCCTACTTGATACTGCTTCAGGTTCTTTGCAATGCCCTCCTGGGGGGCTCTAATATCAAGCAGCAACTCAGTGGAAGCCCACATCTGTCATTTATATTTATTCTCAGATCCTGATCATGAGTGGAAATGTTTCATCATTCAGTATTAAAGAAAGAAACCAAATGAGGCTCTAAGAATGCAGTGTTTTACACCCCTGCCTGCATGTAGAGGCATGGACAAGGGTCAATACTGAGTGCCAGGGGACAAAGATGACACAGGGAATCCCAGGAAGCTCAAGGTAATGCTGAAGCCTAAAGGAAAAGCTCACTGCAGGCTGTCAAGCAATGCTGTTAGTGATGAAAGACAAAAAGTACCCCAAGTAAAGGCATCTAGGAAAGTCTCCGTCAGCACTTCTTTCTGGGTCTGTCCAAATCAGCCAAGTCTTTAAATACAGCCCTGGTTCTGAGATAGGAGACCCAGTTCACTTAGAAATGAGTTACATGTCAACTTCTTCAGCAAATAACTACGTCTGCAGGGCAGCAGAACATACAGACATGATCGCCCACGAATACACCAAGGTTTAGTTAGATGACAAAGCAACCATTGCGTAAAGCAAATAGGAGAATCGGCGCAGATACGTAGGTAGTCACTGGAACATATTTCCAACTTTGTTGTATGTTTTTGAACTTTCATAAGAATGTTCGAGGAGTTCGTGCCCATTTCTAATTTATTTAGATTGGCTGCGACTATTTCATATCCCATTCTCTCCTTTTAGCATTCATCAGTTCTCCCTCCCAGAGTGAGTACATGTAACTAACAGAATCAAAGTCTTCCATTTTTACATTTTACATTTCCCTTTTGTAGAAAATGGATAGTGCGTGGATCTAAATTTGCTTCTTTAACTTAACAATATATCAATCATGCTTTCCCAGATCAGTTTGTGTGACAGCACTTTATTCATTTTAATAACTAAATGGGATTGTATCACCCAAATGCACAAAACTGTATTTCAATCATTTCCCCATTAACAGCATTTTGATTACTTCAAACAAACAAACAAACAAACAAAAAACCAAAGTCCCCCTTTATACCTTCCACACTAAGGCTTATGTTAATTTTCCTTTAAAACAAAAACACTAATAGCATCCCATAATGTCACAGTGAATAGCTGACATGAATCTGTTGGCCACGGATAGTATTGTCTGAATGAAAAGAAAAGAGAGGCCCACACAATGAAAGGAAGTCTTACGTCTTCAGCAGTTGCAATAACTGCCTAGTATCAGTTATCAACAAGTACTCAATAGCCAACAACTAGCCAAACCAACGATTAGCCAACAACTAGAATGCAATAATGTAAAAATAGAAAATATCAGTTTCCTGCCCAGTGTAGCTCCTCTACTCCTCACTCTCATCTAGTTACCAGGGTCCTCTTGCCAAATCAGAGAGGGATTAAATCTAATAAAAAGACATTTACAAGTAGACGTGTTTGTATTAAAAAAAAAAAAAAAAAAAAAAACCAATTGGGGCTCTTCTATATGAAAAGGGAGCATGTGCAGAGGCAGGAGGACCTGAAATTAGATGGCAGGCACCCATGCAAAGCCTAGATTGGGTGTGGCTTCTTTGTCCAGAACCCCAGGGCTAGGGCGTGGGAGTGGCTTGATATCAGCCTAGCTAGAAAGGCGCGAGTTCCAGGTTCAGCAAGAAGCCTAGCCTCAAGGAATATCCTTCTTTGGACTCTGCAGCTGTGTGCACCTGGGGCACACACCCACTCACATACGTGTGCATACATATACTACGCATACATAAAAATAATAGTTTTAGCAGAAAATGATAAAATGAAAAGCAAAGAAAGCCAAAGACGTAAGTGTTTATAGTCACTTACTGTGAGAGTTTTATTTGTTTCAATAGGCCCTGGGGATACGAGATGCAAAGTGAGAAATAGCGAACGTTTGAAATTATGAATCTGAAGTGTCAACAAATGCATGGTTTCCTGGGATACTTGCTGCAAGGCTGCAGTATAGCACAGAACACACATTAGAAAGATACCCTATCAAGATAGATGCAAAATCCTCCACCACAGGAGACCTGAGGAAGATTTGCTCAACCACTTCACCAAATGACAGAAGGACAAAAGCGTGAATTCAGCTACGTAGACCTAAGTGGCAGGAAACAATCAGAGCTATAACGCAAGGCATGTGGGTTTTATGCCGCCATTTGATGCTACTCCAGGACTTCAAAATTAGTAGGTCGGGACTGAAGCATCAGCTTTCCTTAATGCCCTATGGCCTACAATGCACCCAGCCTTGATTTGCAGAAAGCTTGATTTTATTTTTCCCCAACTTCACTGTGATCAGACATATGACCGTGAGTAGCTCTGGGGAGGAGCTGAGCATGAGTCAAAGTTCCCTGGGGGAAGAAAAACCTGAAGAACAGAAAGTCATTTGTTGACTTCTGTGCTCACAGTGCAGAATGGAGGAAAATATGCCCAATACATTTAGGATGGGGAAGCAAAGCTCTGCACGTATGCAATCGTCTTGCTATCGGTCTTCTGACCAACAAATCTCATTATTCAGAGCCAATCAGCTTTTGAATAAAGAGTCTCACTCGTTTCTCCAGGTTATGGCTGCCCCACTAAGCGAAAGGCCTTGCATGTGGATGCACACTGCTGAGGAGGCAGCGCACTTAAGATCATAGTTCTGTGTAACACTTGACAAGGACCTTTCTCAAATGAGCAAGTTAATCATAATGGACTTTTAGAAGCTTCCCAGAGGCTCTTGGTCCCGTTTCTAACCAGCTCTCTCCAAATACAGAGAAGCAAGTACGGTTATCTATGTGACAAGCAATGCTGACTGGATGTCCTTTACAGGTCCCTTGGTTGTAACAAAGGCTTTCTGAGAATTACGTAGAACGGTGAGCTCGTGTTCCCAAGCTTGCATCTTGTAATTTGCTGTTGTTATCTATTGAGATAGCGCCCGGAAAAATCAGTAAGGACCACAGACGTCAATAATGTCAATTGGGAACATGGTTGGGCCACAACGGAAGCGCGGAGACAGGGAGGTGCCTTTCAAGGTGCTGGTAACTTGCGAGGAGAAATGTGAGGTTGTCTTTTGATGCTCAGTTCAGGTCCTTCTTATATGATAGAACAATGCTTCCTCTGAACTCTGTGAATGTCCCCTAAAAATAACGTGCCATTTAGAAGCCAAGAAAGATTCATTTCTAAACAAGCAAGGGTCCTGAATTTAAAAAAAAGACAGCTTCTGTGGTCCAGGAAGCAATGAGCAAGCAGTGAAGAAGCCAAGGTTGTCGTTCTTTCCCATCATAGTTAAGATTTATGAGGCACGTGGGAAATCTTGGCCAACCTTCATACAGGCAGCACCGAACAGATCCCCAAGGAGCTCCCACAGCTAGCAAGTTTGTAACATTTGTATTTCCTGGCAACAGTTGGCGTGACCTATCAGAAGATATCTAAGCAGGCTGGGCCTCCCTGATAACAGGGACAGAAAATCTTACTCTGAGATATCCCAGTGTCATCGACTTGAACAAAACATTCTAAGATGGCCTATCTCATCTGATGAAGTCTCGAAGTGGGTAGTGAAAGCATCTGTAAGGACGGCGGAGGCCAGATCGCCTTACATAACTGAGAAGCACTGACGGCGCCGACTACTGAGGAAATAATATTCCTTCTGTCAAGAGCGAATAAACTGCCTGAATCCCGGCAGTAAGGGATTATCATTTCTGAACAGCAGAGCTCTGGGACTGGTAAGAAGGCAACTGAAAAGGATAAAAAGAAAACAGGGCGATGGTGACGGCTACATTCCTGACACCCTGGCCTGCTAGCAGCTTGCCTTTGAAACGGCAAGAAGAAGAACCCTCTCTGAAAGACACATTTTCATCTCTTGCCAGCTGCAAAGGGGGATGTGTTTCAGGGGGTGCTTGTCCGGTCTGACTGGAACTTGTTTCTGGGTGTGTCGCCATTCCTTCAAGAGCTTTTGCCCTGGGCAAGGCTGCATTCAATGGCACACAGTTAAAAAAGAAAGAAAGGAAGAAAGAAAGAAAGAAAGTCCAGAGCTGGCAGCCAGTGGGTGCCTTTTCTACACGGATGTGCACTTCCCGCCTGCACCCATCACAGACAGGACTAGGCTGGGCTGGTCAGGGAGCCTGACGGAACGGTGCCAGGCCCAGATACAAGTCCTCCATTCTGACAAGCTACGTTGCCAAGCGGGACAGAGCCGCATCCTTCCTCATCCGATGTCCCCTTCTTAAATTGAGTAGTTGTTCCGAAGGGGGAAGCACAGCGGGGGAGGGAGGGACGAGGCATCTCTTGTTGGTATTAATTATAACAAGGGGAAACCTTTATTCCCAATATAAAGTTTCTAAGTGAATTCAAGACAGAATCTCCAGGCCGGAAAGACTCTTAAATGTCATTTTGATTCAAACTCTTTTGTTCCCCCTCCCCAATATTCAAATTTTCCTGTAAAACCCTTGCCAAGTAGCTGGTTAGGCCCTCTTTCAACATCTGTTGTGACAGAGAAGAGAACCCATTACCAGCCTCATTTTCACATGGCCTCCGCTATAATGAAGTGCTAATATATGGAGCTGGATCCTAGTCCTCTATAACTATGTAACTGTGTTACTGTCCTGACTGAGATCTCTGCAACAATGTGGCACAAGTGACCCTCTTCAACAGAAACATCTGGACCCATCTGTGAAGGCACCATTTCCTTATCTCCATAAAGCTCACTTCCCTAACTAGAGGTACCAGGAGAGTATCCCTCCTCCCCTCGCCAACACCCAAGATGAGAAAACTGTACCCTGGACATGAAAATGTCATTAAAATGTCAACAGTCAATTAAGATATCTCTCATGGGTTTTGAGTCTAAAAGAAAACAGATAAAGCAGAGAAGAAAGCAGTAAGAGTCCAGAAATACAAAGGGCCAGTGGGGCTGGCTCAGCTCTGAGCGAAATTTCTCGAAAACTGTTAGACACACCAGCTTGTTAACTATGTCTCTGTTACAAAAAGCTCAGCTGTTCATAGAAGGAGACTATGGAGAAGCCTGGAGACAGAAGGCAAGGTTTAGTACCCTGTAGCAATGTCGAGGGTTTCCAAACTGGCTTTAGTGATGCACAGAGCCAGCATCTTGTCCATATTCACACCAGCTACCTAACCAAGTCTCAAACTCAGCAAGATAAATAGTCAGGGAAGTGCTTCATGGTGCTAGGGGGCAGTGAGGGGTATATGCCTAGCTCATTTCGCACCTGGCACAGAGTCAGCATTCAGTCATTATCTACTGTTGTTATTCTTTCTTCTTATTATTAGAAAGCTAACTTTTGATTCTCCTAATTGTTTCCCCAAACACTAACGTATATAAGGAATTGGAAACCTATGTCTATGGTGGGACGTTGAGGCCAGTGTGAGATCGGAACCAAGAAAAAGACCACTGCATAAGAGTGCCTATACTAGATGTTGGAAAACTAGTAGACAGGTTTGGCATTTTGCCTATTGACCACAGCAATCTACTGAGATACACTCCACACAATGCCATCTCTGCAAGCTTGCTTCCTACACACGTCCTCCAGTTCCCGTAGAGTCTGTACTTCTATCACCAGCTACAAAAAGAGAGGACTGGGTAAGCACCCCCACATATTGTTGCCCTAGAGTTCTCTGCCCTGAGTGGTGATCATATGTTATCTAATCACTGCTGCTGCTGACCTCTCGGGCTATGTTGCATCAGATGTTAAGTATCTCTTTTAAGTGGGTCAAGACCAATGAATAAGTTCAGCTGCATCTTGACGTGTAAGAAGCCAGAAAATACTAATTTTATATATGCAAGAGTATGTCCTAGAAGAGCTGACTGAAAAGACTTAGGAAATGCCTCAATGGAGGAGGTGCAGGCCAAGGTCTCCTGGTGCTTACACAGTTATATTTTTGTAAAAGACACTTTCCTCTTTGCCTTGTGTTTGATGGAAACTTTCAAAATGCTGCAGGGGACGCAAAGAAGCAGTTATCCCTCAGGCTGCTGGAAGCCTGCTGTTTCAGTGGAAAGGGACCGTGAAAGTGGCAATGTCTAAAAATTATAGACACGCTTAGAACAGGGGTACCGCACAAGCAAAGATGAGTCCCAGCAACACTGTTGGGCAGTGACGCTGTGCAATGGAAGAATTAGCAATAGAACGTGCAGAACTCCAACAAATACGATCCAATTATCAAGAGTTGAGTGGCCACTTGATAGTCATTTTAACCTCTGAGGTACAATTTCCTCACGTCCAAATCAGAACAAACTGACCTGACAGAGCTTTGATCTAGTCAAGTGCCATAATGGATGCACAAGCATCTTGTAAATTGGTAGGCACTTGGATGTGCACCAGGAAATACTCCTTTTGCCACTTAGGAAAGCCAAAAGTCCATCGGTTTACTGATGAGATTAGTGCCTTCCTTTATAGGATCTGTCCCCTCAAGCTGATAATATTGTGGTCATATTTAAGCCAAGGCTCTGCTATGTAGACTTCGGCTCTTCGCATGTCAGAAAAAGATGTCCTCGTGGACTTGGGAAGAAGGAATGTAGCTATGTCATTATGCCATTATAGTAGACCAGGCAGGCAGATATCACCATGCCTTGCAAGGTACAGTAGCAACTTTAATCCCACGGCAGCCTGGACCAATGTCTGTGATGCCTTTGGACCAGCCCTGCTGAGGACATTGCTGGTCACTGTTGGGTCACTTAGTGGAAACCCCATGTCTACTGCTTGTCTATGCCTGCAAGATCTAACAGTTCAAGTCTGAAGCCAGGCAGATATGAACCTACAGAGCTGTGTACACTGGCCCTTCCTGTATGCAACCAATTATTATGGTGATGGATGGAAACTAAAGGGCTGCAATTTGTCCTCATGGCTTCCAGACCACCTTCTCCTTCACTAGCTTTTCCTTATGAGTGCTGCCTTGCCACAGCCCTTTGTACCAGCTCTTTCTCGAAGTCCTTGCTTAGAAACTTTTCTTGGGCCCCAGCTCTCCCATTTTGGATCTCCACATAATTTATCCACGCACCCCCCTCAAAGAAAATCATCAAAGTAGACTCTCTAAAACACCCTGGTTTTCCTTGTTACATGTGAGAAGACAGAAAGGAACCCTTTCAGTCATTTCATAAGAGGAACGCCAAAGAGATTGCAAATGCTATGGCTTGAATGAGTTTCCTAAATTTGGCAGGCAGGCGGGGATTCAGATTTTAACTCCCAATGCAAACATGTTGAGAGGTGTGTCATTTAAGCGGTGAACCACGATGGGTCCTCTCTACCCTCTTGAACACAACAATGCCATACTCCTAGGGGTGATTGGCTATCAGGGAGTGGGATGACAAAAGGATGGGTTCAGCTGCCTCTTCTCATGAGTGTAGAAATACTGTCTGGTCTTTCTGTCTCCTGTCTGAAGGCCATGCACCATGATGGTTTTTCAGATGTGGCCAGGCCACCATGGACTTCCTAGCCGCTAGAACCAGCAGAGTCAAATCTCTGTTTTCCATCCATTACTCAGTTTTAGGTATTCTCTCATAGCAGCTCAAAATGAGCTACGTGTAAACAAACACCACATCGGCTTCTTACAAAGACTTAAACAAATGCGTCTACCTAACAGTACCGGGCTCACTACATTAGCTGTTTCTCAAGTACACACACCGCCAAGCAGAGAAAAGCGTCTCCACTTTGCTTTGTCTCATTTTCCTGGCAAACATCTCTTCTTTACAGGGTAGCCACCCGCCACCTCCACATGGTGCTGCATGTCTGCACAGTTTGTCTTTAAGAAAAATCAAGCAAAACAAACGTAAGAAATACCTGACTTTATTTATCATCACAGCCCATAATACGTACATGGAGGTAACAGTAGCAATGATTTGTTGGTGATGTTTTGGTCTGGCCTTGTGATTATTTTTTAGTTAGCTAGTTAGTTTGTTTGTATGTTTGTTTCTAACTTAGGTTTACATCTGAAATTGAAAACCTTTGCAGCTGTGGTTAAATAGCATCATGAATTCAAAGCCTTGGGCACAGCTCCCAGCACATGGACCTTGGACCAACCTTAGGTTCTGCCTTTGCAACTCCCTGAACTGACATCCATAAATGTTATTTGGAAGAAAAGTGTTGGACTTTTCGCTTTTTTTTTTTTTTGCTTATGACTCAGAATGCTCTGCAGCCATTGCTAGAATACAAAAGAACTTTTCAGCTAGGCAGAATAAGTCTGGAGAAGGATAGGCAGGGTTGGAAGCAATGCCTACAGGTCTCAAAGCACCTTTTGCTCCCATGCAACCCCCAGAAGTTTTCAGAATTTATAAGGCATGTTTACTCTGAACAAGACGCCCGAATGGGCCCTGCAACAAAATTAACGTCAATTATTATGATCGCACATTGGCTCTAGTTTTTCAAGGGGAGTTATTAAGCACAACTGAAAATTTCCCTATGTACATAAGCATATGCATGTTATTTTAGTTCAAAAGCATAATAAAACAGAAAAAATAGACTGAGAACTAATTATTCCAGGTGCTGGGCTAAGTACTATTTAATTATTTGTTTATATGAAATTTAATATCTAAAGCATCCAGGAACACAGATGAGGAAACACACTTAGAGATGTGAAATAATTTTACCAATCCCAGGGTGCTGATATGATTTGCCTGCCCAGGTTATCTCAGCCTGAAGGCCATGTTTATTTTTTTAATCACCAAATGCTAATGAAGAGATGTAATCTCGAAGAACAGACCACATATTGATTCCTAGATTAAATACACTTATTGAACTACTTCTCTTATATAAAGCAGCATGAAGTAGGTGGGACAAACAGAAAGGAATAAATAAGGTCATCCCTTACAAAGTGGTGTCACTGTACAGGCTCTACCAGTGACCAGTTCTGTGACTTTGGACCTTCGTTTCTTCTCCCGCAGAATGTTGGTTATAACTATACCTGCCTCAGAGGTTATTCCTAAGCTTTTAAAAAAATGAATATTCACAGAGCATATGAAACAGTACCTGGCATGTATCATCATGCTATTTGAAACTCATATTATGATACCTTGATGATACTGTATATGTACAGGCCCCTAAGGCTCCACAAGAAAATTGCCTGCAAGCCATTCCTAGGCTGGGTAAGGACCATTTAAACCCAGGGAGTCAATGTGAAGAGTCTTACCTTATGTGGAATTAAATACTTCCCCACTTTGGTACAGCAGGGTTCAGAACCTGGTAGTTGAAGAATTACTGGGATATACTCCTAGCCTCGATGTTTTGGGGATCTGATTACATAATCCCCCTGCCCCCCCCCCACACGACTGTAAAATTCCCTGCTGAATGGAACTGAGCAATGCATACATTTCCTTCCATTACTTAATGCATTTGGCAATGAGATAGATTCACTGGAGGAAAACCAAAGGCATCCAGTCTTGCCTACTTTACCTAATTTTTTTTTTTAAAAAAGGCATTCTAATAAGAACTAGAGGTTTGAATGAGATGTGAATGAAACTAAATTGCCTTTCGCATCTGCTCACAGCAGCTCTTACAAGGTCAGGGTGGTTTATCTACTCATCGGGTAAATAAGTCGCTTGGCTTCACTCACTGTTAACTGCCCTAACCTTTTGTTAACATTCCTCAGTATTTCATGCGCTATCCAGGCTCCTTATTATGGCAGCAGAACTGGTCTAGTCTTACCCCCAGCTGTCTTCCTAAGCCAGTGCTCACCTGAAGAGTCTTCTCATGTTAACCTCAGATTCCCTTCCCATAAACGCAAACCTCTTGTGCTGCTCTACTTGCCGGTCTACCAGAAGATCTTAGACAGACAGACAGATGATAGTATTTTTCACTTTTTGGTCTTCCTCTCAAACGGACAGTACTGTATCCAAACAATACCTCAGCATGCAAAGGCAGATTTATACAACTCAAAAAGGTAATGCTACACAGATTTATATTTACACACACACACACACACACACACACACACACACACACACACACACGTCATCATTAAGGATTCTAAATAAAAATCTTCAACAAATATACCTATATTCATGTTTGTGTTCACACACCTACATACATATACATATATATACATATGTATGTTTGTACATACATCTATCAAATTGTTTCAGTATTACATACACACATATACAATTTGTTTCCTTATTTAGTTCTAGATATTTCTTTCCACCTCTTAGGGACATATAATCGTATTGGCATCTACCCATATATTTGTTTATTCATCACTGAGTCATTATTGAGAAACACCTTCTAGACATTTTTCTAGCCTCTTACAATGTAATAGTAAACAAATGTTCCTGACCATGTATATTTTACTTTCAAATTGGGCTGGAACAAAAATAAACAGTAGGCTAAATAAATACAATGATTAAATAGTGTGTGGAAATGTGGTATACCCACCTAGGAGATAAATAGAGCATGCTTAGTATAAGCTTACAGATAAGAAAAATAAGTCTAAATAGGACAAGCATACACTATCTAAGACTTCTTAAATCTCCTCCTGAATGCAGTGCCTCCAACTTTCCAGCAACTGTTTCAAGTTCTGTCTCTGTCAGCTGCACTCTGCAATTAGAAAGCTAAATTCAAACTTTCCAGAGAAGCACGGCTTTGTGTGTTCTGTCATTCTTGCGTGTCACTCGTTCCCCAAAATTGAATGAGCTCCTTCATTTTAATAAGAACTAAGATTCCCCCATGAACAATTTGAAAATCCCAAGAAAGGTACACTCATAATTCCAAAATCAAAAAAGAAGCCAAAGATTGCAGAAATACACATATAATTATATATTACATTTATATATAAATATATGTATAAATATTTAAATATAAAAATTAAATGTATATATAAATAGTATAAAATATATAATATATTGTAAAATATTATGGTGATAGAGTTTGCATTATATTTTTAAGGCTCTATGTTCATTTCCAAAATAGCAGATGTAGGTGTGGCTAAATCTAGCTGGCTACTTTCTCTTCCCATCTGCAAACCCGGACTTCAGAGCATGGTGGCGTCTGCAGTAAAAAAAACAGTGTGGAACCATATTCCCCAGGACACAGAGGTACCTATCTGGGTGTGTTGTGCCATGATGCTCACTGCTGCCTATAGGCCAGCCAGCTGTCTGTGACTGTGACACCTCACAGACCATGAAGTGCAGGTGCTTTTGTGGAAAGAGAGAAGTTCTGTTCTCGGCCTTGCACGCTATCGCCCATACCTACATATCCGCTGCCCATATCTGCAGCCATAGGCTTCCAGCAGCTTCCTAGGAGACTGCTCTGTCCATCCCCTCATTCTTCAGTTGCAAACAGCAGGCCTACAGAAGGCATCCATGCCACGATGGTGGGCTGAATGGCTGGGGGCTGGGGGCGGGGGATACTCTTCACTGCATGCAAAGGTCTTTGGAAATGTTCAAACTCTTTGAGACTTGGGATAAAAATGCGTTGGCAGCATCTGACCCAATTACCTCAGAGCTTTCAGTTTTACAAAATAATACTTTTATATGTCAGTAAGAGACATTTTTGTATTTTGAAACAAAATATATAAACAAAAGCGGTGATAGTATTTGAACTCAGGGCGTTTTCTATTGTCTGCCCCAGCATCCACATGGGCACGTGTGAGAATCATCATCACTGCTGCTAATCATGACCAAGGCCACTGTGCCCATGCACCAGGCTTTTTAACAAACCTCACAGCATATGACTGACACCTACCAAACACATGGTGATGTGGGTTGTGTTATCCCATTGTAGACGCCGATGATGAAAACATGGCAGAGACAGAACTAGTAACCTCTACAAAGTCAATCCAGGAAAGGTCACCCGCTGTCTAAGCCACCTATGCCACATAGTCAGAATCTGTCACAATAGCTTCCACAGGAATGGGCTCTAAAGGATTGTGCTCTCAGTGAAAAGAGCATTTTCAGATACCTGAATTTACAAAATGCTTCCTTCTCTGCTCTCTTCACTTTAGAATTGATTGGGAGACTAGGAAAGGAGTGAAATCGTAAAGGCGCACGTGCCATTCAGGAAGAAAAGACGCGCACCTGTGGGATAGAAACGAGACCAAAATGATTGCCTGTCCTTAGGTTCAGCTGAGACCAATTACATCAAATAATAGTGGGAGAGACTGATTGCTCCTTCAGAAAGCAGAAGACCCAAGCTCACTGCCGTTGCCCACTTCTGTGGAAGCTTCTTTCTTTCAGAGTCATGTTATCTGTGACACTTGACACTATCCATGGTGTCAGGACAAGCAAGACTGCTCTTCAGTGTCGTCCTTCACTGTTTGCTGAGAAGCATCCTTTATTAAGGTAGAAACGTAATATGGCTTCCCACCACTGAGCTAGTGATGTCTAGTCTTTTTAGAGTCTGGGACTCTTTATCACCTGTCCGATCTTATAACCACACAATTTTTAAAAATTAAAATAATTTGTCTTATAGAAGCAACTTGTAAAAGAAGTCATTCAAGCTGTGCATGCACAGTGACACTGTCCTGTAACTCCAACACTCTGGGAGGCAGAGGCAGGAGGATCTCGGTGAGTTCAAGTCCAGCCTGGTCTACAAAGTGAGTTCACTGTCTCAAAACCCTGTGAGACACCCTGTGAGAAGCTCTGTCTCGAAAAACCAAGGAGAAGAGGAGGAGGAGAAGGAGGAAGAGGAGGAGGAGGAAGAAAAAATTCTATCTATACTGGAACAGAAGGAAGTTAATCATGTGCCTATTGAATCTACTATTAATCTATCAATCATTCCATTCATCTCTTGTATGCACAGGATACTGCCAGGCACAGGGTAGGATAAAAAATATCTAAATGATTTAAATGTTGATCAAGGACACAGGCAAAGTCACAAGTAACTGGCCCAAAGCTTTCAATATGAAAATGCATATTATGAGAACTTAAAGGGGGTTTCATGAACCAGGTTGAACTAGGAAAGCATTTGGAAAGAACAAGGACAATAAAAGTAGCAAGATTACAGCCAAGGACACAGTAGGAGGCATTTATGAAAGCAGCTGGACAGGCCTGCACACTCTGTAGTGCAATAGCCAATAAATAAAGTAAAGTAGACCAAAGGCCTTATACTGCAGCATCTTTGCAGTAGTCTTTACAGGCTACACTAGCTTAGGTCAACCCACATGCCTCTCTACATATCAGGTCTTTAGGTATGTAGATAAATGCACAGGTGAGGATAGGTAGAGATGATAGGTGATAGATGATAGATAGATAGATAGATAGATAGATAGATAG
>OU015745.1:80882258-80899067 GCA_907169655.1 Acomys percivali | reverse complement strand
GATAGATAGATAGATAGATAGATAGATAGATAGATAGATAGGTGACAGACGATTGATAGGTTGACACAGCTATATAATAGTTATAAATTTAATATTTTTTAATTATTTATTTATTATGTACAAAGTGCTCTGTCTCCATGTTCATCTGCACGCCAGAAGAAGGCATCAGATCACAATATAGATGGTTGTGAGCTACCATGTGGTTCCTGGGAATTGAACTTAGGACCTCTGGAAGAACAGCCAGTGCTCTTAACCTCTGAGCCATCTCTCCAGCTCCCAATAGTTATTTTGTCCCTAAGTGAAAGGCAACATTACATCTGCATGTTCAATCTCACACTTTTCTGTCTTTGGTAGGAAAATATATTTGGGCGACAAACAACAAGGGTATTATCTCTTTAGTTCCTTTCCTCCCCCGCACTCCACCATTACTTGATAGTTGTAAAAATAATAATTTTCAAATACAAACAAAACAAGAAAAGCATGTGACTATAGAATTTGAGAGCTGAACTGGTTCTAAAGAAGGCATCAGGTGTGACATGGCAGAATACCCTTGGAGATTGTTCACTCACCTCGCTCACATCTTAGGCCCCAAACGAGCAGAGTAACATCAGGATTATAGCATTGGTGTGTGGCTGGCATGGACATAGGCCTAAGTTCTGTTATTCAGCTCTTGTCCAGAGTCAGGAAAATGTAAGTTTTTCCTAGCTCTAAGAGGAAGCAAAATAATGGGTCTCAGCAGCTTCACTAGTCTTGTGGCTCCATGACATGGGCCATACACCTCAGTGTCCTCAAAAACTGAGGGTGCAGCATCATCACCAGGATTAAATGAGACAGTATGGGGAGAACAGTCCTTGCAATCCTCAGCACAGGTCAGGAAAACACAGCTGCTAAATATTGACAACTATGATTTATCAGACTGATAAATGGAAGAAATTGTGAACAGAAAAAAAAATTAGTTCTCATAGAATACTTCCTTTTAAAAAAAAATATGCTGGGGTTGGGGGTGGGGTGGGTAGGGAGAAAAGGATCCAAAATTCAAGGTCATTTTTTTCCTACACAGCAAATTAGCATGGACTAATCGAGTCTTCTATCTCATAAAGCCAGCAAGAAAACAAGCAAACAAAAGAAAGGAAAGACGTAGGAAGTGAATGAGAGAGAGAGAGAGAGAGAGAGAGAGAGAGAGAGAGAGAGAGAGAGAGAGAGAGAGTCCCCTAAGGCACTTTTTCTAAGTAGCTATAGAGCCTGAGGCTCATCTCTTTAGAATCACTTCTTCAGGAACTGCCAGAATCTAGGATTCACGGCTGAAAAACTCTGCTAACCATCCCATCATCCCATCACAATAACCTACACATTTACACTACAAATAAATGAACAGATGAGCAGCCGACTTGTATGTATCCCCGAGAATATCCAAGTGCTCTGTAACCTTCTTGTTCTTTGGCACTTTTTTTTTTCAATTTTCTTTCCCCCTACAGAACAATTTCCAAAATGGGCAAAGAGCACAGTAGGTGGCTCTCTTTAATATTTCACAGGCGAGGCAACAGTGACTCACTAGATCCTACATCTGTGCCACCAGCAAAGGCCTGATGGAGTTGAGCAAATGAAGCCGTGTGTGTGCTGAAAATAATCTTTCCGTTTGCCCTCAGCCCCATCCTCTGATTTCCTCTGGCCACACTCTACTTTCCTAGCTGTATCAGGTAAGATAATACTAAGTGTCTACTTTGGGGCAAGAGCAGATGTGGGCTCCCAGATGGCCAAACCTTTCTCCTAGAAGCGCACTAATAAAGCCTGCCTCTTAGCTACAAAGGAGCAGCCTGACTCGTGAAGAATCTCCATGGACAAATGGCCTTGCTGACTTGGTTCTTCTTTCTCTGTCTGCCTGAAGCTATCAGCTGCTGCACGGAGAACTGAAACTCTGATTCCCTCCAAATGCTGCGCTTATATACTCTAGTGGTTAGCCTTTGTCCTTGCACTCACTATACCCAGCACAGGCTCCTCGATGGGGGTGGGTTTTATTTATTTATTTATTTATTTATTTATTTATTTATTTTATTTTTTTTGGTTGAGAAGGTGCAGCCCATGGTTGCTTGCCCTGTGTGCTCAGCCAAAACATCACTAGGGTGAGAGGTTGTGGTAGAAGATTGCTGATGCTTACATCCTGGCAACCAAGGACACACACACACACACACACACACACACACACACACACACACACACACGGAAAAGCAGTCGTTCGGCTGATGTTTTCCTTTTACTCTATTTATTCTATCCAAGCTCCCATGCCCTGGGAGGTTGTCTGTATTCAGGGTCGGTCTCTCCCTTCTACTGTTACTCCTGTCTGGATGTGTCCTCCCTGTACCACACACACTGATGTGTGTCTCACAAATCTAAGTGCTTCTACACCCTGTCAAGTTGACAATAAAAATTAAGCATGAGGCATGCCACTCTCTCTTTTCTACTCTGTCCGGGGAAGTGGTGAGAGAGCTAGGCCACTTGTAGTATTTTATCCTTAATCATCATGTGGGACACCAACCAATCACAGGAAGGCAGGCAAAGAGGCCATCCAGAACAGGAAGACTAGTCTGACATATCATGATCTCTGTGTCTTTTTTATTTTTATTTTATTTTATTTTTAAATTTTTATTATCAGTATTTATTTTATTTATTTTTGGTTTTTTTGAGACAGGGTTTCTCTGTGTAGCTGTGGCTGTTCCTGACTCACTTTGTAGACCAGGCTGGCTTCAGACTCACAGAGATCTGCCTGCCTCTGCCTCCCTTAGTGCTGGGATTACAGGCGTGGACCACCATGCCCCGTAATGTGTCTTGATAGTCCCCTTCCTTCTAGAGTCTGAAGGTAATGTGTCTTGATAGTCCCCTTCCTTCTAGAGTCTGAAGGTGTACCCCATCAAACCCATGAGAAAGGAACACTGCCCCGGAGGCCATCAGTGTGAACTCTACAAGGAGTCAACACCACAGACTCTACAGAGCCATGTTGAAGAATTATTCTCTTAGCAAAGAAATAACCACTTTGTGACCTGAAATCACCGGCCAAAGAAGGTCAATCTGAGAAGGAGAATTAATTGTTCAAGTTCTATTGGGGAGGTGACAGGGTGTGACGGAGAGAGCCTGAAAGAAACTGGAGGAGAACTCTCAGATGTGAACTATACCCCTAGGGCAGAAATTCATCAACCATGTGAACCCTCGCATTTCTGCAAGTCTCACTTTAATTTACTTTCCAAGGAATTGAGCTAAGCTAAGAGAAGGTGCTATTTAATGAGTACAAGCACTGGATGTTGCGGGCTTTCACACGAAAGCCCGGCATATGCATATCTAAGTCATTTAAGAACTTGATAAAACAGAAAGCTCTGAAAGTTAAAGCAATTTTCCCAGTACCACCCATCGACTTATATATCAGACCCAGAATTTTAAAATCAAGGAGCTTATACCACACTGTAGGTCCTCCCACTATTAATATGCCGGCCACGAACATCTCCAAGGGCTATTGCAAACAACAAGGAAAATAATAGGTGTGGAAAACACTTGGAAATTTTAAAGTTCTGCACACACACACATGGTTTGGGGATAACAGTAATATGTGTCAGGAAGGATAAGACCCAATATGCTTTCTTCAAAAACTCAGAAGCAAAAAGTATTTGTTTTCAATGTTCCTCCCATCCCCTTGTGTTGGCCTTCTTTCAAATAGTCCCCTTTCCCTCACAAGTCCCTGGTTTCTAAGGCACATATTCAGACATATCCTGGCCAAGTTATCACAAGGAAAACACAAGGAACAAGCTGACAAACAGATGTGATCCTGTTCTGTGGCAACGCCTGGTGTGGGTGGTACCTAGGCAGGCATCACCAAACCCTCACCTCCTCCCCAAGCCATATCCCACTCCTTCCCTGGAGATCATCAATTTTGCATGCAAATGCTGAGGACAGTGAAGGAGGCAGCCATTTACAAATACTAACTACTCATTTCAGGGGCTCGCAGCATGGCCAGTAGATGGTAGTAAGTAATTGTATGGATGGAAATAAAATCAATTGTCATGCAAGTAGGGTAGGGGGTCCAGGAAAGCTGCTTAATTTTAAAAGACTAGTAACATAGGATGGCTCATGTGAGCATGCATTTGTATTTGGGTTTAAATAAAGCAAATTAGTATTCAGAAGAGACTGAACTTAATAGTTACTGGACAATTTTTTAAAATTTCATTGCCTCCTGATATTAGCTAAGGAATATGAAGTTGTTAGACGGACCTATGAGCAGGAATAGAAGGCTTGGCCCAATCTACGGCCCTGCTATACCTTCAAGCTTTCCTCATCAAAAATAAGACCCTCTTTGGCAATGCAGGGTGCTTCCTCTCAAAGCAGTTCACAGGCTGCAGGCTTGACCTGAATACAAGGAAGAAATTCACACTGCCCAAACACCAATTTTATAACCAAGTCTACCAATGGACAAGATTGGAAAAATACTGTGGACAGTTCAGGCCTGACAGGTAAGGATGCCTCCCCCTCGACCCCTCAGCCGGGAGCACCAGAGGAGTTCTGTCTTCCTGGTAGCAAGATAGATAGGATTCCTGAGAAGTGTCCTTTGGCCTCCCCACACATGTGCACACGCACACACACACACACACACACACATGTACATGTGCACACACACTCACATACACACGCACACAAATACCTGCAAAAAAAAACTTTTTAAGTGCTCAAAATCTAAAGGAAAATTATCATTATATTTCCAGATTTAAAAAAAAAAAAAGTCACTCCAAGGGAGTAGGAAATCACCTTTCTCAAACCCAGTGAATCCAGAATCATTACTGAGCAATATTTACCAAAGTTGCCAGGCCAGACAACACTCTGAGCACGTAACTTGAACTGTTGTATTTCCTCCTCCCACCTGCCCGCAACACCTCACAGTGAACACTCTAGTGTCCATTTTGCCGCCTGAAATAGGATCAGAAAGGTGGGCTAAACTGCCCAAGTTCACACAGACAACACAAGGCTGTGATAAAAAACCAGATCTGTTCAGCCCCCTTGCTAACCAGGGAATCTGCCCTGCAAAGCTAATGCCTCTCGGTGGCACCTGGGTGCACAATTTCACATCCAGTGGGTTGAGGAAGGCAAGGGGGGAGACTGTCTCCTAAAGGAAGCAGCAGAAGTTTGCTTTCATGTCTTTAATATTCTCTTTAACTAGGCTTCCTTATTCCCATCCAGGACATAGAGGTAGAAAGACACTCCAGGCTCCGTAAGTCAGTTCTTCCTAAAGGACAGGCATCCTGTGTTCCCTCGTCGCCCCCCCCCCCCAACACCCGCCAGGATGAACCATTCCTGGTACCTCCAAGGCTGTTAGAGCGGTGACCACCACTGGGTTGTCTCTTACCTCTCCAGGAATCCACCAGAAGCCTGGTAGAGACCCCAAGCAAGAGCCTCCCTCGAAGGGGGTAAAATAAAACCAGGTCAGGAAAGGAACTAGCTAAAGCTGCTGGCAGCCTCTCCCCAGGCTGTCACTGCTGGGGCTGCTAGCGACGTGATGGAGTGGGTGTGCTGGGACACAGCCTCCTGCTCGCTTCACGCTTACAGCGCACTCCTGAGAACCCTAGGCACAAGAAGACTGGTATAGATCCCTCAGAGAGCTGAGATCCCTCACAACACCGGGCAGCAGTCCCGCGACTGCTTTACTTAAACCCTACCAAGGATAGGACTCCCGGTTGCTCAGTTCAAATCCCAACGGAGCACTAACTAGTAGTGTGATTTAGCGGTGGTCACTGTCTAGCCCTGTGTCTCAGTTTTCTCGTCTGTAAAACAGAAGGGTTGTAGGAGCCGATCTACAAGAATTCCTACTACCCGGAGTTACTGCGGCTGGGCATTTCAACCCAACCTTCTCTGCAGAGCGAGACTCACCTTCCTGGGCCAGCCGAGCAGGTTCGGCGACAACGACGGACGGGTGCAGGGTGACCGGTCACTGCCTCTTTCTGTGCCCTGGTCCAAGCCAAACCCAGGAGAGCCAGATCCTGGCAGCCTTCTCCGACTAGCCTCTTACTTTCCGCCGCACTTTCTTTTTTCCCCTCCGGGGCTCCTCCCCCGCCACCGCGCGATTGGCCCTGGGATCCGGTGGCCACAAGCTCCACCCGCAGCGGTGGCTCTTGCTCCACCCGCGATCGGGGCTTCCCAAAGCTGAGGGTGAGGGCGGCGCGCGGGGCAGTCCCGCCCGCTACGAGGTGGAGTCGCGTGGGGCCCGCCCGCGGGCGGATGCTAGGCTACGCTGGCTGTCCCCACGTGGGCCACCGGGCCCCGGGCGGAGCACAAGAGGGAAGGGCTAGCCCTGCAGTCCGCCGGGCGGGCGGCCAAGCGCTCAGGGCAGGTAAGGCGCCCTCTGCATACCTAGGTGCACAGGCTTGCTCCATGCAAGATCGCGGGTCCTGCAGCCCAGGTTGACATTAACCTAAGGTCTCTTCCGTTTGTGTATTCACCTATCACACGCTAATGGCCACGAGTCGCTTCAGACTGCACCCTGGAGAGCCCACCATGTGTTGAGCTCCTTAGAGCAACAGGAACCAGAAACAACAGCACAGCTGAGTCCTCAGCCAAAAGCTCTCTCTTGCTCTGCTAGAAGTGGTGGTCACTGGAAAGAGGGCACCCATCCTGACCGTAGGACGCAATCAGTATCGTCCACTGTTCCTCACCAGAGGCTAGCACAAGGAGAGACACGAAACTGGCATTCAGGGCGAGTAAGCTGAAAACGAAGAAGAATACGTGGGAGATTGAGTGAAATAATCGATTACAGAAGGCAATAATTTCCTATTCAGCCACTCCACTGTACACACAGTTATGTAATCATCCGAGGAGCTTCTGAACGTCCTTTTTAAAAGCCAATTTCCTTGTTTAAAAGCCTCCCCCAAAGCAAGGCCCTCCAAACCCTGTCCCCATTTGAGTATCCCCAACTAATACATTCTGCCAAGGCGACTCCTCACTTCCCACAGGCCTTGCTCTTTGCTACCTCCTTTAAGTTGGCCCCACCCCCAAACTACTTAACTGGGTCTTTCTAATTTGTTCAAGAAACTGAGTCCCAGACGAAGCATTTGAGCGGTTAAGAAAGGGATGTACAAATGAAAGAGCCTGTGAAAGTGGGGACAAAGTAAGAGGCAGGAGATGCCAGCCTTCCCACAGCTGCCGGCAGTTCAAGCCTCAGACACTTCCCTGACATGATGGAGGGTCACTCCTGTGTTGGTTTCATTTACTTTGCTGTAACCAAAACACCAGAGAGAGCAACATAAGTGATGGAAAGACCTACTTTAACTCACAGTCTAAGGCATTTTAATCCACAGAACTCCCCTTCAGTTCTCCTGTGTTGCATTGTGGGAAGAATGCGGAAGAGAAGCTGTTCACTTCCTGGCCTGCAAGAAACAGAGGAAAGGAAGGGACCAAATAGAACTGTGGCATCCGCGCTGCCCCAACTTGCCTCCTCTAGCTAGAGCTCACCTCCTAAAATTTCTAGACCACTTGTTCGACTCACAAACCTGTGGAGGAAATTCTCATATTCAGACTGCAGTAAGTCCCTAAAAGAAGTAACAAAGATGGTTTTTGGCCTCAAGAAAATGTAACAGTTACATTGTTATTTACGTCTGGATATCTGATCCATAGTGCACACCCACAAGATTGCAGCTGATCCAAAGAGGAAAGAATCCAAACGCAGGTTTAAAGTTGCTGCTAAACAAAAATAAAATTCTTTCATTTCTTCCTTGTTCATTAAGCATATTCCAGGCACCAACTCACTTATTAAGGACTACATTAATTATTTTGTAGGTTACCTATAAAACAGGAGGCATAAATCAATCATAAGGCTTCAGATATCTTAATTCACTTAACTTTCACAAAATTTAAATCATTTTCTCAATGCTACAAGTCTAAAAGTAGAAGGTGCAAAAATCAGGAAGTGGGAAGCCAGCATTGAAGTTCCTAAGCACCCCCCCCCCCCGGACTAAACTGTATCGGGCAAGCTAGAAGCCATACAGATTATGACACTTGACAATGAACCCAGATATTATCCTGGACATTGAGGAGTTGCACACAATGTCACAGAGATTGAGGACATAGTGACAAGCGTAACCTATTATGATTTCAGCCTATATAAATAAGAGAAATAAAACTTAGTTAACCAATGCAATATATTCATATAACAAGGCAGTTATTATCAAAATCACTATATCGTGGGCATATATCTGAAAGAAGTCTTGCAATATAGCTAAACATAATAAAACAAAAGTTAAGTAGGCAAATGGACAGCAATGAAAAGAAATGTGAAAAATGATGCAATGTAGATTAAGGGAGATAGTGTGAGTGTTGTGTTCTGATGGTTGACCTGACATAATGGACCATCATCACTCAGGAAGCGAGTCTTAATAAAGAATTGCCTAGATTTGGTTAGCCTGTAGGCTTGCCAGTAACTGAGTATATGAAGTGGGAGGATCTGCCCCAAATGTAGGAGGTACCACTTCATTCACTGAGCTGGGGACTTGGTAAAAAGGAGAGAGGTAGCCTAGAACCACCATGAAAGTATTAATTCATTGCTCTTTGCTCTTGACAGTGGATAAGATGCAATCAGTTCTTTCTGGCTTCTCTCACTCTCTCCACTAATATGGGAATTGTGAGCTAAATCAGCCCTTGCTCTCTTAAATTGTTTATGTCAGCATATTTTCTCACTAATTTTTTAAATTTAAGTTTTTACATCCCAATTGTAGCTTCCTTCCTCCTTGCCCCCCAGTCCTATCTTCTCTCCCTCTTCCTCCCCTCCACACCTTCCCTAGTCCTCAGAAAGGAGGAACCCTCCTCCCCTACCATCTGACCCAAGCCTATCAAGTCCCATCAGGACTGCCTGTATCTTCTTTCTCTGTGGCCTGGCAAGGACACCCCACCAGGGGGAAGTGAACGAGTAAACAACAGAGTCCATGTCAGAGACAGAGCCTGCTCCCCATATCAGGGCACCCGCATGGAGACTGAGCTACCTGTTAACTACATATGAGCAGGGGATCTAGGTCCTCTCCATGCATGGTCCTTGGTTGGAGCATCAGTCTCTCCAGCCCTCCCTGGGCCCAGATTTGCTGGTTCTGTTGGTCTCCTTGTGGAGGTCCTCTCCTGTCCACATCCTTCTATCCCCCCACTCTTCCGTAAGACTCCCTGCATTCTGCTTGAAGTTTGGCTGTGAGTCTGAGCATTTGCTTCAATCCCTTGCCGGGCAGAGTCTTCCAGAGGACATCTATGGTTGGTCCTGTACCATCTCTTTAGCCACTTCTGGTGTTTATTCTATTTGCATGAGAATTAAGCATCTTCGCAATGGTCCTCCTTATTATTTAGCTTCTTTAGGTCTGGATTGTACTGGATTGTAGTTTGGTTATCCTGTATTATAAGGCTAATATCATCTTATAAGTGAGTATATACCATGAGTGTCTTTCTGGGTCTGGGTTACTTCACTTAGCATGATCTTTTCTAGTTCCATCCATTTGTCTGCAAATCTCATGATTTCCTTGTGTTTAATAGCTGACTAGTATTCCATTGCATAAATGCACCACAATTTTTTTTATCCATTCTTCAGTTGAGGGCTATCTAGGTTGTTTCTAGATTCTGTCTATTATGAATAAAGCAGCTATGAACATAGTTGAGCAAATGTCCTTGTTGTCTGGCAAAGCATCTTTCAGATACATGTCCAGGAGTGGTATAGTTTGCTGAGAAAGTGCCATATTTATTTCCAAAGTGGTTGTACACATTTGTACTCCCACCAGCAATGGAGGAGTATCCCCCTTTCTCCACATTCTCACCTCATGTGCTGTCACTTGAGTTTTTTATCCTTGCCATTCTGATGGGTATAAGCTGGAATCTCAGAGTTGTTTTGATTTGCATTTCCCTCTAGGGATGTTGAGCATTCCTTTAAGAGTTTCTCAGCCATTCAATAGCCCTTTGTTGGAGATTCTCTGTTTAGCACTGTACCCCATTTTTAATTCGATTATTTGGTTTGGTTGTGTTTAATTTCTTGAGTTCTTTATGTATTTTGAATATTAGGGTTGGTGAAGAACTTCTCTGAGCATGTGGGTTACTGTTTTGTCCCATTGATCCTGTCCTTTGTCTCACAGAAGGTTTTCAGTTTCATGATTTCCCATTTATTAATTGTTGATCTTAGAGCCCAAGCTGTTGATGCTCTTTTCAAGAAGTTGTCTCCTGGGTCAATGAGTTCAAGGCTTTTCTGAATTTTTTTTCTTCTAACAGATTTAGTGTTAGTTTATCAGGATATTTTATCACAGCAACAGGGGAAAAATTCTAAGACAGTCATCCTTTTCTCCCTTTAATTTGGTTCATTGTCAAAACATTAGTATGAAAATAAAAATGTGTTAAATTATTCACCACATTGTGGATATTCAATAAATAATTATTTCTTGAGCAAATGAATGTCTGAAAATTCAATTTCACTGCTGTTCACACATTAGTCTCATTAGCCAAATTTGACCCATTGGTCTTTTACCTCTGTCAAGTTCAACTCTTAGTTTTCATCAGTCCCATCTGTTACATTTTATGGATGGTTCTAGTTAGATCCCTCTCTCTAAAAGCAGGAACACACTCGCTCAGCCTATGGGAAGATTTTATTCCCTCTTTCAGGCATCTTATGTAGACACATAGCTTTCTAAAATATCTATATGATATTTAAATCTGCAGCCCAAACCAAAGACTAAACATACTGTGCTCCTCCTTCATATCCATTCTTGATATTTCATGTACATCTCAAACTTCACATATTCAGAATCGAGCTCATTAAGCGCAGAGATTCTGAAGCCAGCCTGAATCAGATTCCACATTCTGTAACACATTAACATAAAGTCAGAATGTTGTTTCTTTCTCATCTCACTTTCATCCTCTGTGAAATAGGAAGGATAATGTGTTTACCATGTTGCTCTTTTAAAATTAAGTACCATATGCAAACAAAGATCTTGCAATGGAGACTTACATCAGAAAAGCTTTGTAAATGTTCATTATTATTAAAAAAAAATAGTATGAGGGTGGTGGCACTGGTAAGTGTAGGAATATTTGTACAACATCTCCAGTACTACAGGAAAAACATAAAAGAAATACATCATCCTCCTCTCACAAATATTCCATGATTTGTCATCACATTAGGCTGACCTCCAGAGTCCATACTGGGGCTGTATAACCCTGACATGGTCCAACGCTGTGTTATTTCTTAAGCCGGTCACTGTGTGGCCCCTACACTAGCATGCTCCCCATCATGCTGATTCTGTTCTCTCTTCTTGGAACACTTTGCATCGCTGTCAGTCACATCCTCCTGCATTAGTCAGCTGGCACTTCGGGGCGGCCTTTCCTTCCAGTCACGTGGAATCCCTATACTGTCTACTTTAGCTACACTGGGATTTCTCTATGTGTTGAGTGCCTTTCTAATTACTATGAAAGCCCCACAGGGACAATATGATGCTTCGGTATCGAATAGCTCCCCAAAATCATTTAATAAGTATCAGTTGAAGTATCAACCCAACACAAAACTTTCTCTTGTTACTATTATTATTACATTTACTTTTTTAGTATTTGTTCATTTATTTATTAATTGCTTTCTCTCTCTCTCTCTCTCTCTCTCTCTCTCTCTCTCTCTCTCTGTGTGTGTGTGTGTGTGTGTGTGTCTGTGTCTGTGTCTGTGTCTTGTGCACACATGTGTTTAGAGGTGAATGCTATAGCACAAGCAGCTTTACCTGCTGAGTCATCAGCTGGCTCCAGTCCAAAACTTTCATCGTTAAAACTAAGGCCCAGATTTATCATGTGACAACTTTCTCGTCTTCCTTCTCTTCATTATCCTTTTAAGGTGCTAAAGGACTGGAAGACTAGAAGTAAAACAACAGCTCTCAGTTTGGGCTGTGTTCACGGTAAAGAATGTATACGTGCACATGTTACTGTGTGGCTCCTTGTGAAGGGAAAGGGCGGGGCTAAGGCAAGGGGGCTGGAACAATGTATGAATGAGGGCAAAGGTCATGTGTGGGACTTTTTGTATTTGTTGTGTTCCTACCTTTTGTAACTCTTGGTTCTGCCCCTCTCTTCTCAGTGCCACGCTCATTTTCTGACTGCATTCTCTGTAATTCCTGCCTCTTCCCCTTTGCTGCTTTTGTCCTCCGTCAAAGCCTTCCCACTCCTCTCAGCTTTGATTAGCTAAGGGGAGGAAAAACAGGAAGACTGGCTGACAGTGTGGGAAGGTAGAGATTTCTGTGAATTCAGCCCTATCTTGTCAGAGATACACATTTTGTACGTACATTTATCCAAACATGTATACCTGGGTTGTCGAAATTCAAGTTGTTTGGAAAAGGAAATATGGCTGTTCTGTACAGCAGCAGGCTCTCTCAGCCTCCCACAAGTTCTTGCAGCTGACCTGGAAAGGGGGTACAGGAACTTCTGGATCTCACTCAGAATTCCATTGGCATGTACAGGAATGGGTTGTGAACCCACAACAGAAGAGCATGATACAATCCAAAGATGGCCTCTGCAGGACGTTATAAGGTAAGGAAGCAGCTTTTATTTAGTTACCAATGATAATAAGGGAAAGAACTAAATTTCATTCCTTTGGGTACAGAGGCCACTTGGACATTTTAAAGGGACAGTAAAGGACGGGAGCGGGTCAGTAGAGACAGAGAAGGGAACAGTTAAAGGATGGTAGTGTTCGGGGCTGTTGAGATGAGTCAGTGGTTAAAGGCAACTGCTGCCAAGCCTGAGTACATGAGTTCAATTCCCAGAACCTACAAAGTAAAAGGACACAACCTGACTCCTACAAGTTACCCTCCAACCTTGACACATGTGCCATGGTACGTGTGCACTCACTTGCATACACACATAAAATAAATAAAGAATTGAGATTTTAAAATCTGAAGAGTGATGGTCACTATGAGGTAAGCAGGTGGTCTGTGGTTGTTGGGAAGCGGTCTCTGCCCTCCACAGAGCCAGGGAGACAGGCTTCCTTGTTCTCCGAGAGGCATGTCCCCAGCCCTTGAGATAGTATGGAGGGGCAGAGATCAACACTCACAAGTGTCAACACATTTAATAAACACGTTTAATAGTATCTATTACACAACGACAACATCCAGTGAGATTCCAATAGGGGTGGAGAAATCTTTCCAGGCTCTGCTCAAGATGAAAAGCTACTGACAAGCAATTGATGGCTACATCAGACAGAATTAGTCTTCCCCAGGGAGGAGCCTAATAGGTTTTTTAGTCCCAAGTGGTCCTCCTTCACACATACATATTGGTCAGGTCTTTTTAGCAAATATTTTAAGAGAGTTTGGAGCATATTATCATGAGCTGGCTAGGCAGACATGTCAGTCTCTAGGGAGTATAAATATTTGACAGGCAATAGAGTCTGGATCAGCATAGGACCACTGCTGGGCCATTACAGGCCAAACTACAGTTGGACATTGCCTATCTCTGCATTTATGGGTAGAACCAATACCTGCAGGGTACTGTGATCCTCAGAGGTTTGGAAGTTCGAGTGTAACAATTCCAGAGAAGTAGCAGAACCAATCCTTCAAGTTCATGATCCTTCTGTCTTTGTCTTTCTTTCCTTGAGTCCTTGTCTTCCAATGATAGCCCTCCAGTGTCGCCAGAGGGGCCTGACTGTCAGCAATGGAGACAATTAAAGGAATAGTTCCCAGAAAAGCCCGAGTGGTTTGGGCATGTGCCCTAAAGCTTCCAGCTATGGCTAGAAAATACCTTAATTTCTCACCTTGCTTTTCTCCTCCCAAACAGGAATGTTGAAGAAAGGTCAGGATTTTAATAAAGTCTTAGAGGGTGGTTATTATGCAGGATTGACACTTTACTACAGCAGGAAATTTAAACACCAGAACTTTGTGTGCAAAGAAAGGAAACCTCCTTATTATACCTTTCCGTAGCCTTTTAAATAGTTTCTTTTACCAGCTTCCAGCCTCCAAAACTTAACAGCAATTAAAGCCGTATTTTCCATATATGTATGTGTATATTCACCTGCGCTATCCTATACACGAAAGCATTGCAGCATTGCAGTATTCTGTTAGGCAGACCCTAACTAAATTGCTCACCATCTGGTGAATAAAAAAAAATCAGTCTGCAACAGTGTACAAGTGCTTATATTTCCTTGCTCTTGGTAATCTGAAAGGCCAGTGTCATTAAGCCGTATTATCTGTGTGTATCAGGGAGACTGACAGATCCTCTGGCAGAGAAAGTGATTCCTGTTAACTCATCTACAGAGGAGGATTCTCAAATGATGATATGGGAATCAGAAGTTCCCTGTGGGATTCACTCTCTGACACCAACATTGAGAGTTTTTTTTTTTTTTTTATCCTTCGTTCATTCATTCATCCAAGCATTTGCTGAACATTTCTGCTACAAGGAAACTGTGAACAGTGCAGAGCTATGGGAGAGATGTTTCCTCATTAGAGGCCAGAGGAGAAGCCAAGAAGATGCGATGCCTCCTATGACTGGAGAATGAAAGCATTCAGAGTGGCTGGAACAGAGCATGCGGCATTTCTTTGTAACATGAATGTCGCAGGACAGCCAAGGCTTCACCTCAGTGGTTCTGTTCTCCTCTTAATCACAGGGAATTCTTCATCCCCAGCTGACCAGAACCACAGATGCTCTGAAGCATCACAAGCCGGCCCTCCATTGTTTCCACTGTTCTCAATATTCTTGTAGCTTGTGCTCCCAAAACAATGCAGTAGGTTCAGAGCATTCAGCGGCTTTCCCAGGCCAAAGTCCCAAACTCTTTCTACAGTCTCCCTCAAAACAACAGGGTCAAGTTCATCACTGTAACATCCCAGGAACCTGGTATTGTTGTCTTAGTTGGGTATTCCATAGGTGTTATAAAACACCGTAACCAAAATCAACTGGGCAGAGAGGGGTTTATTTGACTTGATAACTTTCAAATTACATTCTATCTGAAGAAAGTCAGGGTAGAACCTGTGAGCAGGAATGGAGCTGGAGCCATGAAGGAGCTCTCCCTACTGGCTTGCTTTCAAATCTCATGCCTTTAATCAAAGCACTCGGGAGGCAGAAGCAGGCAGATCGGTGTGAGTTCGAGGCCAGCCTGGTCTGCAAAGCTATTCCAGGAGAGCCAAGAGAACATGGAAAAACCCTGTTTGGGTTAGGGGGTGGGCAGGGAGAGAAAGAAAGTACACAGATCTCCCTTTCTTATTCAGCTGAGGACCACATGCCTAGAAGTGCCACCACTCCTAGCCCCTGTGGGCTCAACCTAGCTTCTTCGACTGTTAATCATGAAACTGCACTGCAGATGATGGAGGCATGTCCTCAACTGAAGTTCCTCTTGTCAGATATATCTGAGTCATGCTCACCAAAAAAAAAAGCAGAACAAAACAAAATACAAACAACAACAAAAACAGAACCAAAAAAGAAATAATTTTAAAAGAGAGAGAGAGAGAGAGGAGAGAATAAAGAAAGAAAAACTACCATTACCAAAACCAACAGGACAAAGCATCACCCCTACATTTTACGTATTGACAGGCTGAAGTAATTTCTCCTGCCTGTAGTGAGGAGAGAATTGAATCACAGAATCTGGCTTACAGAATGTTACACAGCTTGTCAGTGTTGAAACCAACACTACAATCCAAGTCTAGCAGATATGGAAGGTCACACTCCCTTTACACTACACTGGCACACAAGAGAACACTCCATCAAAGCATCCTTGCTACACTTGGTAGGCTGAGCAAGGGAAATGCCTCTTCTGTTCAGAAAAGAGCAGGAAGAGAAACAGGTATCGCTAGAGTTTTGGGTAGAGAAACAAGGATGTGGATGGGTATGGCAGCATTCATCTTATCTCAACAGTCTGGAGGCTGAGGCAGGAGGATTGTATGTGCAGAGCTGGTCAGAGCTAAGTGAGTTGTGGCGCAGCCTTGGCTGTTTATCAAGACACATCTCAAAAATTAGGGGGAGGACGTAATGGAAAAAGATTGTGGCACAGCCGGAAGAAGAAGGGAAGAAAGTTGGGTCAACCAATCACTACCTTCTGTATAAATGCAGGACCTGCCACAGGATTAGCCTGAGAGTTGAGAATGTCAGGTATTCTGTGGAAACCCAGAAGAAGCTGTTTGCCCATATTCCTGAAAGAGGCAAGATTAATCAGCGTGGGTCTTTTGACGTTAGCTGGAAGACATGTGGGAGGTAGTGGGAGGAAAGGCTGGGCAACTATGCTTGACTGAGCATTGGGAGAAGAGGCAAAACATCATTTTGTTACTATAACAGCACGTTGTAGACTTGCTTGACCTTGTGTGCCAGAATTTTGCTTGACATGAGAAAAATGTTTGAAAAAAAAAATGATTACTCTGCATGCTGAGAGATAGACAGTGCTTACACATTTCAGGATTTACCCCTCTTGTGTTATCATGGACACCACCTTTATAGGTATTTTTTCCTATTTTATAGGTAAAACGTATGAGGCCTAGAGAGGTAATGTGAACAGCCCAACACCACGGAACTGAGGCAGTTTTAAAGTCTAACTCAAGACTGACCATTGCTTTCTACTCTGCCTTGTTCAAAATGGCAAGCTAAAACAATGTTGTGCTGTTAATTTTTATTGCTTTAAATAAACAGTTTAAAGGGTAAAACAAAGACAACATAGTGATAAGCCATGGCAAAGTAAACACAGCCATATGAAGAGAATCTATGTCAAACACACCATCTTACAAATGACCCAAATTTTCATGTTAGTACAAGATATTATATGATATGACATGACATGACATGATATGATATGATATGATATGATATGATATGATATGATATGATATG
>OU015745.1:80822772-80869630 GCA_907169655.1 Acomys percivali | reverse complement strand
ACACACACACACACACACACACACACACACACACACACACACACACACTCACTCACATTTGGGGAGGAAAACAATGTGATATTAGAGAAAACTGACAAATGCCAGGCCAGCCAGAAGATGAAGATCAAGGTCACTGTCATAAATCATGGATGCACATTTGGCATGCTGTTTCAAAGGTGGCCCATCACCACTGTGCATGCCTCTAGAACCTATAACCTTATTTTAATCATGAGGAAATGCCAGAATTTGCAGTTGCAGAGCAACCTTTATCATCTTTGATCAGTGCATCTTCAAAGTGTCAGGGAAACCTTAACAGGACAACTTCAGAAGTCATAGGGAAGAAGACCTCAAAGGAGACATGGCAACCTGATACAGTGTCATATTCAACTGAGTAAGAGGAGAAATGGATTCATAAACTTTCCTCTGAAATTCCACAAGCCTGGTCTCATCATCTGCATTGTTTTCAGCAGTCTTATCTTCTAAGCTCCCACAGAAAAACACCCCATTAAACTTTGTACACTAGTAGATTTTCCAGCCATAGTTCCAAGCATTCCCGTAATCCTTCTAAAACAAAACAAAACAAAACAAAACAAAACAAAACAAAACAAAACGCCAAGGATAAGTCTGTTACAACAAAAGCCGACTCTCTGGTATCAACTTCTGCCCTAGTTTGCTTTTCTGTTGTTGTGATAATCCCTGACCAAAAGCAACTTGGAGAGAAAGGGTTTATTTCACTTATGTGTCCCAATCACAGTGTATCCTTGAGGAAAACCACACAGAAATTCAGTCACAGCAGAAACCTAAAGGCAGAAACTGTAGCCGAGAGCAGAAAGGAAGTCAGCTTACTGGCTTGCTTCTAATGGCTTGCTTTCTTATATAATTTGGGACCACCTACATAGGGCTGACACCACCCACAGTGGGCTGGATACTCTCACAACAATCATCAACCAAGAAAACTTGCTACAGACTTGCCTACAGTCTGTAGCCCAAACTGATGGAGGCGATTACTCAACAGAAGCTCCCTCTTCCCAGATGCCTCAAGCTTGTGTAAAGTTGACACAAAGCAAAAACAAAACAAACAAACAAACAAACAAACAAACAAAAACAACTGGGGAATAATTGAGCACCAACAATACAGGAACTCTCAATACTGTGTGGTTAATTTTTCTGAATACAACTTTGTTGTTACAAAGTCTATTTATTGAATCTCACCAATGAATGAAGGCTGGCAAATTATGTACACTAAACTATAAAATACAGCATATCTTGTAGACTAAGTTCTGTTGATGATAGAACAGGAAAAAATAATTTTGAGGTTAGGATAATTTTGCATGAAGTGGTCAAGATATGTATTGCTCCCTCCAGCTCAGGATCTCCTATTGCTGCCCTGGGTTCTGTAGTTCCATACGTGTTGTTTACTCACATTTGAGGACTTGGAGTTAAGAACTGCAGATATGAGAGAGCATGCATGTGTTTCTTTCTGAGTGTGGGCTATCTCACTCAATCCATACTTTTCTAGGACCTTCCACTTATCTACAAATTTTATGATCTCACTTTTTGTCTACAGTGTTGTATGCTCCGCGTTTTCTTTATCCGTTTGTCAGTTGAAGGACATTTCAGTTGTTTCCCTTTCCTACTGATTGTGAATAAGGTAGCAATGAACATTGCTGAGCAAGTGTCTGTGGAGGAGCATATGGAGTCCTTTGGGCATCTGTCAAGGAGTGCTCATATGGTGGATTTAGGGGTTTCTTATTTTTTTTTTTTAAGGTCATCCAGAGTGGCTGGACCAGTTTGCATCCCACTAGCCATATATGAGGGTTTCCCTCCCCCTTCATCCTCTCCAGCATTTGTGGTTGGTTGTTTGGTTGTTCTTTGCCATGCCATTCTAACTAGTGTAAGGTGAATTACTGAAGTTGTTTTGACTTGCTTTTCTCTAATTGCTGGAGATGGTGACAAATATTTTTTTAAATGTTCCTTAGCCATTTATATTTCTTCTCTTGAAAACTTTCTGTTAAGATCCAGATTTTCAATGAGTCATTTTTGACTCTTTGTTTCTTGAATTCTTTATATATTTTGGATATTAATCCCTTCAGATGTATGCTGGCAAAGATTCTCTTCTATTTTGTGGGATTTCTTTTCACTTGATACTTCTTTCTTTAGCTTTACAGCAGTTGGCATTGTTTCGCTTTTCTAAAACAAAGTCCTATTTGTCCCTCTTTGGCCTCCATTCCTGGGCAAATGGAGGTCTGTTTAGGAAATCTTTTCTACACTTAGATTCTGTAGGGCACTGCCCTGTTATCTTCTATCAGTTCAGTTGCCATGCTGTGCATTTTAGGTCTTTGATCAATTTTAGGGTTAATTTTTGTTCAACATGATACTATTTGAATTACTTTCATTCTTTTGTATGTAAACATCCAGCTTTAGCAGCACCACATGGTGAAGATGATCTCTTCCTACCAGTCTATGTTCGGCATCTTTGTCAAATATTAGATGGCTATCTAAAATTACAGGTACTCATGTCTGGGTCTTGAATTTTCTTCCATTTGTTTGCATGTCTGTTTTTTGTGCCTCTGCCATATTGTATGTATTGCTATTTTCACTCTAAGATATTCTGATGTCTGGAATTGTAATCCCTTCAGTACTGTTCATTTTGCTCAGGGTTATTTTATCTATCTGAGGTTTTGTGTTTTTGTTTTGTTTTGTTTTCTGGTTCCATATACGTTTTAGGATAGATTTTGCTATTTGTGCAAAGAGTTCGATGAGGATTTTGATTGGGACTGTAATTAGTCTGTAAATGGTCTTTGGTGGAATAGTCATTTTTTACATTAATAATTCTAACAAGTATGGTCATGGGATGTCTTTCTGTTTTCTAGCATCTTAATCTTTTTCTTCAGAGATTTAATTTTTGTGTTGTTGTTGTAGAAGCATTTCTCTATCATGATTAGATTTATTTCTGGGTTTTTTTTAAAAGATATTGTAAATAGGAAATAGGTCCACGTCCTCTTTCTATGTAAATCTGTGGCCATATACAGAACATTTGTTGATTTTTTAAAGTTGATTAAAAAATTGTCAGTCATTTATCAAAGTTTTCTGGTAAAATTTTTGGGATTTCTTATGTGAAATATCTCATCACCTGCAAATAAGATATTCTGACTTCTTCTTCACCAACCCTACATCTGATAAAGGTCTAACATCCAAAATATATAAAGAACTCAAGAAATTAAACACCACCAAACCAAATAATCCAATTGAGAAATGGGGCTTGGAACTAAACAGAGAATTCTCAACAGAGGAATATCAAATGGCTGAGAAACACTTAAAGAAATGCTCAACCTCCTTAGTCATCAGGGAAATGCAAATCAAAACAACTCTGAGATTCCATCTTACACCCATCAGAATGGCTAAGATCAAAAACTCAAGCGACACCACATGCTGGCGAGGATGTGGAGAGAGAGGAACACTCCTTCATTGCTGGTGGGAATACAAACTAGTACAGCCACTTTGGAAATCTATCTGGTGCTATCTCAGAAAACTGGGAATAGGGCTTCCTCAAGACCCAGCTATTCCACTCCTTGGAATATACCCAGAAGATGCTCCAGCACACAACAAGAAAATTTGCTCAACCATGTTCATAGCAGCCTTATTCATAATAGCCAGATCATGGAAACAGCCTAAATGTCCCTCAGTAGAAGAATGGATAAAGAAACTGTGGTACATATACACTATGGAAAACTACTCAGCTATTAAAAACAAGGAATTCCTGAAATTTGTGGATAAATGGATTGAGCTAGAAATGATCATAATGAGTGAGTTAACCCAGAAGCAGAAAGACTCAAATGGTATATACTTACTTATATCTGCATACTAGCCCAAGGGGCGTGTCCCATGAAAGCCTTCACTTACCAGGAAAGTGGGACAGAGGGGAGGACATCCTATTGGGACTCTAGATGAGAGAAGCATGGGAGAATAGCAAAGCAGAAGGATCCAGAGGGTCCTAGAAACCTACAAGTAGAACATTATGGTAGGCAGATTTTGGCCAAGGGGTCCCGCTCAAACTAAGGCACCAGCCAAGGACAATACAGATGGTAAAATTTAAACCCCTACCCAGATCTACCCAATGGACAGGACAGTCTCCACACTTGAGTGGAGAGTGGGATATGACTTTCTCACGTACTCTGGTGCCTCTCATTTGACCATTTCCCCTGGAGGGGGAGACCTGGTAGCACTCAGAGGAAGGACAGCAGGTCACCGAGAAGAGACTTGATACCCTATGAGCATATATAGGGGGAGGTAATCCCCCTCAGGAACAGTCATAGGGGAGGGGAATAAGGGGAAAATGGGAGGGAGGGAAGAATGGGAGGATACAAGGGATGGGATAACCATTGAGATGTAACAGGAATAAATTAATAAAAAAATTAAAATAAAAAAAAGATATTCTGACTTCTTGTTTGCCTGTTCATATCTCTTTAATTTACTTCTTTTGACTTACTGCTCCAGCTAGTGTTTTGAGAATAATATTGAAAAGGAATGGGCGTACTGGACAGCCTTGTCTTATTCTTGACATTAGTGCACTTGCTTCAAGTTTTTCTCTATTTAGAATGATGTTGGCCAAAGGTTTCTCATGTGAAGCTTTTTAATATGTTCAGTTATGTTTCCTATAGTTCTTTTCTCACTGAGACTTTTATTATGAAGGCATGTTAGATTTTTGTCCACAGCTTTTTCAGCATATATTGAGATGATCATGTGACTTTTGTCTTCAAATCTGGTTTATTACATCTATTGACTTGTATATCTTAAGCCATCCCAGCATCTCTTAGATAGAGTCAACTTGGTCTCAGTTGGGTAATCATTTTGATGCATGTATGTATGTATTTGGCTTATGTGTATTCTATTGGGTTATTTTTGAGTCTGTGTTCATTTGGGGATATTGGCCTGTGGTAGTGCTATTGTTGTATCATCAGGTGGGTTGGGAGTAGAGTGATGCTGGCTTCATAGATGGAGTTTGAGAGTACTCCTTATGGCATTTGGGCATTTGAAATGCATTACTTCAGGTTCTTCTGGCTGTCAAAGTTTCTGTTGAGAAATCAACTGTTGTTCTAATGCATGTTCCTTTATTTATGATTTAAAGTTTTTCTCTTGCTTCCTTCAATACTCTTTCTCTGTTCTGCATATTCATTTTTTAAACAATTATTTGCTATGGGGAATTTCTTTTCTGTTCTTGTCTGTTTGATGTTCTGTGTGTTCCTTGAATCTGTATGCATATATGTTTCCTTAGTTTGGATTTTTTTTTTATGATGTTGTTGAAGATCTGGTCTATGCCATTAACATGAGATTCTTCTCCCTCACCTGTGCCTATAATTCAATGGTTTGGTCTTTTCATGATGTTGCATATTTCCCCTGTGTTCTGTTTATCTATCTATCTATCTATCTATCTATCTATCTATCTATCTATCTACCTAATTTTTGTGTAAAGATTTATTTATTTATTATATATACAATGTTCTGCCTGTATGTGTGTCTGCCTGCCAGAAGACGCACAAGATTTCATTATAGGTAGTTATACGCCACATGTTGTGCTGGGAATTGAACTCTGGATTTCTGGAAGAGCAGCCAGTGCTCTTAACCTCTGACCCATCTCTCTAACCCTATTTATTCATTTTTTATACTCTTTGTTTATTCTTCTTAATCTGGTACTTACTTATCAAATCTTTATGTTCACTTAGCTCATAAGGCTTGCCCTTGACTTTTCTAGTTAAGATACTGTGTATTTCAATTCCATCTTTATTTCATGTTAGGTCCTCTTTAATGTTACTAACTCATTATTAAATTTCATTTTCAAATCCTGGACTGTCTTTGTCATTTCCATCAACCTTATGTATGTATTCTCTCGGTTATAACTCAAGCGTTCATTGTCTTTAAGCTTATTTTCTTTATGTTTATTAAAGAAACAAAGATTCTTTGAGTCATTTTTTTATACTCCTTGAATTATTTGATGAGGTTTATAACTGTTTGCTTAAATTCTATTTCCCGGTATCCATTTATGAAATTCTTACTGGTAAACATTTCCATAAGGCTGGTCAATCTGAGAGGTGTGCTACTGACTTGGACTTTCATATCCCACCGGGTGAAATGATCAATGAGTGGGCAACAAGGCCCATATCAGAGGCAGCCCCTATTCCCCGATTATGGGGACCACGTGGAGACTGTGCTGCCTACCAACCATATCTGAGCTGGGCGTCTAGGTCCTCTCCATGCATGGTCCTTGGTTGGTGTATTGGTCTCTGTAGGTCCATGTGGGCACAGATTTGTTGGTTCTGTTGTCCTCCTTGTGGAGATCCTGTCTGCTTCAGGTTCTTCTATTCCACATGAAATCTGGCCATGTAGAATTCTTTTCTTAGTTCCATGTCTGGTGTTGATAAAGTTGATTGGGGCAGAGCCCAAGATATATAGGCAAAGTTGGGCCAAACGATTAAATGGAGTTCAGTAAGGTGGGCACTGGGAGATGGACTGGCACATAGGGTGTGCATCATTGTCTAAGCTTAAAGTTTGGAAGTATGTCTGGGTTATGGAGAGGGTGTGTAAAGCCAGAATTAGGCAAACTCGCCTGCTAGACCCGGGCAAATGATGTTCAGGATTTGGTTGGATAGAAAGGTTGGCTGTGGTATAAGTATAAGAGTGTCCTGCTCGTTAAGGGTAGACAGGGAGCATCCTGGAGGAAACCTAGAGGTTGGGGGATAACACAGGAATGGTGGGGCTAGGCCAGGGCACCGGATCTTGCATTGGGGGCTTAGTGAGAGTATGTAAAGTGTTGAACAGGTTGAATCTCTGGGCTAGACCATGGTGAAGGCTGTACAGGATCTGGGTGTGCAGAAAGTTTGGATAAATCAGAACTATTTAAAGAAAGTATGGCATTGCATCATGCAGCTGGCTAGAACAGAAGACATGACAGGTGTAAAGTATCAAAGTGTAGTCAAACCTATGCTGTTTGAGAAATAGCAAAAGCAGAATAATTTGGTGCAGATAGCCTATCAGTGGGTTTTTATTTACTTGTTGTAGCTAAAATGCAAATGTAAACCTGACTGACTTCATATCCCTGCCTCCTAAGTTCCAGTTGCATCTTTCTAAGCACCCTAGGGAACACTGTGGCTGTGCTTCTTTACTGCGATGGCCTCATCCTCTTTTGGAGCCCCACCTGTTCTTTATATATATAAAACCCCTAGAAAGCCTTTCATTCTGTACTGGACTTCAAATAAGTGTTCTCCATTATTGGTGTTCTGTCTCAGTAGCATGTTAACTTGTCATGCTTGATTGTTCTGGTGCTCTCAGTATTTGTCATCCCATCAAAACTATAAATCCTATGAAATCAGATGCCAAATCTGTTCCATCCCAAGAAAAAACATTAAATACAGCCAGTGCTCAATGAAAACTCAACTCCTGTATTTGTGAGGTTCTCTTGTATTATCAATATATACCTTATACAAGTCTTTGGGTTCTGCGTTATTCCTTCACTCCAAGTACACAGACAGCACTGACAAGTTTCTAATCTGCAGTAACTGCTCAGAAGCTAGTCTCAGGCAGAAACGCATCCAGTGGGCCTCTGTTCTGCTCAAGTGGAGTAAAAATAGGCACTGCTTAGCAACCAGCATTTTGGACTGAGCTTTCTCCTCTGAGAATGTCAGAGTAATGTTAGGGCTCAAATAGTGAAAGGATTTAGGAACTGGTAAGTATATTAAACAATTAGAGAAAAGTGCTTTTGAGAAAAGGCTCCAAACACTTACTCTAGAAAGAACAGGAACATGACATGCTAATGATGACAGAATCCCCTTTACAGGAAGCCTTGCGTATCCCAAATTAAATGGAGCACTCAGGTCATAGCAGGAAGGCTCTTTACGTAAACTGCCCTGAGCTAATTGCACACCCCTTCCCCTCTGGTACAGCTTGATTCTTTGCTCTTATTACTACTATTCTCCCCAGCTCTGGAAATGAGTTCAAAACCAAACTGGAAAGTGTTTCACTCATTAGTCTAAGGGTTTTGCTTTAATTTTTAATTCTCTCCTGCTAGCTTTTATATCCAGAGTTCAGTTGTGATTTCACTACTACACATTTGGACAAATTTGGTCAGGCTATTTTTTGGTTGAAACCCACTTTCCTCAACCATCAAGGAAGCTGATACAATGACCACTAAAGTCCCTGTGAAATCTTTTTTTTTTTTTTACTTTATTTTATTAATTTATTCTTGTTACATCTCAATGGTTATCCCATCCTTTGTATCCTCCCATTCTCCCCTCCCTCCCATTTTCCCCTTATTCCCCTCCCCTACAACTGTTCCTGAGGGGGATTACCTCCCCCTGTATGTGGAAGGAGAGACCCTGTGAAATCTTAAAGTGGTCATTTGACCGGACCGTTTGGGTAAATTCTAACCACCAGTGGGTTAAAGGGCAACACAATCAGAGAATCAGAGTGGCTTAAATGCATACCTTTTGGTCTGAGGACTTCGTTTTGATCACTTTGTTTTGTGATTTTGATAGTGGATAAGAGAGAAGAGACAAGAGTCATTAAGCTTTTGATGTAGTAGACCCTGGGAAGAATATAAACATGTACCTACAGAATTAAGAGCAGCAAAGATCTGCCTGGAGTGGAGGCCACACACTATGTTTTAACACAGCTAAGTGAAAACTGAGACTTCAGTTGATTTATACTTTAAGACAAGTTCCTAAAATTTTACAGCTCTCCTCAGAGGGGAAAAGGTTTTCTATTTTTTTCAACAAGAAGTTATGGGCATTACTTGCCTCTGATGATTTTTCTTGGTGAACGTGAAACCCTTATTGAATTTTCATTAAGATTCATATAGAGGAAGGCCTTGTTCCTTACCCTTGCTTTCTCTTAGCAGTGCTTAAAGCCCCGCTATGGGATGCGTCTATACAGCACATCAAGTCTCATTAATTTATGTGGGAAGAAAAGCAAGTGAAATGTGTGAGAAGTAAATCGCTGAAGATGTTAGCTACAAAACATCCCTTTCCGTGATTCTTTTTTTTTTTTTTTCCAGTTTCCAAATGTTCGAGTGTCTCTTGAATTATTTATATACAATATTGGAATCCACATGCTGAAAAATAGCAGCCCCAAGTTAAACATGAGCATCAAGATAGCTATTCCTCAGATGAAGATACCCCAAAAGTCCAGCAATAACAAATAACTATCTTCTTTTCATTAACAAGGAAGCATTTGTTAAGTTTGTACCCCTTCTTTACTGTTTTGGAAAACATAAATGTCATGAGTTACGTATAACAACCCAAAGATGATTTAAAATGAAAAGCAAGCATAATTGGACATAGGTCCCTTACACAGATGTAGCTGGTGGGCAGCACAGGCTTCATTTGGGTCCTCTAGTAAGGGAGGGAGCACTGTCTGTTTCCCCTGCTTTTTGATCACTCCTCTCTGGTGGAGCTGCCTTGCTAGGCCACAGGAAAAGATAATGCGCTAAGTCTTGATGAGATTTGATGAGCTGGTAAGGGTTGGGGGGCTCCATTTTTCTGAGGAATGGGGTGGGGGGAGGGAAGAGAGGGAGCGTGGGACCAGGAGGAGAGAAGGAAGGGGTTATGATCAGGATGTAAAGTGAATAAAGAAATTAATTACTTTAAAAAGGAAAAAAAAGTTAGATATATCAAGTTAAGGTTAATGAGAATCTCGACGCAGACCAGCAGGTGGAGATGATCTATCCTGCTATGATGCCTTATCTTGGTTGTCAACTAGATACACTGTAAAGAAAGAGCCACAAAGGGAGAGTTAGCCAGGACAGGCTAGTCAATGGCCACATCTGGATGCCATAAATTTTTAGTTGCTAACGATGCCCATTGGCCTAGCCCCTGTGGTTGGTGTCATCCCCTAGGCAGATGGGACTAGGATGTATAAGAAACCTAGCTGAACGTGAGCGTGGGAGCAAGGCAGTAGGTAAAGTTCCTCTGTAGTCTCCACTTCAGTTCCTGTCCTAACATCCCTCGACGATGAACTGTAGAAGATGTTTAAGACAAATGCACTTTCTCCTCCAAGTTGGTTTTGCTCAGACTTTTATCTCAGCAGCAGAGAGGCAAACTAAAACACCTCCTGTAGAGTAGGCTAGGCCTCTGAGCCGGCACAGCTAACACTGAGCTCTGCCTCTAGGCACTGATGATGGTATGGTAGAGAAGACCTCCAAGCTGGCATGCAAGAACTTTCCAGAGACTCACAGCCATGTCCTGACATTCTGCCGAGGGGTGACTATATGTCAAAGGGTTTTTTGAAGTAGCCTTTCAAAATTTTGTAGAAAAAAAATTCAAAGCCTAGCATTTCAGGCCCTGCCTCATTTGGGGGGGGGGACATATTAACTGACTTGTGGATTATTTTTGTGGTTGATTTAAAACTGGGAGTAACTTCGGAGTCGTGGCTCATATTCTGTAGCTTGCCTAAGGGAGCTGAAAATAGGATTCACTGAAAGGGAATGTCATCTGCTGTGTTAGGGATTAAAACAAAAGCCAGATGGGCCCCAGAGACAGAAGCAATGGGGCAGATGGGAAATGCCTACCACAGGCTAAATAAAATGCAGTATGAGATACTTGCTTGAATTTTGCCCCTTTCAACCAAAAGGATGTTAGGCAACCAGATGATTTTTTTTTACACCGTGTGGCACCGAGGCTGCTGGGAATGTCCTGAATGGCTGTTCCTCTGATTAAGTTCTAAATTCTGAAAAATACGTCCACCATAATTTTATTCCTTTGATAGGGTGTCTTCATGGAGAGATATGCATGGACTCTTAGAGCACCTTGGCCAGGGTTATGCAGTTAAGTGATATGAGATGCTGTTCAGCCTCATTGAGTGCTGTTGAGAACGATGGTTTTGTGTTGATCTATTTTTAAGCCTATTGTAAGTACCCTGTAATTTTGTTGCTGTTGTTTCTCTGTGGATGGGTGACCTTAGGAGGAAGCCATTCAGGCCTTTGAATGGCAGCAGATAGAGCCTTTTTTCCTGCCTGGCAGCTTAGAGTGGGAACCTGTAAGCCTAGAGCTTCTAACAACAATCCAAGCTCTCTTCATGGCAACCTGCTGTTTGGGGTGCTTTCTGGTCACCCTGACAGCACGGTAGCTCAAAGGGCCACTGCATCTGAAGCCCATAAGCTCATGCTCTGGGAGGGCTTGCCCTAGTCCCCACCATTCCAAACACCCTGCACCAGTGCCTAAGGCATCAGCTTAGGCAAGGGGGGGGGGGCTTGGTGAAAGTCCTATGAAATTAGATCTTTTCTCTGTCAAGATCAGAGAAGGAGTGCAGATTGAACTGGAAGCTGGGCTACGTACAATCTTTCCTTTGAATGCCACACCCACGTCACAGGCCCCTCCTCCCCGTAACAGACAGGCTTTCTACTTACTCTCTTGTCTGCCTGGAGACACCCTGTGCTGCCCTCTGGCGTTGTAACATTAAAGGGCAAGTAAAGGCTTATTTGGGCCATTTCATGCTCAGTAGAACTTTTTTTTTTTCTATAAATAAAAAAGACTGCGCTTGTGAAAGGAAACAGCAGCATCAACAAGAAGAAGAATGTAACCGGGTGGCTGGAAAGTTCCAGAGTGTGTGTGTGTGTGTGTGTGTGTGTGTGTGTGTGTGTGTGTGTGTGTGTAGGAGCAGAGACATGAAAGGTGGAAGTAAAGAACTAAAATATCAAAAGGCAGAGGGTGGTGGGCAGAACATGTCTAGCCTTGTTCATTGGAAGAATTTCTGGAAGCTGTCAAGCCTTAAACGGTCAAAGCCAGCAACACTAGCTACTGTGCTGGTGCAGTGTCCCAGCACACAACCTGGAGCTCTGTAAGACTAGCTGCCACTGCCTGCTGCTGCTGCTGCCTGGTGCTGCTGCTGCTGCTGGCTGCCACCTAGGCCCGAGGATTATACTAGCTGTTGAGGACTGGCCTTCTGGCAATCAGAATCAAGGGCAGTAATTCGTTAGTCCTGTGTAGACCTCTGGCTTCTGTGGGTCATATTCATTAATTGTTAGTTTTCAGGGCCCGGAGCTATAAGCCTCTGACCTATCAGCCCAGCCCATAAATGTTTGGCACTTGAGGACTCAGGTATCAACACAAGGTGGACCCCTTGCCTCCTCTAGATTTTCTACCACACGAAGCAAAGGGATCCCAGTGAGCAAACAACCACGAAGCTGTCCAGAAGGGTGGCTAGGCCCTTAGTATCACTTGGTGCTATATATTTAAATATTTATTTAATATACATTTATTTATATATTTAAATATATTTAATATGTACTTAAAATATATACTTATATATATTTAAAATCAGAGCTACACTAATAAGAACAGAAGTAAATCCACAACAGATTGGAGTGTACATGTAGACACCTTCACAGTTAGCATTCCTGTGTCTGCCTCATCTGTAGAAGTGGACAGTGACCTCAGAAAGACAATGACACCCGCCACAAGACAAGTGCAAAGTTAGGGAGAGGGCCGGTTCATGTCTTAGTCTGGTAAAAAAAAAAAAAAAAAGTTGAAATCGAAGTGGAAAATTTCATTAATACCATTCTTCTTTGCAAAGCGGAAGTACAATGGCTGTCCAAACATTCCCCCACATGCACAGACATGTCTGTTTCACTGCGGTATATACAGCCTGGGGTAGAGTGGGAAGTCCCGCCTCTCCATTTCCTTCTGTACTGCTGGGGTACCTGGGTGTTGCTACCCTCCACCCCATGAGGTTTTATTTAACTTCTTTAGAGAACTCTACTGCAGAAGCAGAGAACTGCAAGCCCCTCCTCCCTTTTTTCCCCTTCAGAACTCCCTGCCTCCTATGCACAAATACACATTTTTCTCTTGAGTCAGTTTGTCAAACCTTTTGTTGTTTACCCTTTAGCGTTACAAATAAGCCTGGTCTTGCCAACATCAACCACGTTGCGACGTTATTTATACAGTAGCGGTTGCTTCTGCATCTGTGATTATAACCCAGGGGAAGGACCGGAGAACTGGCTGATCTTTCATGTGCTTCCTTTTTGCTTGAGTCATTAATGTTCCAAGCATTCGGCTCAGGGTTTCTGCCACGGCTTTTATCTGCTAAACTAATGTTACATTAAAGTGATAAATGATGCTATAAAAAAATGAGGAACTCCAGCTGAGGGATTAATGTGAGGTACCCTTTAAAGGGGATTTAGATTATGTGTTTTAAATGTATTTGTTGGAAGATTCCTTGAGCATTGTGGTAATACACCAGTGTTAAACCCCTGCGTTCTGATGTTGTCTGTTTAAACAATGTCAGATCATCTCTCCCCACACAGGCATCGAAGATAAATCTTCTCATTAAACGAAGCTCCTTGGGTACCATCCACACGGAAGCCCGTGGAAGGCAGATGATTAAGCCGCTCCTCTGCGCTCGTTACCGTTCATTACTGCCTTTCTCTTTCTGATACCTTCCTCTCTCTCTCTCTCTCTCTGGTAGCCCTCACAAGACCCCCTCTGCTCTTCCACGCTAGATATGCCGAAGCCTTGGTCTGGTGGTCTTCCATATTACAAATGTGATTTGGCTAAGAATAAAATCTTCCTTAAGAACGACCGTGCTACTGAATCTTCTCTTTAAAATCATTACTTAAAAATCAAGAGTGGGTCAGTTGTTTCAAGACCACTTAGAAAGTAAATTTGTTTCCCAGTTTTATCACAGGTAGATGCACCATGTTACTCTTTTGAGAACTTCTTGGAGTAACATTCTTTCTCAGTCGCTCCTTGAACTGCCCTTTCCTAAAGCCATTACGTCATGAGATAAATGTGTTAATATTTGGAGATGATTACATGCCTATTCTCTAGAATTCTGTCATTAAATTATTCCTTCGTACTACCTGTAAAGCGGAGATATTTTCCTCGCCATGTCTTTAATCTTATGTCACTTCCTCGTCTAAGACTCAGAAGCACTTAGGATAACGGATAGCATCAGTGTAGGAGGCTTTGCAGCAGGGAGAAGGTTTAATTACTCTGCGGTACTATCGGGATATCAATTAGACTTTGCAGGGAGTTTGGTTCCTGTTTCTTAAACAGCGTATTTCTGTTTCGAGTTGAGGCAATTAGAAATCTGTGCAGATCAGCTCTTACATGCTACCTTCAAAAGTACGTCTTAGCCCAGTTACTCTGCTGATTGTCTGCAAAGCAGATGATGCCGGCTGACGCACAAAAGCCGGAGGGTCGTGGAAATAAAACTGTTGACTCAAGGCAAAATGATTCAGAGGAGGCATTTCTCACTGTTTTCGTCACAATCTTAATGGAAGAATAAAAGTCAGTCAGTCTCTAACTTAAGAAGTCTTTCTACTTCTGTTTCCTTCGGAGATCTGATTCACACCCTTGCTGATGCTGCATCTTTGGGTGCATTTGGAGACACTGAAAGATTTTTTTCCCCCCTCAGGAAGCCATCCTTACAGTTACAGGTTTTTTGTTTGTTTGTTTGTTTTTTGTTTTTTGTTTTTTCAAGATAGGGTCTCTCTGTGTAGCCTTGGCTGTCCTAGACTCACTTTGTAGACCAGGCTGGCCTCAAACTCACAGCAATCCGCCTGCCTCTGCCTCCCGAGTGCTGGGATCAAAGGCGTGTGCCACCACGGCTCGGCTCAGGTGTCTAAGTTTTATACCTCCTATGTTCAAATTGTATCTCTTATACACCTATTCCCCTCTACTTTCCCAGTCTTTTCCTTAACATTTAAGACCCCTTTAATCATATAAGTGATTTCTTGGGATTAAGACTTAACCTTTTATGCCATCAGATCTTGTTTCAGCTAAACCCACGTACTTCCCATGCTAAAGGCATTTTTAGAGGTCCCTTAAGCTGGAGTTGGATGGCTAATGGATTTGTGGGTCACGTGTACTAATCTTCATATTGATCTTTAGAATTGTGTTCAATTGCCCTGGAATAAGGAAGCCATAGACAGACGGTTTCTATTCAGAATATTTTACCAGAAACTAAGCTGGGTCTCTCTCTTAAGCTGTCCAATTATTGTATTTCATTACATATATATTCAATATATATTACGTTAATGCCCTTCATTAAAACAGTGTATGAAAGAATTTCACAAAGTGTCCATGGGCACACTGATTGAAAATCCTTGGAGAAATGCAGAGAAACGGGAGACTCCTGGTTTCCTGCCCAGTCTATGCCTTTCTAACAAGCCTCATGGTGATTCCTAGATTGCAGGATATTTACTAGCAGAACCTTAACAATCCAGCTTACCTCACCATCTGGTCTGAATTAACACCAGCTTTCTTACTTCTGTATGCGCTGTATTTTTCTGGATTGAGAACCAGAGATGCCCCTGGGTTTACTCAGGCTGAAGAAGGATTGGCGGGAGAACACATGAGTTTTAAGGGTACTGGGTGGATGGCCTGTGCTCCCAAGTCCTTAAGAATCCTATAGCTTCTCCACATGGAGTTACTTCTCCCTTGTGTCTTCAATTTGCCATCATCTCATACTACCTTTCTGTGTGTGTGTGTGTGTGTGTGTGTGTGTGTGTGTGTGTGTGTGTGTGATCTCTTCCTCTTTGGTTTCCACCAAAGCTTTGTGTCTCTAAGTTCAATCAAGAAAAGGAGGTAAATTGGCCTCATTTTACCCAAGCCAATATGTGGGTTGTTGGCCAACCTACAATGTATGCAACTTCTAATCCAATGACAGTGATGTGGACACAAGGACACCAGGGGATCTTCATGGCCACCTAAGAGAAAGGTCATGAGTAAGGGCTCCTCAGGGGATTTGTGTGCTGGGCAAGCCCTGTACACAGTAAACAGACTCTGCTTCCTCCCTCATCTTAATACAGATAGTGCATGTTCCATTTGAAACATGCTTAGCTTTTCTACACCCCTACTTCAGTGTGTGTGTGTGTGTGTGTGTGTGTGTGTGTGTGTAATTTTTCCTACCTTAGATGATCTACTTTCACCTTCACAGTCTGAAGACTCACTATTTCTTTAAAGAAAATTTAAAGAAAATCTAGTTTCATAGTTTTCCTAAACTCTCTAAATAGAATTGAACCTTCTTATTGACCTACACTCAAATGTCCCTTTTAAATGCCTTTATTTGTTGGCTTGCTTATTTACTCTTGCCCGTAAGCTTTTTGTTCATTCTTAAGGTCACTTGGGTGACTAGAGGTGGAATTCCCTTATAAATATCATTAATTTGAAATTTACTTTTAAATTATGGTACAAAGTAACAAGTTTCCTTGTTACATTTTCGTGTGTACTCTGCTTTGGTTGATTTTTCTACCCCTGTCTTCATCCCCTTCCTGGTTTACAGGGTGTCTTGCCTCTCCACATTCATGCCACATATTCCTCCCCACCCAGCTTCCTTGAAGCCCCCTTTTCTGTTTTCCTGGTCCCTGTTCTAGTTTCCTGGCCTGTGAACTCACCTCCTCCCTTCTACATCGATGTGTATGTGTGAAGAGTGAATGATGTTCTGATTAGATGTATTGTTGACATGAACACAGCGTATCTAGGACCCAATATCTCAGATCCGCGGGGATGGCAAAGCCTATTCCCCTACCCCTGATGTGAAGTGCAGATGAAATGGCAGAGCCTTCCCCTGCTCTGGATGTGAATGATGACAGTGTGTGAAAAATGAGCAACCACAGCTTCCTCCTCCTCCTCCTGGATATATACAGCTGGAGATAGCTCCCCTACAGATACCTCTTACTGAGACTAGCTAACTTCTCCCCTCCGTGCTGTACTTAACAAAGGCAACGAGGGTCCACGTAGGGGAGGTAGTTGATGCCTATCCATCCAACCTTCCTGGACGTGCATCTTCCTGTACTTCTGCTTTCTTTATCCCAGTCAGTTTTCCAGGATCCAAGACACATAGGTCAGCTATGATACATATACAAATAAACTAATAAACATATATATGCTTTCTGGTGTCTAGACTGGCTACATGTCCTTGCTGTAGTGGATAGAGAATCAGTTAACATGGATGTGCAAATATCTCTTTAGTAAGATAGAGTCTCTTACTCCTATGCCGAGAACTGGATAGCTGGCCACATAATACTTTCATCTTCAGGTTTTTGGACTTCCATAGTGATGACTTCAGTTTGTCAGCAAACAAGGGGACAGGACACAGCTCCAGTCTGCCAACTTCAACAGCCAGAGGATTTTCCTTAGGGACTTCTATTCAGACCACATGTGGATATGTGGCTTGGACCCTGAAAAAGAGCCAAGGATTAGCCGGTGTGACAAACAAAGTTGAGTATTATATTCAGGATATGTTAGCAAGGGCTTAAGCATGAGAGTCAGGAGTGGGTGGGCATACGTTTTTCATGGTAGAGGTGGAAACTTGAGACATACCAAAGTGCAGGTATGGACCTCTTGAGGAAGAGTTGCAATTAACTGGTTTCATGTTAATCAAGTGTGTTTGGTGGCTCTCAACTACATCTCAAAGAGTTCCTACAGAACCTTTTCCCTTATCTCTTTGTTTTGATAAGCAACATTATGGGATAGTATCAGAGGTGACTGGGGTGCAGTTATCACCTGATAATGTGAAACCAGAAGATATTTGAGTATGTCCTTTCCCTCTAAGCTGGGCTTCTGGTAAGAGTCCTAGAAAACTACAGGATGGAAAGGGAAGAGGGCCTCAAACAGTGGTTAATTGTGCTGAAATTTTTGTGTCTCTCTCTGCTGGTTAGTTATTTCATTCAGATTTCTGGTTGAGGAAAATTTTCCGTTCTTATGTCCCAAAAGTTTTTCTATTCGTCTATCTGACTTCAAATGTGCACTTCCACCAATAGTGAATAAGAATTCCCCTTTTTTCACATCCTTAACCATAATTTTTGTTTGCTTGTTTTTTTGAAACAGAGTCTTACTATGTAGCTTGGCTAGCCTATAACTCACTGTGTTGACCAGACTGAACTGGAACTCATAGAGAGGTGTCTCCCAAGTGCTGGGATTAAAGATGTATACCCAGTGTCATTTGTTATCTTAATTTCAGCTATTCTGGTTGGGTGAGAGAGAATCCAAGGTGGTTTTAGTTTGCATTTCCATTATGGCTAAGAATGTTGAACACTAGAAATATTTAAGTTTTCATTTGTGCTTTATTTTTCAGTTCAATTCAGTTTTCATTTTTTTATTTTGTAGTGCTTTATGTATCCTAGACATGAACTCTCTGCATTCTCTCATTCTATAAGCTAATTTTTCATTCAGCTGCTGGTTTTCCTCATCATAATGAAGCTCTTTTGGTTTCATATAACACCATTTGTCATTTCTTGGAGTTATTCCATATGCTTGCTACTGGGATTCTATTTAGAAAATTATTTCTAGGGCTGGAGAAATGACTCAGTAGTTAAGAACACTGGCTGTACTTCCAGAGGACCTGGGTTCAATTCCCAGCACCCACCTGGTGGTTCATAAACCCTCTGTAACTTCAGTTATCTGACTCCCGTATGGTGTACAGAGTACATGCAGAGAGACACCCATACATATAAGATAAATACATTTTAGTGCTTCTAGTTTTAAGTTAAGGTATCTGATCCACTTTTTGAATCGACTTATGCACAGGGTGAGAGATGTAGACCTAACTGTGATCTTCTATGGGTGGGTATATAGTTCTTTCTTGGTAAATAAGCTATTGTTCTTCCAGTGTATGCTTTGAGACCTTTGTCAAAAACTAGGTGGCCATAGTTGTTTCTGGGCCTTCCATTATGTCCCATCTGTTTACATGGTCTAAAAGTATTAAATTTGGTATGTTGTTCTTCTGCGAAGTTGAGTAGTGTTTGGAGAGAGTATGCATCAGAACAGTGATTTTAATCAAATTTAGGGACATGGCTAATTGGGTGACTATTCAGGCAGTAAACTGTCTCTTCTCTCTTCTCATATGGGAAGCTGCTAACCTGCACTCCCTTTATACTCAGGTAATTAAAATTTTTTTCCTTCTCAAGTCTCTGATGGAGTTGAAGACCAGATAGCTTAGTTTTACAATTAAGCTTAGTTGTTTAGGGGTTAAGATGTTTTTAGGCCTAGATAGATGTTTAAAGTTGATAATGATGAGATATGTAGATATTGATTTACATTCAGAATTTTAGACTGACCAAGATAGGAAAGATGTTTTCTTCAAGGCTGCCAAATACAAATAGCCATAACACTATGAATGTAACATATATATATATATGTATATATATATATATATAATTCCTGAGTGTTTCATGTTTCTTCTTGCTGTAGATAATTTATTGTATATATGTATAATAATATAAATGTATATGTAAAGTATTTATTAAAATTATAACAAAAAAGAGAAAGAAAAGAAAAATATGATGAAATCATCATTTCAAATATGAATATAATTTAGTCTTGTATTGCTTTACATATTGTTATAATAGTTTATATGATATTAAAAGAAAGAACACATAAATAGTGTCTATAGCATATGTTTGTTCAAAATAGAGATACTAAAGGTTTTGTGTACCTTATAGATTATTTGATCACGAATGAGTTAAAGACATGGAACACATGAAGTTCTAGTTGAACACAGTGGCACAAGCCTTTTCTCCCAGATACTCTGAAGTTTAAGCTAACACAAAGAGACTGAGTATCTGTCTCAAAAGCTAAACAGCTACCATCAAATCAAGCAGTCCTTAACCACTCTGGATTTTGTCTACCCATTTATAAAGTAAAGGGACTCATCTGAATGTTCTTAATGACATATGAGGGCCAAAAGGCATCCCAGTGCTGACATGCTGAACCTCAAGACTCCCTTAACATCTTAAGTACCACCTGCCATTCCTGCCTGTCAATCATCTTTTTTCTCTTCTCAACCCAAAACTTCTAGTATTGTTTTTTGACTTACTTTGACTCCAGATAATTTGTAGACCTCTTGAGATGGACTTGAGTTACTGAGAGCCCATTAGCTCACCACTCAGCTTGAGATTATAGTAGGGTCTTCACACTGACCCTGTGGTCTTCCTTGTTAGCCTTGTGTTCTTTGATGGGTTCATGATGGGGTCTTCACACTGACCCTGTGCTTTTCTGTGGGTTCATATAGAGATCTTCACACCGACTATTTGCTCTTCAATCTTAACCTGTGGTAGAAGAAGTGCTCTCTGTCTTTTTTTTTTTAAGTTTAATTTACTAGAATCCAACTTAATTAAAGTGCTTAGAACTTTCTGTGTGACTATGTAGCCTTGTTGTCACAAAGAAATACACCAGGCGATGTAGGAAGCTTTCTGGAGGGCAAGCAGCAGGGACTTTCTCTACTCTGTCCTCCTGAAGGAGCCCAGCTGAGGAGTCAGACCCTGGGCATTGGCAGAGCCTCTGAAGATCCTAGAAATAAGGCCTCTCAAGAAGCAAAGTTTATTCTCTGTAGAAAATGACAGGTTGACAAGGAAAAAGCTGAGTGACTGAGTTTATATCAGCAATTATCTCAGAATGGTAATTAACTATCTTCTTAAGTTTTGGGAAATTTAAATAACTGTAACTCTATCTGCTATAGTATTATGGTGTTTGGCTTTCAGAAAGAACGGCTGCTCCCCCCATCACATGCATGCACATCGACACATGTTCATGCACATGCTGCACAATTTTTCTGTATATTTTTCTTTGTTCTTCTCTAGCCTAATTTTCACGTTATATCTTTTAAATATTGTGTCATCTATATTAGTGTGGAGAGCAGAAGGAAGTCACCTTCATTTTTACTTTAATAAATATCTTAGAGTCATATAGTCTTATCAAAATTCATATATGAATATCTTCTTTTTTTGTTTTTTGTTTTTTTCCGAGACATGGTTTCTCTGTGTAGCTCTGGTTGTCCTGGACTTGCTTTGTAGACCAGGCTGGCCTCGAACTCACAGCGATCCACCTGCCTCTGCCTCCAGAGTGCTGGAATTAAAGGCATGCGCTACCACTGCCCGGCTTATAAATGTCTTTTATTTTTCAACTTTTTCTAGCTTTTTTAAAGCTACTTACTTTCCATGTACATATTAGAATTAGCTAATATAGCTATGAAACAAAAATTCATATTTAGAAAAAACTAATTAATTTTTAGAACTAATTAAATAAATATTTCCTTAAGTATGCATTCCTTTTCATTCTTTCAAGTCTTGACATATAGTTTTAGATTTGTTTTCCAAGGGATCTCAACATAATTCTGTATAAAAATTTTCTAAATTCCAGTGTCACAGTATTAAATATGAATAGCTAATCAAATATTAACAAAAATAAAATACTTTTTCAAAATGAAAGAGATTCAAATAATGGGACACATACATATATACATCAGTAATATATAATCATATACATATATAAATACATATATTCATTGAGAGGGAATGGCTATGAGTTTGTGGCCCACCTGCCTCAGTAGCATAGAAAATTCTATCAGTCAATCAATATCAATCATCACTGGAGATAATAAACATAAATTTCAAAAACTTCATAGGAGAACAGTAAAAATCAGAGAAAATATAGCATGAATTAATAAAAATTAAATCCTATGGAGAAGAAATAAAGAACTTCATGGGACAACCCTCAATAGCTATGAAAGAGGAGTTCAAGGAAATCTTCTAGTTTTAAGTCTGATTAAATTCTTATTTTGCTAGGAAATAGTGTTGTTATTAAATATAGACTTATGCCTTGTGCTTTGTTTTTATATTCTAGTGTACCTAGCCAAAACAGCTAAATTTCCAAAATTACTGTAAACCAGCTTCTAGTTTGTGACTTGTTTAAGAAATCTTATTTCTTCCCTGCTAGAGAATCACTCTCTCTAAAGTACTTTTTGAGCACACAAAAAATGGCAGTGGTTTGTTTGTTATTGATTCTGATAGTTAATTTTATATGTCAGTTTTGCTGGATCACAGATTGCCTAGTCATTTGATCAAACATTCTGTGGACTTATTTAATATTTTATCTAGAAGACTGAGTTTCTCCCCCACCCCCACCGTCTCTCTGTGTGCATGTTTCTTTCTCTTGCCTTCTCTCCCTCTGCATCTCCCTCTCTCCCTCCTCCCAAGGTAGGTGGCCACTTATAATCAGGTACAGATGTGAGTAGACAGAAGAGGCCGAGTAGGAGAGCATCCTTCCTGCTTGATTGCTTTTGTGTAGGATTTAGGTCTTTCCTTCCTTCTTAAGCTGAAATACTGGTGGTTTCTTGATGTGCATTGGCTTTTTGAGGTTCCACTCACTTATAGCAGATTTTGTCAGCCTTCATAGCTCTGTGTGCCAATGTTATTAGTACTGTTACAGCAACCTCTTCCTCCGCGTGTGTGTGTGTGTGTGTGTGTGTGTGTGTGTCTGTCTGTCTGTCCGTCTATCTATCTGTCTTTCTGTCTGTCTCTCCCTCTCTCCCCCCCCCCCCCCCCTCTCTCTCTCCCTCCTGCCCTGCTGTGGTTCTTTCTGTCTCTTTCCTTCTCGGTTCTCTGTCTCCCTCCTCCCTTTCTCTCATGTGTCATCTAGGCTTCTGATTGATAACATTGAAGAACTATTGCCTTCACTATTAGGATTTTCCTATGCGTCACATAATTTCCAAGAGTAGAAATGAATGTCAGTTTAGAATAATGTAGCCAATCATAAGTAGTGTTTTCAGGGGTGCTTAGAAGAAAAGAATCACAAGTGAAATTAATGATGGTAAAAATGTATTAGCAGAAGAATTATGGACAAGTTCTTTGAAAACCCGAAATGAAAAAGAAAATAAATTATTCACTGCTATTGAAATCCTGTGGATTCCAACAGTCACTTTAGGTATTTATCATGCTGTATTCATCTACCATACGAATGTGAAGTTTCAAATACACTATGCATGAATTAGCTGATAAAAATGCCTTAGAGCAGAATATATTTAAGTTTTCATTGCTAAATGGTTTTGGCAAGAAACTTAACAAGATAACAGCTCATGAAAAGTGTCAGCCATTATTATCCGATTTCAAAGTCCAGAGTAAACTCCCTCAGTATCTCAGCAGTGGAATAGAAATCGTAGCTCCTTTGTTTTTTAGAAGTCGCTCCCTTCCTTTCTGTCCCTTCCTCTGCAGGATTAAGTGGAACTTAAAGCCTGAAATCCCAAATAAATTATTTTTCCTAGCTTTGTTTCCATGTGCCAATTACAAGTTCTATCGGAGTACAGATTCTAATGAACGCACGGGCATGGTGTGGGGAAGCAGAACTAAAAGTAACTGCTTGGAAGATCAAATGTAATTTAAAAATTCCTCCTTACTCATTTGCTGAAGAGTAGAAAGCTTATTAGGACCCAGAATTACAGTCACAGTTTTAAGCTTTAAATCCATAACACTCAGCCGTATTTTATTGCACCTCTATTCTTCTATGTGATGGGGGATAGTAAAAGGCTTCTCCGGCAGTCTCTTTCACTGTGGGCTCATCACATTCTTAATTGCTTTATCTAAAAAAAAAAAAAAAAAGTGAAGCAGTTTTATAAGTTAGTTATCGGATTGGATGATTTCTGCTCTAGAGCTTTCATTCCAAACTGGCTTGAATTCTAGGCAAAGAAAACCGTGCTTAGGGCCACAGCACATGCGTAGATGGTTATTTTGTCTTCAGCTGTTGGGTCGACAGCAGGGCCAGTTAACACTCAATCCCTGGCATGCTTTCCTTTGGTTTTGCAAAAGGGTTGAATTGATACTAAATGCATCTGAACAATGGAGGATGGCAAACAGAATTGTGTAGAGAGCCGGTTGTGTGGGATTCATAATGCGTTGCAGACGTCTGAAGACCATGGAGAGCGGCCACTGACAGGTTTGGTGACATAATAACCCTTGCACACTGATACCTAGGAAACAAAGTGACTTCCTTGGGCACACACACACTTCAAATGGACCAACATGGATTTCTTCTGTTCTGTGAGCCTCCTCATACAGTGGATGCATACAGGATGCCATTTGACCTTCACCTTTCCCTTTCCCTATAACCTAGGGTACAATTTACTATGGAATATATGACAAAGAGGAAATAGAACACTTTATGCAGTGAACAGTAAAATGTGCCAATTCTGCATGGTTGTGCGAGGCCTCCAAAAGCTAAGACTTCATGTTTGTAGTGATCCTAACCTCCAGACAATTTAATACCTACAGTTTAGGGAAGAGAAAAAAAAAACATAAGGAGATGTGACAGGGAATATACCTTCACTCATGAGTTTGGTCACCAGCCCAGGAATCAGTCCACAGTACAGTGGACATGTGGACAAACAAACAAATATATGCATGCAGGAAGTTTTCAGCCTTAGCCCCTTGGCAACATTTGAAGGCAAACCACAGCTCCAGAACAGATCAGTGTCATTCAAATTCCAATAACATACCACGGTTTCTGGCCACAGGAAATATAAGACGGGGCAGAGGAGGATGGGGAGGACACAAAGGGAAGAGAGCTATAGAAAGAAATGACCCTGCACAAGTGCCCAGGACTGATCCAAACAGTGGAGGGCATTGTTAAAGAGCTAGACGTCAATGGGCCCATCACCCTTAGATGGTGAGACAAGACTATAATGTAAATACAACCAATTTGCGTGACTGCTAAAAAGAAAAAAAAAATAGAAACATGTTTCTGAGAAGTGCAGTAGAACTACACCATGTAGACTCAAAATACAAAGAAAGGAAAAATTCAACTGTACATCTGACAATGGGATGGTCAGTTCCTGTGCCTTTGGGCCTTGTAGCTCCACAGATCGCAAGCACCTGCCCTCAGACTGAGGCCTAGCTAACCTGCCTTTTCAACAATTCGGTGTGGAACTGAATCCCACCATTCATTTTTACTGAATGCATAGGCTGCAAATGATTTGTAGTAGAGGCTCTGACCTTTGTAATGTCATGAGCTGGTTTCCATAATAAATCTTCTATTCTATGGTTTTAAATGGTCTTCTGGTTCTGCTTCTTTGGAGAACCCTAATATCAAGGGGGAAAGGTCATATCAGTGCTTTTTCCAAAAGGTGACTATATTAGGAATGTATAAAAATAAAAATATTATTTAATTGGAGGGGGTTAACATCTCTCTGGCAGCCCTGGTATTCAATAGGTAGATTAGGCTAACCTCACATTTGCAATGGTCTTCCTGGCCCTTTCATGGTTGGATTGAAGCCATGCAATCTTGTGCCCAGCTTGATCAGAAGTACTTTAATAATAACTGATTTAATGATTACATTTGTAGAAAAATCTATTAATGAAAACTGACTTTCTAGTGATACTTTTCTATCTATAATACAAGTTAAATTTATAGTTGAGACATCCCTTAATTGAACACTTCAGCCCCTCTGGATGACTGATATGTTGGCTCATGATGTCCTAGCTCTGTGGACGCTGAAACAGGAAGATTATGAGTTCCTGGTCAGCCTGAACTACAAAGGAAGAGCCCAACTCACATGGTCACCCTGAACTACAAAGGAAGAACCTAACTCAAGAAGAATAAGAAGATGAAGACAAAGAAGAAAGTGAAATCTGAGCCTTCATCAACTGCTGGTGTGAATGCAGCGTGGCATGGAATGACCACTTTGGGAAACATTCTATCAGTTATTCAAAGAGTTAAATTTGAAATAAATATGAAGGATTAAAACATGAGCCAATGTCTTTGCTAAGTTAGAGAAGGCAGAAATTTATTAGAAAATGCACAGAAGTCATGAACCGTAAGATAAAAAATATTGGATTTTATAAAAATAAAATCTCATGTTTACAAAATAAAAATGCAAACAACTGGCTGAGAGGAACTCTTTGCAGCATATCAAATTGCTCGTATTGAGAATATATAAGAACTTATATAACCCACGATTCGTTCTTTAACATGGTAAATTTTGAACAGACATATTAAAGTTATATGTCCTAATTAAGTTTACCAGTGCTGTGATGAAACACCATGGGGAAAGAAAAGGGTTATTTTGATTTTGCTTCCAAATCTGTACATCATCAAAGACAGTCAGATCAGGAACTTAAACTAGTCAGCAACCTGTGCTCAGGAGGCCACGGAGGAGTGGTGCTTTCTGCCTTGCTCTTCATGACTTTCTCAGCCTTCTTTCTTATAGCACTCAGGACCTCTAGCCCATGAGTGACCCTGCCCACAATGGGCTGGGCCCTCCTACAACAATCATTAATTAAGAAAATGTCCTACAGGCTTGCCTACAGCCCGATCTCCATAAGGTCTTATGGAGGCATTTTCTCAATTGAGCCTTCCTTCTCTTTGATGACTATAGCTTGTGTTAAGTTAATATGAAACTAGCCTGAACTATATACAAATGGCCAATAAGCATATAAAGAAGCGGTTAATAGCTTTAGTAATTACAGTAATTGAAAATTTTTTAAATGTCATGTATCAACACATGTCTTTTCAAACAGCGTGGCGTTAAGCAACTGAATGCATCAGATTTTAAGAAAAATATTCATAAATCTTAACAGTCATCTACTTCTGGTGATGATGTAGAATGCTAGGAACATATGGAAAACATTAAAAATTTTCAGATATAGTTAAGTACCAACTTTCCCATCACATTCTCATGTTACACCCAGGCCATTTGCTAAAAACAAAAACAAAAACAAACAAACAAACAAACAGGCGAAAACCCCCCAAAAACCATTGTGTTCCCCACAGAATTTGTCTGTGCTTGTTCATGTTTTATTTCTAATCAATGAAAGTGGTGAATGACAAATTGTCTACAAATAAGTGAATCTATCAGTAAATCGTGGCAAGTGGGATATTAAGCAGCAAGAAAAAGCAAACAATTAAATTATGAAACTACTTGTATAAATCTGAGTGAAAGAGACAGATATAAAAAGCTGACGCTATATGATTCCATTTACATAAGATTCTGAAGTCTTGTGATCAGCGTGTCAGAAACCGGAGCATCAGCCTGAGAACTCAGAGTAGCTAATGTCTCAGGGAAGCTACAGGAATGTTGGGGATTTACAGGAAATTTTCAGTAACATCTTTATTACAATAGGGTCACAAGAACGTAAAACGTAAAAATTAAACAACAGATTTTACATGATTTGTGATTTACTGAATACTCAATATGGTATAATAAACTTGTAAAATGGAGTAACCTAAACTTGTAAAATGGATTGGGGCAAACTAGTCATTAAAACACAAGCCCTTCCTACTTTACCTAATTTAACTTTTCAAGCAACTCTTTGTAGTTGTTTGATCTGATGACGTCATGGCGCACTTTGATACAAGCGTCATAGATACAGACAGAAAGTGTGAACTCTACACAGTCATATGGATGTATTAGATAGTTAAACATAGGCAATGCATCACTTGACAAGTTTTGAATGAACATAATGGATCAGAAACAAAAGCAACTGGAAGCAATAAGCAAACTCCCCTCTCCTCACCCAGGCAATAAGCCAGCCTTTGCCTTCACCTGTTTAGACTGATAGATGTCAAGGTAGTAAGTTACCTGGGAAGAGAGCAGATCACACAAGTCAAGGGGCAGCCATTTCTCTCTGCCCCTGGAATTACTTTCTTAAGTCTGTACATAGACGCATTGACACTGACTACACATACAGATACTTCCAGCTCTGATAAGCATGGGCTTTTAGAAAAAACAGACTAAAAGTCCCTTCAGATCTCCCTTAGCTTTGCCCTATCATCTTTCTCCTTCTTCTTTAGTTTGTCCCTTTGTGTCCCTCTTCCCTGCTGCCTCATACCCCCACAGACACTCCTCTTCCTCTTCCTTCTCTTTCTTTGCCTTCAATTCTCCATCCCTCCCTCCCTTTCTCTGTTCTCCTCTTCTGTTACATTCTTTCCTCATCCATATTTAAGAAGGATTACGTGGACTCATTAAGATCCGGAAACACTTGATCTGCCTCCTCCTACTTCTTGCCTTTATGCACCAAATTAGAGAGACTGAAATTTAATTCTGGAAGCTGTTGGAAGCCAATATGTATTTCTTAAGGGGGAGAATTATGTGATCAACTTTAAAGCTTTGAAAATTCAGTCTGCCTAGGAAATTATAATGGGAGATGAGGAGGATGATAGGAAGCAGAAAATAGTAAAAACAAAATAAAGCCATAATAAAAGTAATAAATGATTGAAGAGGCTAGTCCTTAATTACTATAAATAGAAGGACAAATAGGCTTTGGGAGACACTCAGGGCAATGGAAATCATGTGTTGGTGGACAGAGAGCCGAGAATAAAAATGATAGATGAATTATAACTAAACTATATTATTTATGTATATGAAAATTCATAGAAAGTCATTATTTCATACAAATAATATATAATAACAAAAATGCTACTATCAGAAAGTCATATATGTTTTGTTTTGTTTTTTGACTAATGGAGTAGGTGGAAAAATGTCACACAGAAATGCAAAATAAATGCTGCCTGCATATAGGACTCTGTGGCTAGATTTGGCTGGAAGTGTATTTGCAACTTTGAGAGGGGTACAGCTGCATGGTAGATGAAGACATAGGTTGCTGCTGAGAGAGTCCTCAGTCAGTGAGGGATATGAGCAGCAATAACGTATAGATGACAATTGAAACTAAGGGCAGGATCAAGTTATGACCAAGGCAATTAATGCTAGGCTACTCAGAACACTTATGCTGAAGGAGTTAGCTAAATAATAACCCACACCTGAGAGGCAAGAAGAAAGTCAAAAAAGAGATGTGTGACTGGAGAAAATCATGTTGCCAACTTTTCCCCTTGCACATGAATTTGGGACTGCCACAGTTCAGATGAGGCAAGCAAAGTGGTTAACCCAGAGAAGGGGAAAACGTAAGTGGAAAGCTGGGGCCTAATGTCTAAAGACTCATCCAACATGAGCTAGAGGAGAGTTAGTTGTTATTATTTTTTGTGACTTCTAAAGCCAGGATTAGAACCAACATGTAGAACTCTACAAAGAACCCAGTTTAAGGAGAAAAGGTCTGCATTTTGTAAAATCTACTCAAAGGTTAAATGGAGCCTCTGTAAAATCTTTAGTATTACATTGATAGAAAAATGGTCCCTGTGTAGACAACACATACCTGTCACCATCAATCAGACATACTTACAAGGCAGGGGATAAAACATTGAATAAGATATAATTGGCAATATTAATCAAGCGAGCTAAAAGCAATCATTCTTGATGATTCAAGCTAATGCTCATTGAATAAGGGAGTGAGTGATTTTAGACTAGGAAAAAATTTGACTTTCAGTAGGTGAAAACAAATGTTTCTCAAAAGAAATTTCTAAAATCACTAAGGACAATAAAAACAGGAACTGGCTGTAGTAGCAGAAAGACACAACAATATTTTTGCTTTGTTTAAAAATAAAGGGGTTATTTTCCAAATGAGATTATGATTCTGTTTCTCTTGGCTTTTCTCATCCATTTCTAAGGATCATAAGCTCCAAAAAAGAAAAAAAAGTTGCTAGCTATTGATTTTTAATGACTCTGAGTTACTGTGATTTTAATTTTCCCCTGCTGTTGCCAAGAAGTCATGTCACCACAAGTGTAATTTTTTGTTCTTATTTTGATTTTCATTGACAAAGCCTTTCCATTTCCAGCCACTTAGTGTCACCCTATCACAACCCAAATTATAGACTAAATTACAAAGACAAAGCGCTTATTCCCTCAGCCACAGGAGAGCTGCAAATTCATGGAGCAGAGATTGTCCCCTGGGAGCCTTGACTAGTCACTCCTTCATTTCCTTTCATAATAAGCATTCATGAAAATTTCTGTCAAAATTAGGCTAGAAGAATATAAATATTTTACTTCTTGGACATTTTGTTACATTCATAGTCTAAAGTCTACTTAATCAGACCAACAACTAGTACGCTTAACATCTGAATAAATCTATCAGTGAGTAAATCTAGGATTGATTCTTAATTCTGATTAATAATCATTAATACTATTTGAAATATCTACAGCCACTTTCTGGTTGAGATGCTAGTAATGGCAAGCCTTGCACTTGCCGTTTTCTTCATCCTGAACCATAACGAGATAATATACCGGAAAAAAAAACCCATCACCAGAACAATTTCTTTCATGAGAGGAAAACATGCCTGATTTCCTTTTTGTGATGATGCCAGCCCCTATGAGCTGGCCCCACACCCCTGGGATGCACTCCTCAAATAGTCTTACAGATCTTGACTTGCCTCCATTTCTGAATTTTATGTATCCTTCAGGATTCATCTCCAATAAAGTCTTCTACAAAATCCACCGTAAAATAGACGTAGTGCTTAAAATGCTCAATATCCACTCAGCAGAATTCTGTCGGTTAGTATTTCCTGAGACTTTATCTCTTGATCTCAGGGTCTGGTACACAATAGGAACCAAAGATGTCTATATATCTCAATGGAGAGAATATCCCACAGAACCTCAAAGAAGGCAGCGATAGCTCAATGTGTATGCTGTGAGTGGGAGGCAATCAGTTGAAGTTAAAGAGAATGTTTTGTTACACACTGCTGACAAACACAGCCATTTCTGTTCCACATTCCATGCCTACACTCCTCCATCAGAAACATTGGCCCCATTGTTGTTTTCTGAGTTCTGTGATGGCATTTCCCCCACCTGTAAAAGGAATAGCTCTATGCAAATCAGTGATGGAAATGCAGTGTGAATCACCATGAAAAACTCCACAGACTAGTGACAGAGACTCCGAGTACAGCAGCTATAGCTAATATGATATGCTTGAATGAGAAAACCATTGCTATTTAGGACAATTTTGCCTGTAGAAACAAAATAGTTTTCCTGGAGTTGTGTCTTATCCACAAGCCAAGAATAGCCAGTTTCATACCAATAGATGCGAACAGCAAGTCATATGTACGCATTACTATCATGTGAAAAATAGCATTGGCAAATTCCAAACTCATCCATTATCTCTTCTAATTAACTAAGTAGTTTGGAACACTTTAAAAAATCATCTTCGTGAATTTAAATCTGACTCTAAAATGTATGAGGAAAAAGAACCACGAGAATTTCAGCTGAAATTAAAGGGGAAGCCACATGACATAGGGGCAGAAAGTCACACAAGGGCTTGGGTAGTGACTTTTAAAAACGACTGTGGAGTTGAGATTCCTACACTTCAAATATTTGATCAGAAAGGAGAGTCTACAGAGATCTCTGTAAGTAGCTGGAAGTTAGCATTTATTATTGGTCACGTAATATGTAATACAACAGCAAGCTCTGCTATTTAGCAACAACAATGTTTACCCAATGGCTTTTTAAAACATAACCAGAATTCATTTTTTTTTCAGGAACTCAGTGATGTCCTGAGTTAATAAAGCAACTTCACACATCTAGACTGAGCACGCTTGTCAATTATTACCATAAGCATCTGCACTTGGAGCAAATGTTTAACTCCAAGTTATGTCCGAGCACTTTTCAAAGTGATATAATTTGTGTTAAATCGGCAGCGGACTACATTTAACGGTTCATTTCAGACACGGTCTCTTAGTTGCTGGTACAATCTAGTAATGAGTGTAGAACAAACCAATGTCAAGTTTTTCCACTCAAAAAGCAGTAGGCACACCATGTCCCCAAGAGGTTGTTTGGCTTATCTAAATGGCTTTCCTTTACAGTGGTTAGTCCTCTTCTTTCCATGGCATTTCAGTTCCTTTGCTTGATGCCTTCTCATGTTCAAACAGCTTTATTCTAATAAAACTTCAACAAAGGGGACTTAAAATCGGAGCTCCTTTTCACCCTCTCACATCAGCCGGAATGTGACATCACGGTAGGAGGACGCCTTTTCCCTTTCTCCATTCCCAGGACAGTACCCTGACAATCAAATTGCTGATGCGGCTGCCAAACATCCTTGAGTGTCTATTAGGTGAGTGGCATTGCTCTAGGTACTTCAGATATACAGTGAGTAAAACAATAAGACACTCCTTTATTTGTCAAGTTTGCACTCCAGAGACTTGAGGAAAAACTACGATAAATTGCCATTCATTTGGTACTATGATTTGGCATTTTCAAAAGTTCTCTGGAAAATAAGGATCACAGAAAGAATCAGGATTATGGACTGGGACATTATTGCCATGTCACACATAGTGGCCAGGAGATGTTGGCAGATAATGCAGTGCCACAGCAAAAGAGGCCATGTATCACCTTCATACATGGTGGGGTACATTTCCAAAAAAAAAAAAAAAAAAAAAAAAAGCAAGAATCCAGTCTGTTTCAGGGGACTACCAGGGATACTGAAGGGCATTAAAAGACTAAAACCAAAGTATAGCAACCGTTTCAGCATTTGCATCATGTGTACAAATGACACGGAGAAGGTCCATGTAAGGATGACTCCCAAATTCGTGAAGCATTCCATTAAACAATGCATAACTGTTTCATGGTTACGCTGAGGGCCAGTGGTGACTTCAGCCAGGGTCTCTCACCTCGGGTGCCTTGCTCTGCTCTCTCACTTCTCAGGAGGAAAGGAAGTAGCTGGAGCTACCTCCTTTCTGGTTGCTCAGACCTTTTGCACGACACATACACACATATCTGTTATTTATTCTCCCTTAATCCTTTGAGTTTGGGCCCTTAGCTCCTTTTGAACAGCTGGACCCTATGACATTTAAGGACATATGACTTGTGAGCTTCAGGGAATTGAGGATTTTGCTAGGCTCAGAATCCAACAATGGTTTTCATAGTCAACAGTCACCATCCACTTTGGTGTGCTTCATTCTCCCGCGCAAAGAGAAGATCTGGAGAAATCCTAACAACTGAACAGATAAATGCATATGTGCCGGGGCTCTTGTTACAGAATGAAAGATCTAAGGCTTGCCATGCAAGTACTCAAGAAATCCACAGTACATGGTTTTGTCTGTTTTAACCTTTTTTTTTTCCTTCTTTTCAATTCTTCTTGGGATTTTTGCTTCCTCGGGTCCTTCTATTCAAATGTAAGTGCATTGGACCCTGAGTGACCTCATTAGTAGCAAAATCAATTGTCCATGTTCAACTAGAGTCTCCAGTGATTAGAATTCACTAGCACATGTTTATGCTCATAGTTAAAGAGAAGTTTTAAATGATACAGCAAAAATAGTTTATACAAATAAACCACTGTGATGCTTGTTCTGTCCCTGTGAGCTTCCTAGTTGTGGTACCATAAACTGTTATGCAAGATGCTGCCGCTAGGGAAAACTGGGTGAAGAGGGCATGCAAGTTTCATATTGATTCCTAAATTGCGGCTCTTCAATTACCTTCAAATACAAAACCTAATGAGAATCCAGGTCAAATGGCATTCATCATCACCGTCGCCTCCCCGCTCCCCACCAAGACCGCCCAACTGTGCTGACGCTTGAGAATACATAGAGAAAGTATCATCTTAGGTCCACTGCACTGCGCAGACCTTAAAAGTCACACAGAGGAACATCAATGGATGACGGACTGGGGATGACAGGAGTGCTCGCAGCATCCCTGGGCCTGTAGATTGCCTCTCCACTCACTGGCTGTGCCACTAGCCACCTGCTGCACAGTCGTATGCTATTAGACAAGAGTGATTTAACCCTCGTATCTGGTTGGTCACTGTGCCAGTTTCTGAGGCATGCTGCCTTGTTTCCATTCCAATTCTTTTCTCATCATCTGGCCTCTTCCCTTCCTTCCTAGAAATTCTTAAGATCATTGACTTCACTGACGGAAGTCGGCTTCTGCCCAACTAATAAATAAGTTCACCAGTGAAAAGCCTATTTTTCATTCTGTTTAATTACAGGCTTCAAAGACCCTCAAAATGGAGGCTGTCTTAGGCACAAATAATAATGTAGGCTTGGTTTACTTTTCTCCTGTTGGCCTTGGCATGGAGCCCTTCCTCTGCTTTGAAATTCATGGCTGTGTCTGTGTCTGTGTCTGCATACTAAGCAGATCACGGCTGCCACTGAGCCTACTTCTCCTGTCCAGATGCAGCTCAAATAATCCAGAAGCCTTAATGGCAAGTTCAGAGTTGCAGTTTAGGTAACTAAGATGGCCTGTTTGTTCCCAGTGTAAATGTAATCTACGCATGGGATCATAAATGGGTTTCTATAGAGTGATTTAAGTTGAATTTGGTAAACTTTAGTGGGATTTAGGCTGCAGTGTGCTTCTGTATTCTAGATCTTTTATTTCAAATTTGACCCTTTGAATAGAAATATATAAAATTTGTTACTGACATATAGACAACTGTAAAATGAGCACATAGCAAACAGACAAGAAACAGATAGTGAGGAGAAGGTTTCTCTTCCATGGTTTTTTCTTACTCTCCTCTTTTACAATCACTTTTGACAACCAATGGCACATTCTGTGCACATAAAAGCATATGCAACATATTTTACACAGAAAAAACTCCACCCTAACTATGCCTTCCTTTTCATATTAAAAAATATAACAAGATACAGGAAAAGTCTTATCATTGACTCCTTTTATTTAGCCCATAATATTTAAAACCCCCTCAACTACTTTCTGAGTCTTCCCCCATATCTAAAAGCAGTTTCTGGAAATCACCATCATAGCCACCTCCTGTTCTGTTGCATGGAGGTAGCCATTTTGTGCTTGATCACATTGGTGGGCATTTGGTATTTACTGAGCAGCATTGCATATTACTGTATGTACCATATATAGATTTCAACAATGTAAAGACAGAGGACATATTATAGAAAAATAAAATCTTGGCCAATGGGTGCCTTTTAGTTTAATAGATATTGCTGAATAATTACCTTCTAGAATTTTTAATTGTATATGAAACTGTATGTCTACTTATCTACACCTTCCCACTGAATCTTCAATTTTTAAATTTGCTAATCAGATCATTGTAGGCTCAAGGCTGAGATCAACACCTACTCAAAATGATATGTAGGAAAAGGAGAGCAAAGATGATCTGCAAAGAAATTAAATCAATGTTTCCAGCAACAAGATGCTACTTAAAAACATAAAGTAAAACGAAGAAGAAAGAAAGAAAAAACTTCTTATGTCCCCTGGAATAAAATATGCACTTGGATGCTGAAAGTTATTCAAACAGCCAGGTGGCTCTGCAGATCAGCATTGAAAAGCCTTGACAAGCAGGACCGGGTTCTGACCTTAAACTCCTTGAGCTCCTAGGACCTGTGAGCATGCAGCCAACATTCCGTCCCTGGACACCGTTTATTGGTCACGTAGTCTGTCATTAACGCACACTGAGGCAGGACCCATAACATAGAGCGGCTGACACATTCTGAGAGAGTTCATCAGAGTGAGCAAGCCACCATATCTGGGCAGATCTTTTTTTTTTTTTTCCTGGTATGTCAAGATCCAGTCCCTTGCGTGTCGCTTCCAAAATCCCAGCACTGGGAAGCCTGAGCTTGCCACTTTTCCAGGTAACTGTCAATACTTGTGCGAGCTCTCTGGGGTCCTTTAGGGTTTACTATATGGAGGTTTTGTCCTGTGAGTGATTTAACGACTGCATGTAAAGGATTCTGTTCAAGGTGCTATGAGCACCCCATGCTTTATAATATTTATTGTTCCTGGAATGAGAACCAAAGCGTGCATGCATGACCTCTAGTCTCATTTCTCTGTTACCTAGGTTCAATAAGTGGTGCACATGCACACTTTACTTCACTTGGTTAAGCTTTGTGGTGTCTTCAAACTCGGAAATGCTGTTGACACAGAGCAGCTATGGCTGTATTAACATAGAAAGCATTTCTCAGTCTCTGCAACTCACTGGCTCCTTGACAGTTTTTCAGCACCAAACTGCTGCCGACAGAACCGTTTTAAATTTGTGTGGTTGCTGTGTGCCAGCATCTCTTTGTAACCAATAATGGCATCCTTGTATCTCTGTTACTTGAATGCGGTGCACCTGAAAGATTTAAGTCTACAGCATATTAAGACTTCTTTTCTCTATTTCATAACAGCTTGGGAGCCTGGCTGTTCAGTGGTGACAATGAGGCGCCATGCACTCCTTGCTAGGGTATAACAGAGAAGACTAGAAAGTGACTTGAAAGGGAAATGGTGGCTTAATTTGTTTTATCTGTTAAGCTAGACCCAAAATGGTCACCTCTAATCATAAACAAAGTTTCTTTATAGACGGAATTTGAATGTTCATTTTTCCCTCTCGGTTAGTATGCAAATCTCTTTGCAGCATTCTCACAAAAGAGAATGCAACTCATTTTCTGTGCTTATAAATTGTTCATTATCATGCTCTCTGATGGCCAATCCATTGCTCCATCTGGCATAAATACTAGGTGCTGGAAAAATGCACATTTGGGATAGAGGGGGAAGCACACGTCTCACACAAAATCCCCAGGCCTATCACTTGAAATTTTGCAATGCCTTATTTGTACTTATATTTATGTGTGATAGTCTGGGAAAAGAAATGTTCCAACAGGCCTTAACCCACCCTCAGTGCTGCATGTAAAGTGACTTTGCAACGTCTCCTCATTGTACAAAGGAATCTCAATTCACAGAGTCAAAATAGGGCACAAACAAGGTCTCTAGGAAAAAAAAAAGCCTCTTTTCTTGTGGTTGTTGGTGTGGACTGTCATAGCTTCTAAGGTTCGGCACCGAGGACTGAGATAACTTTGTTAGATTCCTGAGAGTTTGGGCCGCTCAAAGGTTATTTCTTCTCCACTTTGATAAAGAGTTTTAATTTTATTTCACCCTTCAAAATGGCAATATCATTTGACCATATATTGACCCCAATAATCAAAGTCACCCCCTTTATATGTATATTTAATTGCTAGTAACAGCCTAAAGGATTGACTTCTGTTTCCCCTGACTGGGAATTCTTTTCCTTTGCATTAAAATCATGCTGAAACAATGGCCCTCCTGCCTCTCACTAAAATAGGAAAACAAAGAAATTCAAGGGTCCCAGTGGCTCTCTAGATCAAGCAGAATCTACAGAGAAACCAAAATTCTCTTCAGATTCATCTCCTGCAGTTTGCAGAGGAACTTCAGTGGCTCTGCTCTGCCTGCTGAGCTTAAGACTCTACCCAGAGATTTTTTTTCAATTAAAACTCCATGTACCAACAATAAACCACACTGCAAAGCTTTTAATTTAAAAAAAAGGTGTAAAATTACCCTGGCTCCAGGCACTGCTTTCATTAAAGGATTAGGCCAATAAAATGTGTGGATTTTATTGTTCTAAATATGTGTTTCAGCTGGTGCACTCGGATCTATCCTGTGAAGAAAATGAAATGTAAGTAAATAACAAGATATTCTATGTTTTTATTTAGTCTTTGATTTTTGAGGGGCAGGGTGTTCGAGACAGAGTTTCTCTGTGTAGCCCTGACTGTTCTGAACTCACTTTGTAGACCAGGCTGGCCTCGAATTCACAGAGATCCACCTGCCCTGCCTCTGGGTACTGTGATTAAAGGTGTGTGCCATCATGCCCGACCATTTATTTAGCATTTGACAATTCAAAGAACAAAGACCCAAGTTATTTGAAAGTCCCAAAGATGCTCACGTAAGGAAAAAAAAATGGCCATTATAATTATTTCATTGAATAAAGGAACTAGTGGATCTCCAGGCATTTAAGTTGGGTTCTCCTCCTGTGAGGTCTCCCTGGTTGTTAGAGCATGCTTCCCTTACCCCAAAACTGGTAAGTATGGTGATTTCAAGGAGCAGTTTCAAAGCAATTCATTTTCAAATACAATCAAACGAACCCACATTTTTATCCCGTGTTGTGTGTGCATTTCAAAGGGCATCGGATGCGAATTATGTGAGTGATTGCTTCATTTCCTTACTTTTTGAGACTTAATGGTTCTCAGAATTCTAGTCAGGAGATGAGAAGGTGCCATTAATAACACTGATGATGATGAATGGGGACTGTAATGCAGTGTGACTGAGTGCAAGTGTCAGAAAAGCCCTTCTGCCAAGCGCTGTGTTCGGGGAGGAGGACTCTGCCAGCCAGCTGTTCTCAATTATTATTGCCTCACCTTCTCAAAGCCCTGTCTGTGGCCATTGCTTCTGAAGCAGGAGACGGGGCCAAGAGGAGCAGTGCTAGCCCTGGAATTATTCACTGTTTCAGATCGCCTTGTTGACAGTCTGTGACGCCTGAGTTGCTCTTTCAGCGTCTGCGCGACTGCCCATTGCTGTTTCTTTGCATTCATTTTTGGACCTACTATTGTACTGCGTCTTCTGCCCTTGAGACTGAGCAGTTTTTCATTGACTCTGAACTTTAAGGCTGTCCACATCTAGCCTCCTTGTTTTCTGACTCTGACATAGAACAGTAGACTCCTATGCCTGGGATGAGCCTTAAATACTGACTCTGCTATCCAGTCGTTAGGACAAGCAAGGATGGTACTGGGAGGCCTGCGAGTTCCAGTAGTGCCCCGAGCTTCTGAGCTTTCTCTTTCTATTGAAGTAACTGAGAAGAGGGAGATGACTAGTCCACAGCACGGTTTTAACTGATGCTTAGGCTCACTTAGGCACGAGCGCTCTTTGGTAAGCCATTTCACATCTCAGCATCCGTTATGTTTATCCTCATTTATCTTCTATTCAGTAAAAGTAGAAAAACTGCCTTAGGTAACATTCAAAACACTAGGGAAGAAAGGCAGAAAAGGGATATTCCAGGGAATGTATATATTCCAGGGAATAATATAAAAGCAATGAATCCACTAAAGATAGACACAGTTCAAGATGAGTCTGTAATAAAAAAAAATAAAAAAAAAAAAGACATGCTATTTTAGGAAGGAGCAAAAGTCACACATCCAAACAAGATTCTCTTTTTATCACTTGCTTAAATGGGAGAGAGCTTGACTTTAGAATCATGCCTATGCTCTGGGACCACTGATTTCAATATATCACCTGGCCAAAAAGCGGACTCATCCAACTACCAGATTCTCAGTGAAGGAGTCACACAAACCCACGAGGCAAAAACCACATAGACATGGTTAACTCTAAGTATCCTTTAGAAGTGAAAAACAAGAGGAAAACAGTGGGCCCAAAGCTCATGTGCAAACAGGCACAAAGAAGGAGACATATGTTTGGATGTAAAGGAGAGATGATAAGTGGAGAGAGGGGCGTCTCGCTGTGGTGGAGGCTCCACTGAGAAGAGATTTTGATGACCCAAATGCCATTTTTTTTTTAATGTGTCAACTTTTATGTTACAAGATTTTTCGAAATCAGTTTATATGCGATATAAAAGGATCTCCTATTCGTTTCACTTAAATCTACATTCCAACACTGGATTTTGTTGTGATATGAATTACTTTTTTTTTTATCTTTATAGCTGAATTTTTAGTATAAATAATAAATTGTTCTGCTTTATATAAAATCTAAATATCATAACTGATTGAATGAAATAAAACACCTTGCAGCCCCCTTTCATTTTAATTAGTTATACCTTTAATCCATCCCTCTTCTGATAAAGAACCAATTATACCGTCAGAGTACATAGTGATTTACAAAATATGAATATGATATATGTATATAAGTGACTTTGTAAATTAATTACATGAATACATTTCCTAATGAGATGCCTGCAATTTGCATGGCTCAGTGAGTTAAACATTTTGTTTAATATTAGGAAAAGGTCAAGGTATGATGGTGCATGCTTTAATTCCAGTACTCTGTGGGGAGGCTGGGCCATAAAGATCCCACTTCAGGGCTAGACTGGGCTACATAATCAGTTCAAGCCCAGCCTGGAATTAGTGACACCCTGTCATTAAAAGCATGGACATGTTTCTTCCATTATCATCCTTGTTACTAGTGGAGAGTGGGGTCTGACTTTCACATGAACTCTGGTGCCCCATATTTGACCATGTCCCCTTGATGGGGAGGCCCGGTGGCACTCGGGGGAAAGATAGCCGACTAACAAGAAGAGACTTGATACCCTATGAGCATATACAGGGGGAGGAGGTCCTCCTCAGTCACAGTCATAGGGGAGGGGAGTAGGGGGAAAATGGGAGGGAGGGAGCAATGAGAGGATACAAGGGATGGGATAACCACTGAGATGTAATATGAATAAATTAATAAAATATATTTAAAGAATAAATAAATAAATTTAGTTAAAATCCAGGGGGAAAAAAGCAAGGACATGATTAGATGAAGTAGGAGAGCAATAGTAAAATCTCAGATTTGTACCAAGATCTGAGAATTCAGTGCCCAGTATTATTACAGCAAAGATATATTCATATTCAACTTTTAATTCAATTTTAGTGCACACTTGGTGAAATAACAGAGAGAAGCTGGCTGTGCTTTTTGTAGAAACCATGCAATTTACAGTCAAGTTCTAGATGACGTGATTTGCTCTTCACCCACCTCCAAGTGATTATAGTTAAATTGCACATTGGCTCACGTTGAGAAGGTATTTTTCAAAAGAACAAAAACCCACGAAATTTGTTATTTCATTTATTCTAAAAATATTGTGGAGATGCCTTTCCTCTTGCTAGCAGAACTTTCTTCAGGCTTCTATAGAAGGAGCAGCTGTACGATTGATAGGCAATGCTCTTCCCTCTGTCCCTCTGCACATGACATTCTTTCTCTTCTTCCATTAACGTGGGAAATCTTAGGCCAGAGCCAAAGCCTGGTGCCTGCTGAGCTTCAGACTCACCTTCAGTCAGCGAACTGATGTCACTCTTAGCTATTTTCTTTTCAGATGCCCTCCCTGAACCGGCTTCTCAATTGTTTTCCAGCATTTCTTTAAAGCCCTTTGGAACAGAATATTGGGTGTAGACTCCATATGGAAATAGGCCTGAGGACCCCACTTGGCAGTGTCGCAGGGTGCTAAGGGACGAGTCGCCATTGCCGGTTCGTTTCTACGCGTGTTCTTGCATCTTCCAAGAGAGCTATGCCAAACAAGTCTTTTCACCTAATACCGGGTTGTCGAATTTTACAGGAGGAGCAGAGCAATGGGCTCCCTCCGTATGTCACTGGAGTTTGAAAGCAAAGAATTTCACATAAACCTATGTACCTGGTCCATAACAGGTTCTGCTGTAGGAACACTGGATGAGAGCAGCAGAGCTCTCCGGGTGCCTTCTTGAAGTTACCACCTTAACAAATTTGCAACTTCATTCCATAGATTTACAGTGCAGAGAACAGTAAGGATCAAGCTAACCATCTTGGTGAGCACGGACCATTCAACAATATCCCTAGATGCTGCAGCACGCAGTGTGTTTCCTTGGATATCTACTTGTAGAGAATTCTAGTCATTGCAAATATGTCCTCAAATCTAAGAGCACCTCTTACTTTTCCCCACATTGACCCATTTTTCTTGAGCTTTTTTGAAAATTAAGTATTTTGTTTAATATTCCTATATGCAAATAATGCATTTGAGCCTGATTTACACTTCCAGTTTTTCTCCTACCTTTCCCTCCAAGTTCTTGCACTTTCCTTCCGTTTCTTGTTACTTCTCTGGCTCCTTCATAGCCATTTAATTCATCTAGGTCTGCCTATATGTGCATGGGTGTGGCACATTATTTCCTGGGGAGTGAGCTGCCTCTCAAGGCCTGCATGCCTAAAGAAAAGTGACTCTGCCTTTCTAGGTAGCTAACTTCTGTCCCTAGCTCCTCGCGTGGGGTGAGACTTCATGAGTGTGTCCCTATTCACACCAATGCTGTTTCATTAGAGACCTTCACTTCCTCTGGCATTTACACTCCTTTTTGTTGTTTTTGTTGTTTATTTTCTTGATTTTGTTTTGTTTTGTTTGTTTGTTTGTTGTTTTTCAAGACAGGGTTTCTCTATGTAGCCCTGGTTATCCTGGAACTTGTTCTGTGGACCAGGTTGGCTTCAAACTCAGAGATCTGCTTGCCTCTGCTTCCTGAGTGCTGGGAGTAAAGGTATGCAAGATCTCTGCTCTCACACTTTTTCTGTAGCCACCTCCCCACCGCCCCCTCTCAAAATGATGCCTGAGTCTTGGGGACACAGGTGTAACATATAATATAGCTACATCGTTTAAACCTGCTCATTGCACAGTCTCCTTCTTTGCAAGTTGACTGGTGATTGGTTTAAGACGATCAGCATCCTGGGATGGCTACTCTTCAATGAAACCTTAATTTTAAGAACAAACTCTTTCGACTTTAGAAATACTACATTAATGATTTGAGGCATTATAATATTCTTAGAGCTCATTTAAGGACTCAAAAATTACTTTTCAAAAACTCAGTTTGATCTATTCCATTCATGGTCTTTGGTTGGACCTAGCCCCTCCCCGCCACACATATCTAACTGATGGGCAGTTTGGTCTTCATGTGGGGCTCCCAGCAACTGGAACAGGCCCTGTCTCTGACATGGACTCTGTTGCTTGCTTTAGATCAGTTGCCCTAGCTGGGTTGTCCTGTCTGTCTTCAGTAGAAGAAATTGCACTTAGTCCTGACATGACTAGATGTACTCTCATAGGCTGGGGGTGGTGCTCCCCTTTTCTGAGTAGAAGGGGAAGGGGAGAAAGGGGGAAGACAGTGGCACCGGGAGGAGAGTAGGGGCTGTGAATGGGATGTAAAGTGAATAAATACATACATTTGAAAAAAGAAAAGAAAAGCACAATTTGAGAAAGAACTGGAATCCAGGAAGAAGGAAGGATGTCCCCACAGCCAGAAGATCCATCTTCTAGCTTAAGCCTTGTTCCTGGATAGCTCTGTAGGTTTCTTCCTGTATCTTCAAGTTCCAGAATGGATGTCCTCACTCTGGGTCTCAATGGCGTATGTGTAAAATGATAAGAATTAAATAAATGGTCCCTCCATGCCACACACTGAAAATACACCATGACTTCATTTCTCCAGTGTAGTTCCCCTGATCTTTTGTTTATTAGAACCTCCACCAGGGGGTGCAATGGGCTCAGAAGGAGAAAGTGAAAAGATGTTGGGTAATTGTTAAATGGCTCACAAGTTGCAATTAGCAAGTAAAATGAGGTACTCAGTATTTATGATTGACTTTAAGTCCTATGGGACATCTTAACTGAAAAGGCTAGAGGCAGAGGATTCTATTTGAGGATGAGATACTTCAAAAGAAGGTCAAGAATCTAAAACAAGAGTTCCTGTTTTGTTCATAGCTCAAGTAGCACACTATGTGTTTTAGATTTTTGTATTCTAGTAATCTAAAATGTTATGACTACAAAAGTCATGTGTGTGTCTCTGTGTGTGTGTGTGTGTGTGTGTGTGTCTGTGTCTGTGAGTGTGTGTACAAAAAGCTCAAATTGTAAAAATGTTACACTGTCTCAAATGATACATGTGAGAATTTCTGTTCCTACCGGAACAAGCAGGCCCTGTCTTTTGAGGCTGGTTCCTGCTTTACGCAGATGGTTTGACCATTGTATCCTCACAGTCCTTCCCTGTCTCGGCTGAGAATGTCTTCAGTGAATGAGGAAGAGCAGCCACCCCAGCTCAGGCCATAGACCCAGTGGTGATGACACCATGTCCCCTGATAAGATTCGTCGTTAATTTTTTTCAAGCTCCTCCGCTGATGCTCACTTTTCTCAGCATTTTGTTTGTTTGTTTGGTTGTGTTTTTGTTTGTTTGTTTGTTTTGGTTTTTCAAAACAGGGTTTCTCTGTGTAGCCTTGGCTGTTCTGGACTTGCTTTGTAGACCAGGCTGACCTTGAACTCACAGAGATACACCTGCCTCTGCCTCCCAAGTGCTGCAATTAAAGGCATGTGTGACTCATGCCCGGCTCCTCAGGATCTTTTTTAAAGTGACATATGAGTGTCCATTTTCCTCTTAGCCACTTGTATTTATGAACTTTGCTGCCACTGTAGGTGCCCCCAAACAGAAACAAACTCCGAATTCCAAGCTCAAAAAAAAAAAAAAAAAAAAAAAAAAAAAGTCAAATTCTGCCATAGTAAAATAGTTTTGTCTTCTATATTTGGTAAAAAAAAAAAAAAAATCATGTCAAACATGGTTTCTGACATGAGTACTGGAAAACCTGGTGTAGCACCTCCTGAAGGATGCTGAGAGCCATACATAATGAATGTTTTCAAGCTGTGAAGCTCTCAGCATCACTTTAATGTTGCCTGAAGACAGCATGACTAAAAAACATCTCCATGTCAGAAGCTCAGGCTCCGGTGACCAGGACCATTTGTGCACTACCAGCATGCCATGACAGCATCGGTGTATTGAGGTCTGAAAGAAGTCCCTGTGCATTGAGTGCACTGTGCCTCCCAGAGAGAGGCACTCATCAGTTGAAGGACATTTCACACCCTCGAAGCTAATCCCACAGACTATAAACCCTCCATAGAGAATTCAAATTATAATGGGCTCTACTCTGGACATGTAAACAAGCAGTGAGAATGGTGGAATGGCTATTGTCTAATGCCTCAGACCTTTGACCTTAAAATGTTCCTCACTAGCCTCTTTATGCTTAAGAATATCTACTTCTAGAATCAAACTATTGCAGTGAAGGTTTTTTGTTTTGTTTTGTTTTGTTTTGGTACATCTATTGATTTCAAATTTACCTGTCTTCTCAGGACTTTGAGTGAAATGGACACATAGTAAATATTCACTTAGTGTATTTGGAACATCTCTGTAAGGGAGTGAGCAGGTGGGTATTCTGGGAAAATAAATGTGTTGAGTATAAAGTTTAAGGTCCCAAAGAATAGCCTTTACCTGTCTAGAATTAGACACTTACTGCTCTTTCTTTATTACTAGGTGTGTAAATTATGACCATGAACATCCTGATCCCTGGTATATCTGGTAAGCTTCTCTTCAAATCATTTTTTAAAACATGTGACAGTTTATGTGCACTTGTCTACTTAGGTCATTTGAAACAGTAACATCCAGCAAATACTGTTTCATTACAAACATTTGGTCCCCCTGGCTCTTATACCTTTTCTGCCTACCCCACTTCCATACAGATCCCTGCCTTGTGGACATGGGTAGGATATACCTGCCCCATTTAGGTCTGTGCATGCTATAGTTTCTTTCTTTACAGCTTGACTAGTGAGCAGTTTAAGACTAACATCAGCATCTTATGGATATATACAGATGAGTGTGTGTTGGTATCTATAGAAATATCAGTTTCTGGGCCATGTTTGTTAAATTCCTCCTATGATAATCTATTGTTTTTAAGATTCAAAATTTATTTTATAGCTAGAGTTTGTTAATGATAAAATAATTGTTCTCTCTTGAAACCTTTCTAAATGATTCCTCCATTCTGGTTGCAATAAAGCCAAATATGTCTTTAATGAGCTATTCCTCCAGAAAATTTAAATCAGTTCTTCTAATTACCTAAACTGTAACTATCATATTTTCCAAACTTAGTATCAATCGATTCTGTTAATAAAACATTCAATTCCTCAAAGGCAGAGACCCTATCTTCTCTATTTTGAATCCTTAACACTAATATCTCAAACATGTACATTTGCTTAAATACTAGTTGAATGAATGGATAGGATGTTGAATAAAATGAAGGAAAAGAGGGGGAAAGAATAAGAAAGGAGAGAAGAGTGACTTCAATTTTTAGATTAACCCTCCAGTTTTCAAGGAGCAGATGACTGTCACAAGCTCTCAGCACCAGTTCTCCCTGAGGACCTTCAGGCCCATTGGCAATGTAGCGGGATAGGGGATTCCTGCAAGACTTTAGCGTACATTCCAGCTCGCTTGCTCTTAAGCATAGCTGAGCCCCTGTGCACATGCCAGACAGGGACAGAAACCCTAACTCCTGTCTGCTCCCTCTCACTTACTCCTCGGTTATCCTCGATGCCAGGTTCCTACTGCTGATTTTTTTAGTGATTTTCTTCTGCGGAGTCGTGCTTTCCTGTCTCCAGTGCTGGCTGAAAAGGTGCCGAATTGATCGTCCCAGACGCACCATGACTGTTTTTGCGCTTGGAGACATGGATCCCATATATGGTGAGTTGTTGGCATACTTCCGGGTTCCCTTATGAAACCTTGGGAAAAAAAAAAACTATCGTTACGTAGCAGATATACACACTTAGAAAAGCGCAAAACTATTGGGAGACTCAAAGGCATGTATTAAATAGAGAGTGTACAAAATCAAGCTTCAGAATAAAAAGAGATTAAAAACAGAAAGAAACTATGTCTCACCCAGTCACAGCAGAGAATAGCAGAAGAGCTGGAACAGCTTGTCCAATCAACAAACAAATAGAAATATGTCTGGATGAACGCTTCAAATGAGTGCTAGATCTTAGGGTTCCGAAGAGCATCTCTTGGCTTTAATAAGACTCTATTCTACTCTGTAGCCAGAGTCTTGATTACTAAGCCTTTGCCAACTCATTTAACTCATCCGAAGTAAATTTGAGCCGTATTTCCTGAAGTAACAGTTGCCAATGTCAAGTCTGAAACCATTAGGATCAGGAACAAGAAAGTCAATTCTGATGTGCTTTGTCTGCAGAAACACAAGGAATCGGATTCTGCCAGCACCCACCCTATCTATCCAAAATTATGCCGGGCCCATCATTTATTTTCCAGTTTTCACACAGGGTAAAAAATAAAATGGGGGAAAAAGTTATGTGTAGCAGCCTGTCTTATCTGTAAGCAGAATGAAAAAAACACTTATCACTTCACTGTTCTTGCTGTGTATAATTGGTGATCATTTCTCCACCCTTAAGCGTTGTCCTTTTATCTGGAGATGGTGAGATTTTCCCCTCCCAGATTTTACTTTATCACACAGTTGCCCAAAGAGTTCTTGATAAAAAAAAATAAAATAAAATAAAAAATTAACCTGGCGACATTTCAGAAACTTGAGTCAATGTGCAATTCTCCATATCTAAAACAGAAAAGTAACCAGCTAAGTTAAAGGGATGTAGATGGAAATGAGCTAAAATAGTGTAATATGCAAAGTAGTGTTCTTGAGGATAATTAGAGTGGTCAGCCATAAAGGGACATGTACGTCATGCTCTCTCCTTACAATGTTCAGGGATCAATGAAGAAGAGAGGACCAAAAGATTGCAAGAACCGGAGGCTAAGGAGAACTGGAACAAAACAGTGTCTTCTTGGCATGACAGGATGTCTGTGCTCAGGAATTCAGAACAGCTATGGCTGACAGCACAAGGTCAAGGCAGTCAACATTCCAACATAGAGAGGGGAGGGGTATACAATACCTCATTCCTAGCTGGGAAGCTATTGACAATTAATGGTCCTGGGTTGCGGGGGGAGGTAGAGTAAATTTTCCTTAAGGGTGC
>OU015745.1:80808023-80822372 GCA_907169655.1 Acomys percivali | reverse complement strand
CCTGGGAGTGGGTGAGGAGGTGGGGAGGACCTGGGAGTGGGTGGGGACGTGGGGTGGACCTGGCAACAGTTTCCAGAAAGAGTTGGAGTAATTATGATCATGTACACATGATGAAATTCTCAAAGAATTAGCAAAAATATATTAAAAAGAAAAATACTTAGTGATTTTTTTTCTATATGCTTTCCAGCCTCAAGTCATTACTTAAACAAGGATAAAAAACTATCAATTTGAGAAATTATTGTTTGGCAAAGGATAATTAAATTCTGCACTAATAAATGGATCTTTCTCCTAAAATAAAAATCACTTTTCACATAGCATCAAGGAAGTTATGGTCACTAAACCTAACAAAGTGTTTGTCAAAGGGATATGCATGAAAATATTGACCTCTTTTTCTTTATTTAAATAGAGTTAGTTTTTAAAAATGTAAATTTCTTTCTTCCAAGTGAACATTTATTTCTAAAGAACATCACATAGCCTTATTTTCTTGACCCGTTCCTCTTTCTGAGGAAAAGTCTTCCATTAGGCTACCTTAAATCTTTTTTAAAAATATATTTTATTAATTTATTCATATTACATCTCAGTGGTTATCCCATCCCTTGTATCCTCCCATTGCTCCCTCCCTCCCATTTTCCCCTTACTCCCCTCCCCTATGACTGTGACTGAGGGAGACCTCCTCCCCCTGCATATGCTCATAGGATATCAAGTCTCTTCTTGGTTAGGCTACCTTAAATCTTAAGAAAAGTCACTGTATTTTAAATATCATACTGCCTAACTCTTCTGCTGCAATTTTTAAAAGAGCACTGTTGTAGATGTGGTTGTGTCGTGACTTTTATTTGCTGCATGGTGGGTCACATAGCTGGTGTTGAACTTGTCTGAACAGCCTCAGAGTGGAAAAATCAAACGAAAAAACAACATTAAATACATTGCCTCAATAATCTGCATAGATGGCCTGGGCCTTAGAATTACAACCTCTGAAAGGGCTGAGGTCATTGTAAACATAAATGAATGAATGAATGAATGAATGAATGAATAAATAAATAAATAAATAAATAAGGCCAGAAAGAAATTGTCTTCTAAAAACGCTAATGCTTATTTCAGCCCTATCAAGTCCTAAGCAATAGTTTGAGATTTTTCACATCTTACCTCTATTTCATAAATGTCAACTTCAGAAAGTACTCATCAGAGGATATTCTCTAGAGAGTATCTGCTTCCCCCTCCCTCCCTCCCCCCCTCTCTCTTGTAACTGATGTATTAATAGACCTTTCCTATGAAATGGGGGCAAGTAGCTATTAAAATCAGGTGCAACTGCTCGTATCCTTGCCACCTCATGCCATGATGTAAAGTACCACTTACGAACATTTGGGTATTTAAAAGCTCATCCCCCTCCACCGGATGGTAGGGAATGCATTTGAGGATCATAAATTTCTGTCATTTTCCATCCTTTCTCACAAGCCCAGTGTTAAAGCTTCTGTTTCTTTTAAAGAAATATTTAACCTTTCTTGCAGTGTGTCTTCTACTGCTGTCCATCTTCTCATCTGCAGTTCCTTTGCCAACTCAGAGCAGGAGGAAGGCAGTCAGTGCCACCTTCTTCTGCCCCCCCCCCACCTGTCTGAGGGCGATCACCTTGCTGAGAAGGCAGTCTTGGGCGTAAATGTTGACCTAGAGGTGTGCCTTGCACACATTCTTGTTTCTCTTTGCCAGGACAAAACATGGAGGGCCAACTAGTAATTTCAGGAAACAAATTCCAGAGAACTAATATTTTGGGGACAATTTGCAGCCTAAACCACACCGTATTTGCACACTTGATGAGACTTTCATTATATTTTGACACTCTAAACACAACGGTTTCCTTTCTAAGTATTTACTCTGGTGGGAAATGATAGCTCTCCCTGATCTTTTAGTTCTTGCAAGATCCAGTAAGGATCCACACAAATATATGTGCCTCCACATTTCCTACAAAGGATGTGCTTACAGCCTGAGCCAAGCCACTGGGAGATTCGTGGGCCCACTCTAAGTATGGGAGAATGTTTCTCAGTTTTCCACACATCCCCTATTAAGAAGAGGAAATTAATAAACAGAAAGAACTTGACTGACACTGATGAGCTCCTAGAATGCAGAATAAGATGACTGACTCCCTGGTATCTCTGACATACAGAGGATGTTCTCCGACCCTGGACACAGGATGTGGGAAATGGCCTATTGGAAGCACCTTAATGGATGCAGTGCATTTGATGTATTAACCTTTGGTTCCTCCTGGACCTTTATTTTAGTTCTTTAAAAGTTATTTCACTTTAATATCACTACTTATGCATACATTAGTTGAAATTTCCCTGTTATACCGACATAAGGGTCAGAGATTTGACGCTTGGGATCTCACGAACATTGCCCTCAAAAGCAAAAAGCCAAGAGGAACATTTTAACTGATTATTAAAGGCTAGAACCAATATATATAATTTCCTGCCAAGATTTCATTACTTGGGTTGCCAATGTATTAGATTAGAAATACTAAAGAGAAAAAAGTAGGCACCAGGCTCTGCATCCTTATAGATCACACTTAAAGGAAGGTGTTACCAGCACAGTTTAGTAATATCTGATGAGATATAAGCTCTGAGAAAAGTCCTTGGGATCTCAGGGAAACACACGAGACCCGAACAGCATCCCCTGATCCAGTGATAGCATCTTTTCACAACACTCTATTGACTCAGAGCTCCGATAAATGTATCCTACCTCCATCCTAGGGTCTATGCTCTTGAATTAGGTATTCTGGCGTCGGAAGCCTTCCGACATTGCTCTGGATCCGATAGAAGAGAGCTTGATATTTATTAACATTTATCACATTCAGTCTTCCCTTCTATGTCCCTAACTGCTACATGGAGTTCCTTATTCACAGGAAAGGATGAAACTATCCCTCTGATATACAGTGCTGTGGGCCGTGTTGCGCGTCCACTTAATTATTCTGATCGGGTCCGATGGTTAGTACCTCAGGGTATGAAAGTGTGTGGAGCGACAGCCTTTGGAAGGCCAATTCAATTAACTTTACATAACCAGTATGGGTCTAAAGGAGTCTGACTGGTTCTGCTCAGAAGGAAGATTAGCACTTGGACAAGAACAGAGGGCAAATGCTGTAAAGCCACAAGAGGATGATGGCTGACTGCAAGCTGAGGAGGAGGGTATCAGAAGACAGGAGCCCTGCTGGACTTTTGATTCTGAGTCTCTCCTCCAGAATCATTAGGGAAAATAATCTGCTGATGAAGCCACCAGCTTGTGGTAACTTTGCGATGGCAGCCGCCAACAAAGTCATACAGAGTCTCTGCAGGGGAAAGGGTTGTCTGAGAATAGAAGGACTAAGGAGGCCAGGAGCTAAGGAACTAGAAGATAAAGAGCAAGAATATTAGTTTGATACTGGAAATTCACAATAAGCTCATGAGCATCGATTCATTTCACGGAGACTTCAAACCTTCCCTTTCGGTTCAGCTCTGGGCACACCTCCCATTCCCAGATTCAGCCACAGACTGACAGCTTTCCCTCCTTCCTTCCTTCCTTCCTTCCTTCCTTCCTTCCTTCCTTCCTTCCTTCCCCTCTCCCTCCCTCCCTCCCTCCCTCCCTCCCTCCCTCCCTCCCTCCCTCCCTCTCTCCCTCCCTCCCTCCCTTCCTCATCCTCACTCCTACCCTACTCTATCTTCTCTGTTACAATATCCACTCAGTGCCCTTAGGTCTTACTAAGTGTGATCAGCTGCGAGCTAGCTTCTCACTTGCTCCTGCTCCTTTCTCTTGGCCTTTAATCTTAGAGCTATTTATCTGTTTTTTTTTTTCTATCACTTGAATTAAGAGCAAAATTTCATGACACTTTACATGAAATTCTTGTCAACTTCAGAATGTTACTTATCTTTTAGTAATGTTCTGGGGGGACTTTATTCTAACTGATAATTCAACCAAAAGTACAGAAGATTTGCAGTCAGTTCCTTCCCCCATGTCTTTTCCCTCTTCCCAGCAACCATGGAGAGTGAGAACACACAGTGAGCCTCTTCTTAAAGGAACCTGTAAGTTTCAACTAAGGGCAAGTCATGGACCTGCGTCAGTGTAATTATTGCATTACATTCTATAAAGTGAAGACTATACAACAGTGAAATAGACACTGCAGTGATTTAAAAAAAAATATAAAAATAAAAGAATTTTAGTTTGTTAGATTTATTGTGTGCTAGTTTGCACTTGAAAAGCTAATACCAAGTGATTTTTATGATGTATTAGCAACAAAAATAATTAATCCCCTAAAAATGAGGGTAAACTTGTGATCTCATGGAAAGGAGATTATAAAACTGAGTAGACGTCCATTTTAATGAGGGAGTAGGCATTTGATGATATGAAAGGAATACACTGGAGGTTTGGGAGGTAAGTGGAAGGCAGGGACGGCTGGAGGATGTTAAGTGACCTAGCATTCCTGAGAAGAGAGCATAAAAGACAGCTCTCCCTTCACCCACACTTTAATGAACAACACCAGTTCCCTGTGAAGTCTGTGTGGCAGTCCTCCAGCACTTAGTCCACTGGTCCCACTTGCCCCTGAGAAGGACCTCTGACTCTGCTCTCTCCGGGGTTACTTGCTTTGCTTTAGCCTCTCAGGGATGACGGCACAGGTATGTTGCCTTCCAGCTATGCAGTCTCTCTAACCTCCATCTTTTTCCACAGTTTCACAGGTGACGTTCTGTTTTTCCTATTTCAGAAAATAAAAAAGCGAAGTACTGTTTTTTTTTTTCCCCAGCAGTGATTAAACATGAGTGCACTCTCCTTTGAGAGGAGGAGGGAGCACTTGGAGAGACATAGGCAAGAAGCAAGGCTTTACATAGGCAACGCTTCCTCCCTGTAGGTGGCTCAGGGATTTATTACAGTATCTGTTAGATATCTTTTGTCTAGCTTATATTCCACATGTGAATACCCTGTGCCGTTTTAGAAAGGGACAAGAGCACGCTTCATTCACACACTTTGTAAACAGACCCGCTGAGTGGCAGATGATTCAGCATCTCCCGGGTGTGCGTACCTCAGCTCTCACTTGCTCTCCCTAAAGGCTCTCTGAAAAAAAAATGTTGCTACCATTTTCAGTGCTCTGGAGACGCAGAAGCAAAGCCTCACACTTACTGTATTCCAGAGCGATGGCTCCCATTCAGGCATTCTAGTATTCCTCTGTGTGACGAGGGAGGGAATGGAGCAGGGAAGTATGGCCAAGCATGGTGATTCCTGGTTCGTAGCTGTGATCTCAGAACTCAAGAGACTTAAGCAGAACTGCGAGTTCCAGCTGGGCTTGGACTATAAGCATGCAAAGCCATAGTAGGCTTCCTCCTGCTCCATTTCCCAGTGCTCCAATGAGGAGTAAGAGAAGACAGAGGTAGAAAAAGCGAGTTAAAGCAAGTCAGATGGGTAAATCATGTACGAGATCTGCACTCTGATTATAACTCAGTGACAAATCTGTGGGTTTGACAAAATCGAATAATAAATGAGTCCTTCAAGCAACAGTTTCTGGCAAAGCCATTGGGTTTTCCCATTATGTTTAAACTGTATTAACTTGTTGAAAGGTAAACATAAGGATTGGGTTTACCCGTAAGGTTGGGTAAAGACAGCTGCCGACAAGCCTGAGGACCTGAGTTCAATCCCTAGGATCCATATGTTGGGAGAGAGCACCGAATCTCGCAAAGTGACCTCTGACTTTCATACATGCCCTATAAACAAACACACAAACAAATAAATCCCCTGCTCCATCCACTCCTGACAACAGGAAATTGTATGTAAACATACTCTGAAAAAAGATGGCAGTTGGTATATCTTTCATTTCCACATTTTCTTTTTTCTGTTTTTCATATTTTATTAATTTATTCATATTACATATCAATTGTTAGCCCATCCCTTCTATCCTCCCAATCCTCCTTCCCTCGCGCTTTCCCCCTCCTCCCCTCCCTTATGTCTGTGACTGAGGGGGATTTCCTCCCCCTGTATATGCTCATAGGTTATCAAGTCTCTTCTTGGTAGCCTGCTATCCTTCCTCTGAGCGCCACCAGCATTTCCACATTTTCTAAGACCATTGCTTTAATTAGTTTATCAATAAAACACCTGTGGTTTTCATAACATAATAAAAGCAACAGGCACATTTGTAAAAAAGAGATAATATTTCCCTACCACAGGGACCGATCATCAGAATCATATTACCCAGACCACAATATTGATGTCAGCAGGACAAATCAATTAAAACTAACATAAACAAGCCAGTGGCCAAATGTTCCCAGGCTGAAGGCTAAGTTACTGCTGGATTTGCGCTGTCTACATCATAGTTACTGCTCATTGCATTCATTCATTCTGAATGGAGGTAGTTCCTAGGGTAAGGAGACTGTATAAAATCAATTTTAATTCTGCTTGATGCCATTCCTCAGCTTCAGACCTCAGTTCAAGATTATGCACTTCAAGATGTTTTCCCTCATATCCTTTTAGTTACTGATTTTTGTCACATCTAATAATGATTATGTAACACATTATATAACTGTTAAAGTTGAGTTCATAAGACAATGTTATGGATTTAAATCTCTATGTGTTGCTAACATGGCACCATACTTGATGCTACATGAAAGCAGTAACCCTTAACTGTATCCCTCACTCATCTTAAACACTCTATATGCATTCGATATATGATATATCTATGTTTTCTTTCTTCAGAAAGAAGAACCTTTTTAAAAGTTTTTTTTCTTCGGACAATTGATATTCTTTTTATAGAGATAGATACTATTCTTATCCTTTTGCTAAAGAAAAGTGAGATAAGAAAATATAATATAATAATTGAATAGGGTGGATTAGTCGATTAAAAACCCATCCTGAAAAGAAAAACACTAGAGCAAGAAGTGAAATAGTCTTTCTCATATAGTGATAATAATTGAATTTTTATTGCTTACTCTGAGGACCAGCAAGATAAGAAATAAAGCAAATACATATGTGTTGAAAACAAGATTTTAAGTTATCATAATCCATACAAAGTAATCATTTTAGTGTGCATATGAATTCCAGCAGTGAAGTAATAAACTAGTAATCTGAATTGTATTGGTAACTGGCTTATCTCTTGTAATCTTCCAAATGCTACCAAGTCTGAGGTCTTTAAGGAAGATGAGTGAAGATGTCCTCTTCTGTGAGAGGACAGAGAGAAACAATTCTGACTTTGTAGCCTGTACCATTTCTAGAGGGACTAATGACCCTTCCATTACACTTCAAAAGCAGACGTAATCGATACGTAAATATGTGGGAATGCTTGTGTTTCAGATAAAGTTAATATATAAAAATGTCAATGTAATTCAGAGTTAAACAAATACCCAGGATAAAAAGAATAAGTATGCAAAAAGAGAGAGCTATAAAATATTACTATTGATCTGTTCCAGTGACTCAAAAATAGCCCTTCAAGGAAATAGTGATTTCTAAAAGAGCCACTGGAAAAAATTCAAGGTCTCTCAAGGTTACCACTTTGTGGATGGAAATGCTTGTTTAATGGCTGTATTGTATGGAATCTAGATGCAAGAACACTAATTTGAACATTTTTCTTTAATTCAGAATGTCTAGTCTTTATTATATGTACATTTTAATTGCTAACTTGTCACCACTTATCTCAACATGCTTATTACTTATTACAAGGAGACACTGAACTATTTGTATTTGTGAGAACCTAAGCATGACATGGTGAAGTTTAGTAATAGTCTAATGCTCTTAGTGAGACATGGGTTTCCTATGATCAGACCAGTAGCAAAAACAGCTTTAGAGGGATTATCTTCCTGGTCCCTAGCAGAGAAAGCTCCCTTCTGGTTTCAGTTTCTATCTTATAAATGTATCCAAGTGAGTTAGTCAGTAACATGTGTAAGCAAATCATTTGGGAATTTCCACCTTAGGGTGACTCAGCCGTCACTGTAGCGAGGAGAGCTGTAAATGTTTTTCTCTAGGGCAGGAATACATTTCTGTTGCCCCAGTGATCCAAGAAAGGCCAGATTTCATCTCCTGTGTGCATTGCCTGTATATTCACCTGAGATATGACATCTTTTCTCCTCTTTTTTTTTTTCTAGGTACAGACATGGCTTCAAGTCCAACAGCTGGAATCTGCCTTCCTACTCAAAACTCTGAACTGCACCCTTCTCCGTGCTTTGTTGCATTAGGTCCTCCACCTCCGTATGAGGAAATTCTGAAAACGAACTGATTTTAGCCAGAACCAACAGTGTAATGTCTTGGAGATATTTGCAAACACGGTCGATTTTAGGGGCAATTCTTCAGCTTAGTGGAAATTTCTAGAGTCCCACTATGGAGCCTGAACACTTGTAAGCAGACAATAGAGTGGATGTCAGGGAAAAACGTTGGCCCTAGTGATGTTTTAATAGTGAATTAGTGGACTCTGTAGCATTGCTTCATTACACTTTTATACAAGACAACAACACTAGCATTTTAGTCCTCAAGGGTCCAGAAATACGTGCTAGGAGTCATTTGCATCCTTTTAGCCTCCCACTGCCTTCCACAGCATGTTATTTGATGTCCCAACATCTCCATCTTCAGCCAGCCTCTAATACAGAGTCAGTATAAAACTAATAATTTAACAGTAGCCCTGAGGTGGATTCAGGTGTGACTAGAGGGAGAACACTGGAGTTAAAATTGAAATGAGAGAATAGGAAGAAAAATTCTGTTTGAAATTGACAGAGGAAAAGAAATGAAAAGGAAGAGGAGAGATGGCAAGTTTTGTTCCCCAGCTGGAGAAGAGAGAACGCGAACTCAGAAGCAGAAGATTGCCACAGACATAAGCCATAGGTGATGGTGATGATGATGATGATATGAGGAGAGAAAGGGGGAGGGTCTCATTGTCCTTGTTAAATGTGAACTTGAGAACCCAGTCTTTCCCTGGCCCCTCCCGGTTTGCATGTATTACAGCAACATAAGAAGAAACGGTGTTATAGGTACAGTTTTCCGCTTGAAGACTGACAGGAAAAGTAGCAATGAGAGAGTCTCAAGTATCGTTTGGCAGGGCTAGAGGCAGGGCAGGAAAATCCATGCCAGATTCCCCACTAGCTGCCCCTCGCTGGTGAGTTGGCTTCCTAAGATTATTGGCATATGCGCCTGATTGTCGATTTAACTTAACTAATTCTATCGCCAGTCTCTTCTCAACTGCTTTACCTAAGTATTTCCTGCCCTCCTATGAGTCAGGCAAGAGCTTATCCCATCTACTGTCCTACTTCACGTAATGATGTTTCCAGACTCTGAAGGTTTCTTACCGCATCTCTGGTATGACCCTGCGCTGTGTGTCCTTGCTGGAGTCCAGCAGTACCTCTAAACTGGTCCGCTACGTCCACTTTTGTCCTCAGGTTTGCTATGGACAGCCTAGTAGCCAGGAAACCTCTTTCAAAGTTTTAGAACAGTTTTAGATTCGCCTCAGTCCTGAGAAGGTACAAACATTTGCCGTAGTTCCTTTTCCCACACAGGCACAGGGTTTCAGGGTCTTCCCCACGCCAGCCGATGTTTAACCCTTCACACGATGACGCGGCTTTGACAGATCATCACCATCCACTGTTGTGTTGTACATTTTGTGGCTTTGAGGGATTGGCCATGACATCAAGCACCACCACGAGGCCCTTGCAGTGTCACTGTTATGAGAATCCCAGTGCTTTCTATACCCAAGCTCCTCCTTCTACTCCAACTCCCGGCCACCAGCGATCTTTTTCTTGTCTCCCCCGTTTTGCCTTTTCCAGCAGAACATTTATTTGGAATCATACAGTTGTAGGCTTCTTGGCTTGGCTCCTTGGGGTTTTAAAGACACACGCACGTTTTTCTCTGTGTCTTCCACGGCTTGATAGAGCACTTCTTTTCCTTTCTGGGTACTGTGCCGGGGTCTGTAAGTGCCATTGCTTCATTGTGCCCTTGTGGTCATCATATTATTTCTTGACATGAAGAGCAATCTTCTACAACATTAGCAATCTGAGTTTCCCCATTGCTGCACTCTTCAGAGAAGAGACCAAGAATAGGCGAGAAACTCTAAGCTGAAGTCCCACAGAAGCACCAAGGGCAGGAGTGTGGCTCTCATCCACACTTGACAGGGGACATAGTTTAATTAATATTAATTAAGGCAAACAGCATGGCTGCCAGCTGGAGTAGTGTGACCCCAGTGAGAACATACGTGGCAGAAGCATGCAACAAGGGCCTAGGAGGTGTGATACAGAGAGAAATAGAGTGCAAAGCTGTCCATAAGCAGCTGATTGAAAAAAAAATGGAAATAAAAAGTATAAAAGCAATTATTAAAACCACAAAAATCAGATGTTGAATGAATTAAAAAATGATTAAGCTATGACCAATATAAGTGATATTGTTTTAAAATGATTAACTATAGATAAGTAACTGATATGGCTTAGATAAATTATTATTGTTACTACGTTAATGTGTGTGTGTGTGTGTGTGTGTGTGTGTGTGTGTGTGTGTTACCAAATGAATGCAGGAAATTACATGTGAAGTGGCAGACTATAGCATCAGACCTATGCCTGGGTCTCAGATAAGACAAAGAAAGTGACTGCTGAATGAAAGCATTCCAGTACATCATCTGTAAAGCCATAGGCATCTCAGACAAATCGCAGAGAACTGATAAGTGTTGTTTCTAGAAACATGACTCCAGTGAAAAGGTGTGTGGTATAATACAGTGCAGAGTACTGACTTGTTTTACTCTCCAGTCTATAGTGTTATTTAACTTAAAGGTATGAGCCACTTTACTTAGACATACAATTAAGCAACTAGATGTCTTGAAAGTATAAATTCTCAATTTCAAGCCCACAGGGGAGGTCAGAATATAAGGAAACTCAAAATGTTAAGTGAGCTTAGGAGATGAGAACACAGGAGGTTTCATCTTTTACACACACTTCTGGACTGTCTAAGCGTTTGATTGTCTGGATAATTATTTATTTTGTTGAAAACATTAAGCAGATATGGTAGTAGACACCTGTGACTTGGACACTGAGGAATAGAGATGGGACTTCCAAGTGAGGTCTGAGGCCAGCCTAGACAACATACTGAACCTCTGTTTAAAAATGTAAAGGGAAAAAAGGAAGAGAGAAAAGGGAGAAAGGAAAAGCTCAAATTTCTCTTTTAAGTGTCTGGAGAGATCAGTGCGCCACAAACTCTGATTTGATTTCTGTACATTATACACGAGTTAAAGTATTCTGTACCTTTTGAATGGGCACAGTGTCATGTATTGGCTACAAATAATATTCCAGCGGATTACTCCTTAAACCAGAGAATGGGAATAATAATTAAATGTACCTCAAGAAAATGACTTCAAGAAAAGAATTTTTTATTTGTATCCTATGGACAAAGGATCCCAAAATACTCCCCACGTGAGTCTCAGGCAGTTGGTGTTAATTCATGCCTAGACAGTGGCTGGACGATCCAGACAGAGGTGGGGACTATGAATCAACCGCTAGATTTTGTCTAAGACTAAGCACCAGAGTGGAAGTTATCACAATCTAATCCAAGACACTTGCATATGTGTGTCAGTTCAAGTTTAACCAAAACACATACTGGGTCTACAGTCGGTTGGACTGGTATGTTGGGGGTTAGGCATAGGGAGAAAGCATGAAACTAGGATATATGCAGGTGAGTTGAGACAGTAGAAAAAGCTTATTTTCCTAGAAGGTTTTTTTTCCCAGTAAAAATCTATCAACAAATACAGTAGGTGGTTTTCATCTGATGTTTAAGGCCTGATGTCTGGTCTGTGTTAAGCCTCATAGTTTCTTTGAATCCATCTGCAGCAAATGTTACTAACTGTGTTGAGTCATAATAATGGGATGTCAAGGAACTTCCCCCTTTGAGCAATAGATGGTTGGTGGAAATTACTCTAACTGCCAGATAGATACTCTCTATAATCTATAGAAAAGCAATATTGGTTAAAATTATAAAGCTGATTTAGATCCCATGGTTACCACAGCACTTAAAATAGGCATTCAAAACGACAGGCCCATTGCTTTTCTGTTGTCTTTAGAGTCTGTTTCTATATTTGGATTTCTTGGTGCCTCCTTAACATTTCTATTTCAACTGAATGTCTCAAACTTTAATTTGAATGGAATGTTTCGATTTTCTCTCTGCTGATAAAGAGTTTAGCTCTTTCCCTAAGCGTCCACCAGAGGGCGAAAACCTATGAAAGTAACCAGACAAATTAGTTGGCTTTAGCTTATGAGTAAATGAAGCCTGAAGTTAGGTTACTACTGATACCAAACTTTTAACAGGTCTAAGCAAAATGAGTCAATAACGAGGTTAACATTTGCAAATAATGGACTAACGGTGCAGCTCAGATTTGTGATAGGTATCTGATATATTGAGTAATCCCAAACTGAAAATGAGTATGGATGGATGCTTGCCAGCCAAGAGAGTAGAACATTCAAAATAGTCACCTTCAGAGGATGAGGCTTCGAGTGTGAGCTTCTAGCATAGGCTCGCTCACCGCGACCTATGTTGTTCATGTGGTATGCAATGATCACACCATGACACTACATATGCATCTCTCCTTTGTGACCACACAGTCTCTGTATTTTCCATTTTGTAGTTTCATGTGTCTGTCATTTGTGCTAGAAGCACAACTTTTTGTAAAAGGCAACCTTAAAATTCAATCTTTTTCACGGAATTGAAATAGAGGCCCGATCAGCTTGGATAGCATTTGTGTGCACTGTGAGATGAAACTCACCTCGAATATTACATTAAAGCACAATGTGGAATCCTTCAGAATTGTGTAAGAACAAAGAAAACAATGAAAAATGTGCTTCTGCAAGACCCTCGTCTTGGTAGAGAGTTTGTTTTTTCAATAAGAACAACAACAACAAAAAAGGAAATAGAATATATATTACAAGAGAAAATTTCACTTGGAAATTAAGTTTACTCTGTGAAAACTACTACATACAGACATTTTTTTTTTTTAAATTCAATGTCATGTCCTGGTAAAATATTATCATTATTAATGACTTTTTAAGTAACTGCAATTCTAAGAACAATGCAATAAGAATAGTGTTCTTTACAAAATAAGCTAGTTTCATGATAAACACAAAGAACTTATTTGTGTGTTTGGAAAATAGTTCTTGCCTCATCCTTCGTTATGTCAGGGGCATGATGAATTACGATTGAACCTGCCCATCAGCGAAGGCGGCAGATCTTGGACTACCCTGTTAAGCCAAAGCATCACAATGCTCAGCTTCACTGAGCCATCAGTGTGCGCAGGTTGCTTGTTTGCATTTTCATATTTTCTGGGAAGGTCTTACTCTGAAAATATACTTAGAGGCTGTGAAAAGCAAATTCGTGTAACTTTGTCTTCTCTCATAATTACTACCTGTACTTACCCTTAATAAACAGTGGTGCTGGTGTTTTTGTTTCTTCCTCCACTGGGTAGGAAAATGAGTAGACATATCCAGATACATTTATAATGTTGAAAGTCTTAGCTAATAGTTACTAACTACCTTCTACATTTAGATCTGTAGTCAATATGCACCACTGAAAGATCATGAGAGAAAAAAAATCTAAGAAAGGCCAGGAATTCATTAGAAATAATTAGTGGACAACTGTATACCTTCATGGTATCTGTGTGGTGATTGGCATCTGTAATGGATAAAAAAAATATACTAACGCCATTTGAAGCGATCTGGGTTAGGAATGGGTGCGAAATTCTCTAATGTCAAACTACATATGGAAGGAGAGAAACCTGTTCTTTAGGATCCCAAGTATGGGATCGGAACAGTCTCTTGAGAGAACAGGTGATGTTAATTCACTAGCCGAGCAACCACCTCATGCAGGAGCTTAATTGCCGCCAGCTGAAAAGATCCCGTGAACAGACTCTGGGAGGAGATATATAAATGAGCCCAGAACTGGCGGCTGGGGGCCGATTGGAGACTTGGGATAGATTTGGCTGTTCATCTCTGCCCTTCAAGACACTCCTAGAGAAAACTGCTTGAGGGAAGGCTTCAAAGCTCTGGCTCCTGCTGAGGCTCTGGGGTCTGGTTACCCCAGGTTCCAGTGGAAGAAATTCTGCGGCCCCCAACCAGAGAATCATTCCTCAGAACTGATGTCCTTAAGGTTTTGTTATTGTTACCATTAATCCTCATTTCCTACTGTTTTGGTTAATCGGGTTATAATTGACGTAGGCTCAGTCACTAAGTTGTTAATAAAATATTTTGGTTAAGAAAATTGAGTTTATAACATATCTCTAGAATGGTAGTCTTATTGCTGTAAGGAGAGTATGCACATGAAAGTAATACTTTGGTAATCTGCTAAAGGGGATGAACAGCCATACACACACACACACACACACACACACACACACACACACACACACAC
>OU015745.1:80716099-80808013 GCA_907169655.1 Acomys percivali | reverse complement strand
ACACACACACACACACACACACACACACACACACACACACACACACGGTTAACAATAGTTGGTTGCTGATAAGGGTAAGTCTGGATGATATGTGCAGACTTGAGGGCAGGCCTAAATATGTAAGACTTTCAGTTTCTTTATACTAGGTGACAGATGGATAATAATTTGATGAATGGATGGGTAGATGTGTGTATGTATATATATATATATATATATATATTAGATAGGTAGATAGATGACAAGTTATTAATAGCTATGTGTATAAATGTATAGGATATATAATTGTTGTCATTTTGTTTTATTGTAAAGACAAGAATGACCTCAAAGCAGCCAACTATTCAGATAATATCTATACTTTAGTTTTAGCTCATTTCATATTTTGCTCCCTAAAGAGGAGTAAAATACATTTTGCTATTAAATTTTTTAATGCAATGTATTAATTATGCTTCCTTTTCCCCGCTCCTAAATTCTCTACACCACTTCCCACCCAACCTCAGGATCTCTCTCCTTCCTGCTCTATTACCAAAGAAAGAAATAAAGAAAATCAAGCAAATAAAAACAACAAGACAAAAATTAGTTTTTTTAAAAAAGCAGAGTTCATAGCTTCTTTGTTAGGAGTGACACTTTGTGACAACCTCCTCTTCTAGTTGCTGGCCTTCTGACTGGCTTGACTGTACAGGTCTTACATGTTTGGTCGGTCTCTCTGAGTTCATGTGTGCATCCGTCCTGTTGTGTCTGGAAGAAGCTGTTTTCTGGAGTCATTCACCACCTCTGACTATGACTATCTCTCTGTATCCTCTTCTCCATAGATCCCTAGCTCCCCCACCTTTATTTTGACAGCTTTCAGCAAATTTCACTTTCCACTGTATGAGCTAAGCAGGCTAGCTGTCTCTCGATTCAATTCAGAGAGATTAAAATTACAATCTATCATTTGAAGTCTATCAGTTGCAAAGGATGGGCCGTTCCATACAATGTCAAGGGCACTTTTCAGATACCTAGATCAGAACAAACACTGTGTAAACTGATGTAAGGAACTGTCAAATGTTAGTATCATTAACTATGATAATGATGTTCAAGCTATGTTACTAACTCCTTACAAGAAAGGGAAATATTTATGCCTGATATGATAGCTTTCTCAATCTGTTTTAAGTAACCAAATAAATATTTTTTCTTTTCCTACTGCATAGCTCTTAATAGTTGTTATGCCTAACTCTGTTTTGTACTTGTTAACTTTAAACCTAAATTATAAGTCCTTCTACAAGCAATGGGAATTAACAAACTCTCTTACTTTTTGTTTAGAGTGTACTTTATTATAAGAATAACATGAATTAACAGAGGGAACATCAGAATTCTATTGCTCACACACAAATTGAAAAGAATCTTAATATATTTTAATTTTTAATATATTCTAAGATAAACTCTAAGTCATATAATAAAGGAAAGCCTGGCAGTTCCTTCGAATCCCCATAGAAACAATAGGTGAATATAAAATCCAAGCATCTCGTGACATGTACATATTTCAAGCACCATGGCCATACGTGTCAGGTTTTGAGCACTTCTGTGATTCATGCTTTCAAACTGAGCGCACAGCAAAGAGTAGGAATAAAAACGAAGGAAAACGTGTTAGTTTGAATGAAAATACCCTCATAGGCACACAGGGAATGGAGTTATTTGGAAGGAGGAGACGTAACCTAGTAGGAGGAAGTGTGTCACTGGGGATGGGCTTCAGAAACCCAAGGCAAGCCCAGTGCTTGCCCTTCCTGCTGACTTTACATCCAGATGTAGACCTCCCAGCTGCCATGGCTGCCTGTGTGTTGCCCTTCACTCCTTCATGTTGATAATGGACTAAACATCTGAACTATGAGCCAGCCCCAGTGAAGTGCTTTCTTTTGTAAGAACTGACGTGGTCATGTTGTATCTTCATAGGAAAAAATACTGGCTAAGACAGCATATATGTGTGTGTGTGTGTGTGTGTGTGTGTGTGTGTGTGTGTGTGTGTGTGTGTTCCATTTTCAGAAAGACATACTCAAATGGCAACTATAAAAAGCAAAATATAATAATACGTGACCCATAGCTCATGTTATAGAGAATATATTTTAAAATACTACATTCACTGTAACACTGCTTGTAGCAGCAAAACCCTTCAATGATGGAGATGTTTGAGTAGACAGAATAGGCAAGCAATAATAAATATGAAGGAAAAGATGCACCCACAACAAAAAAGATAAGAGGAAACACCTTAATAAGTGTTTAATTACTGCTTTATGATTTTCTACTTTAGGAAAATAAATACAACTTCAGAAAAATCCTATAATGACTAACTCACCAGCTTTTAAAAATAAGAATATAAACAGTGCTGATTGTGTCTAGTACTTTTAAGGTAACTACCACTTTTCAGGGTCCATCTTATTCAAGAACAATTTATGAGCTAAAGGGCTTCAAAACCTACTGCAGAGATCTCTTGTGCATAATTCCAAATTTGTTTCCCTACTAAGAGATTGGAATGATTTTTAAAGCCTGAGAATGTTAAGATTTAAAGAAAATCAAAACAAGATAAAAGAATTGATTTGAAAGAAGATTAAAATATAAAGGAAAGGATAAAGTGAGGGGATGCATTAGGGAATCAGCATTTCATGCTCGGTGGGAAAGCCTGGCTCAACAAGACTTTGCTACAGGCACTTATTCTAGATTGTATTCCAGTAGTGATACAGAACTTTTTAACATAAACACCATAACCTGAATTTTTCTAACATGGAAAGAATAAGGAATACTATTTTTTCATGGTTGTCATTGCAAATTAATTGTGTATGCCAAAGGCCACTTTCTCCACTTGTACTTTGAAAATAAAGAATTGCTTGCAGTATTATATTCTTTTATAAGTTTGTTTATTTTAATTTATTTACTTTACATCCTGATTGGAGCCCGTCCTGCATCTCCTCCCTGTTGGCTCTGTTTCTTAACAATTAAACTTTATTATACAACCCAACTAGCTTATACAAGAGGAAAAAAGGTTAAAGGGAAAAAAGAGTGAACTTTCTGGTATCCATTCCACGGGACAGGTCCCTAGGTGTCTCTGGCCTGTGCGCTGGTCGGGCCTGCTCACTGATCCTCTCAAGCCTGGTCTGAACCTGCTGCTCCTCTCTGTCCTCTCTGCCTGCCTGTCTCTCATGTGCAAGGGGCCGTCCCCTTCTCCCATTGAGGGTCGATTAGAAACACTATAGTCCAGATGGAGTCCCCAGTCTGCTTCCTGAATTCCAAGCCCAGGATGGCTCCGCCCAGTCTATCTCAAGGTTAATCTCAGGGAGTATCCATGGCTTGTCCAAGGACAAAGCTTGCCAAGGCTGCTTTCACCTGTGACAAAGTTTACACTCCTTCTCACACCTCCCCTCTCCTTTCCTATTCCCCCTCCCCCGTCTCTTAGTCCTCAGAAAGGGGGAGCCCTTCTCCCCACCATCTCACTCCAGCTTATCAAGTCTCATCAGGATTGACTGCATCCTCTTTGTCAGTGGGCCAGCATGGCCGCCCTGCCAGAGTAGAAAATAGGGTCCATGTCAGAGTCAGCCCCTACTTCCCAAATTATGGGCTCACATTGAGACTGTGCTGCCTAATGACTACATCTGAGCAGGGGGTCTAGGTCCTCTCCATGCATGGCCCTTGGTGCATCAGTCTCTGCAGGTCCCCTGGGCCCAGATATGTTGGCTCTGTTGTTCTCCCTGTGAAGCTCCTGTCCCCTTCAGGTCCTTCTATCCCCCAGCTCTTCCCTAAGTCTCTGTGTGTGCTGCCCCCAAAGTTTGGCTGTGTGTCTCAGCATCTGCTTCGATCTCCTGCTGAGTGGAGTCTTTCAGAGGACTTCTATGGTAGGCTCCCTTCCTGTTCCCTCTCCTCAAGCACTCTGGTATCCTTTCTAATTGTCCTTCTGAATGAGAATTAAACATCCATCCTAGGGTCTTCTTTTTTATTTAGCCTCTTTAGGTCTGTGGATTGTAGTGTGGCTATCCGTTTTATAAATTTTAAGCTGCCCTTTCTTGATTTCATTTCTTTGTGTGCATTGTTCTTTCAGCATACAACTCTTTGGTGTAACTCCTTTGCTTTGAGAATGTCTATAATCTTCTTTTGTTTAGTTAAAAAAAAGCTCCATTTCTTCTGAAGCCTTCTACTACACAGACAGGTGTAGAGACAGCTGGTCTTATAGTAGCTTGTATATACTCTCATGAAGACAATTATTTTGTGATAATCAACATGTACCTCTGTCCTGTCTGTGCTGCTTAAAAACACATTGATGGCCATTTCAATACAATTTTCAAAGTTTGTGTATGAATAAAGGAATGATCCAGTAAAAAATAAATTATTACACATATAATAGCTGTTCCAGGCCAGTATATTATTGCCATTCATTTACTCATTTATTCAAAATAGGTCTTGAAATCCTATTAGGCATCATGCCAGACAAAGGCTGGAATGGAGTAATGCATTTGTCCTCTCAAAAATCACACAATCTTACAAAGTTGAAATATAACACAAATATGCTACTGTTAGGGGCATGTACCTAACCAAGTCCAGTGAAGGGCTGCCTCCCAAAATGGTGCACTCTTAAAGATGAGTCAGGTGTTCAGTGGAAGACTCAAGAGGGGAGGTGCTCTAGAGCCAGAGGCAAGGGAAGCACACAAAGACATGCCTCCTGTTATAATGTGAAATAGACATGAGTAATAAAAGGAGAAGCAGATGAAGTTCCTGGATCCCTATTTTCCACTCTGGCAGGGCGGCCATACTGGCCCACTGACAAAATTATAACCCAAGGGATCAGGCTATATAGTTTTGCTACCTTGTGGCAAGAAAAAATGGCAGGCAGCCTGTATGAAGTATTTAGTATGGGCTAGAGGAAGGGAGGAAAATAAAGGGTATTGCATCCAAATACACAAGAGAGAAAAGATTGGGGCTAGGATGCAAATAATGACTTGAGCTTAGGAAATGACTTAGTAGGTTTTTTTTTAAATGCTTGGACTCTTTAGCATAATGTTTTGTCAAGTAAAAAAAACGGTGATAAAAATATTTAAGGAAACATCGGGGTTTTCCCAATTGATCATAATGTGTATGCTAGTGAGCCTAAATAACAATGCACTCTTTTGTATCATTCACATTCTTATAGATATAGATATAGTATTATCATATATACTATTATTGGTTTAAAAATCTTGAATATTATTTTATCATGTGGTTAAAAACCCATCAAAATAGCACCTTTGTAAAATCAGGGCATTAAGCAAGACAACCTCAAACTTCTGTCTACTGCTCGATTGCTACTATTCCATACTTCTAAGTCTCTTATCCAACTTTTTCTGTCTTTAATGATTTTCAAATGTTTGACAGAAAAAGTTGTGTTTCTGGCTATCACTGTTTATAAGGGCTTGTGCAAATTTACTTTTTGGTGAAGAGATTGTTAAGCATCCTGTAGTGCTTGTTTCAACGTCTGTGATCATTTCTTCCCTAAGTACGGGTTGAATGAAGGTACTATGAACAATTAACACAGCAGATGTTATGATGGAAGGCTACTTCACAAACAGATAGTAACCATGTATCATGTTCCCAGTACTTTATATTTTATTAGAAGAGTTTTAGAATAACTTTGTCTTCCTTTTTACATATTTCATTTTAAAATATATCTTATTAATTTATTCATATTACATCTCAATTGTTATCCCATCCCTTGTATCCTCCCATTCCTCCCTCCCTCCCATTTTTCCTTTATTCTCCTCCCTTATGACTGTGACTGAAGGGGACCTCCTCCCCCTGTATATGCTCATAGGGTATCAAGTCTCTTCTTGGTAGCCTGCTATACTTCCTCTGAGTGCCGCCAGACTTCTCCATCCAGGGGATGTGGTCAAATATGGGGCACGGGAGTTCATGTGAAAGTCAGACCCCACTCTCCACTCACTTGTGGAGAATGTCCTGTCCATTGGCTAGATCTGGGTAGGAGTTCGAAGTTTACTGCATGTATTGTCCTTGACTGGTGCCATAGTTTGAGCAGGACCCTTTTTACATATTTCTAAAGTCTTAATTAAAAAAAATTTCAAGATGAAAGTTTAAGGTAATTTTAGAATTTATACTCTCGGTTATAGAATTTGTCTTTGTCACTGTTCTATAAGGCACCTCTTATAAAAAAAGAAAGCATTTAACTGAGGATTGCTTGCAGTTTTCAAGGGTCAGTTCATTCACATCTTGGTTGGGGTATAGCAATCAAGGCACTGGACAGTAGCTGAGAACTACATCCTGGTCCATAGACAGAGAGAGCAACATTGTGCCTAGTGTGGGCCTTTCAAACCTCAAAGCCCATCCCAAATGACACACTTCCTCCAACAAGGCCGCACCTTCTAATGCCTCTAAAGTAGTGCCACTCTCTGATGATTAAACATTCAAATAGACAAGCTTGTGTGTGCCATAATTATTCAAACCCAACAGAACTACTCATTTTATTCTTTAAATAAATTTATTAAAGTAAACTCATATTGAAATCCAACAGAGAACTTGAGTGCCATAAGGAATACATGGTTGAGATTTCAGCTATACCTAAAACAGAAACAGGACTGACAAGATGACTTTGTTAGTGAAGTACTTCCCACACAAATATGACGAACTGAATTTCACCCCAAGCACCCACATAAAAGTGGAAGGGGAAAGCTGACTCTGTGAAGTTGCCCTCTCACCTTCATACACATACCACAGCATGCCTCCTCCTCCAATGATAACAATAATGATAATTTAAAAGTTAAACAACTGTGCTTTCAAACAAAATTAAATGTCACCCTATGATGTATGAAGCATTTCTCCAAGGCAAACTATTTTCAAAGGCACTAACAGTGGACACTAAATACATTCTTTTTCATATTATAATCTAAGCACTCTAGATTAATATCAATTTTAATATCTATAACTAGCACAAGTATGTATATACATTTATAAGTGGGTACTTGTATTCAAGCAGCTTTTTAAATAGTACATGTAGCTGAACTGTATGTTATCATTAAATTGTAATTCGGATTATTTGAGAATTTAAAAATTTATAATTTTATAAACAAGAAAACTAAAGCAAATAATATAAAAAGGAAGCTGTGCAGTTATACAACACAATACAATTCTATTGAAATTATTTTCTCTCAAATAACACAATTGTCAAATTTGAGTCAGTTATTAGCCACATTACAGAGAAATTATGTAGAATATCTATAAATATTAAGTTGAGAATTTTACTCTATTATTATTTCTTTATCTCAAAGATAATTATACAGTATTTTAGGTTTATTAAAAGTAATATTTAATGAACTTGAGACTTATACACTTTTTATACATGTTACAGTTTGAATAAAATAAAATGTAAAAGATTATTAAGATACATAAGCTATAAACAAGCAGAGGAGGATATCCTCAGAAAGTAAAAAATATTTAAATAGAAAACAAAAAGGAAGTATAAAGAGATGGATTGTGTTAAATTTCATTCAAAAGCACCATTCATAGAGTAAAACCAAACCAAATAAACACACAAAACCAAACCAAACAACCCCTCACTGTATTCCTTTTGTATTTTATATCCCTGATCAAGGCCTTATGTCAAAAATATATAATAACTACCTAAAATTTAATAAGAAATAAAAAACAAGGAGCACGTAGAAAAACTTATAACTGCCTTGAATATTAAATTCATTTATGTAATAGCCAAATGAACAATAAACTTACAAAGCATATGGTAGTCCACTATCCACTAAGGAGACTAAAATTAAACATAATTTTAATTTTGTTTTTCAGTTCCATGTATAGCCACTAGACTGGCTATAGGAAGAGAAAACACAGGTGTTTGTACAGATGTGTAGCAACTAGAAGTCTCACAAGTGTGTGAGATCGAAGTTGGTACCAGATGAGCACGCACATACCTGTGATAGAGCAACCTCACTCCCAAGTATGATTCCAAGAAAAGTGAGTGCAGACGTCTGCCAAAACGACATTCAAGAATGCTCGTGGCAACATCCTATGTGATAGGAAAATATTGGAAGTATATCAAATATCTACCACTACTGAAATGGAGTTTGGAGCATGTTCATGCAGCAGTGTACAGTTACAAAAGAAACAGCCTGAACTGAATGAGCTACATAGCTACATGCAACGTGATACATCTTAAACCTCATAATATGATACTGAGGGAAAGAAGACAGGCAGGAGTGACAAATAGACAATTGTCCAAAAACCAATAAAACAAACCTGCAGTGTTTGAAACTGGATGGTTGTTACCTCAGGAAAGGAGGTAAATGGCTGGCTGGAGGGCAGGGTCAGAGCTTCGTGAGCCCTGGGTGGGTTATCTTGATCAAAAGCTGGATATTATCCCAAACATAGATGTCCTCTGAGAGACTCCATCCAGTGGGGATCTGGACAGATGCTGGGACTCACAGCCAGACTCTGGGCAGAGTGCTCAGAGTTGTATGGAATAGTTGGGGGATGGGAGGACCTGGAGGGATCAGGAGCCCCACAGGGAGACCATTAAGGCTTGCAGATCTGGACTCAGGGACGCTGCACAAACTGATGCTCCAACCAAGGACATTGCAAGCAGAGAACCTAGACTCCCTGTACAGATGTAGATGATGGACAGCTCATTATCCATGCTTGGGGAGGAGCAGGGGTTGCTTCTGACATATACTCTAGTGCTCCCATTTGATCACCTCCCCTTGATGGGGAGGCCCTCTGGCCACACAGAGGAAGGGGATATATGCCTGATGTTGTGATATGGTGGGGATGCAGGCCCCACCCCTGTCAGAGGCCTGCTGGAGGGGAATAGGGCCAAAGAGGGAGGGAGGGAGAGTGGGAACCAGAAAATACGAGTGAGGGGACAACAATCAGGATGTAATGTGAATACACTCTAATAAAAAAAAAATAGATGATTTTAAAAAAAAGAATAAAAAACTGGACCAGGCAGAGGGCTACTGAGGATACCATGAGGCCCACCTCTGGGTGTGACTGTGAGGACATTTCCAGAGCTAATTCATTGGGAGGGAAACCCTGCCCTGAATGTGGGCAGGCTTACTGTGTGGGTGAGGAAGGAGAAAGCTAGATAACACAATTGTCCCTGACTTTTCCTACCATGACCCGAGCTACTCTGCCCCTGCAACCTTTTCCACAGAACTATGGACTGAAACTGAAAGTGAAAATGAACACTTCCTGCATTTAGACGTCTTCAGATATTTGGTTGTAGCAATAAGAGAGCAGCTGATACAGCCCAGCCCAGACTACACAGGTGACCTCACACAGCCGCAACATTAACATTATTGAATTAACAGTAACAGATTGCATGTATCTCACCTTTAATATTATTGAAAAAAAAAACCCAATAACAAGAGTGTAAATTAGAAAAAAATATGAGGTAGCTGATGAAGTCTCTACTAACCAAAGAACAATAATTAGAGAAATAAAATAATTAGAATGGATTCAACCAGAGAAACTGTGGGTCCCCAGTGTTATTTTGGAATTCCTAGTACTGAAAACCTGTACACGCTGTTCTCTTCAGCTGATGAAGGGACATACCGTCCTGTGTCCCCATGTCATCCTGACCATAACATATGTCTCCCAATGTGGATGATGAGTTGTTGGGAGGTCATTGAGGGCATGTCCCTGAGAATGTGTCCCTGAGGGCGTGTCCTTGGCATCTACATCTTGTCCTGGATCCTTCCTTCTTCCTTTCATTTTCTGGTCCTGATGAAGCCTCCCTGCACCTACATGCTTTCCCTCTGAGGACTGACTGGCACCTCTGAACCACAGAGCAACACCAAAATAAACAATGCCTCTCTCACTGTGCTTTCCTCGGTTAACTGGTTATAATGACAATAGTAGCACAGTGTTTAAATAAAATGTATTTGAGAATTTTTGTAGTTTACATCTTCCTGTAATGCACATGCAAGTATATAAGGGCAAAGGGTGAATTTCAATGCACACACATCAAGGGAGGTAAATAACGCTGCACATTTTTTCCCATCTTTTCTATTGCGATGAGCAGCCACAGCTGAATGCTAGAATTCAGTGTCTTCTTGACTGTTTTCATGCCTGAGCCTAAGAAGACCACGTGTGTGTACAGTAAGGCTTATGCTATCCTTTTCTTGGCATTTTTGAGCAACCACTCTGTCACACTAATCCTTAACTACTTAATATCTGTTTTACATCTGCTGCTATACAAAACACATATTTTGTGTCTAGTTTTGTGGTGTTTTATTAATTACAGTGTTATTAATAATAAATATTTCAAATAACTTTCAAAATCCCAAATGCTGACATTACTTCTATGCCACACAAAACATTTTAATTACCAAAATCAAAATAATCATGCATATGAGTTATGGCCAGTCTCTGAAATAGTCTCATATAAATGAAATATGAAAAAATTCAAAAACTGTTTATAATCTAGAGAGCTATTTAATTTCCATGTCTTCGCTCAGAAGAATAATAAGATACTTATTAGAATATTGAAAGCATGCTAGACACTGTGACAAAATTAGAGTAGGAGAAAAAAAAAATAGCAAGGTTGAAGGCCTGCCTGGAGAGACAGCCCAGCGGCTAGAAGAACTTGATGCTTACATGTGAGGCCCTGAGTTTGGATCCCCAACCCCGAAGTAAAATGTTGGGGGTGGTTGCACAAGCCTATCTCCCCAGTGCTGGAGGCTTGTGGGTAAGGCACAGATGGCAGGCTGACTACCAAGTTCAGGTTCAGTGGGAGACCCTGTTTTGATGCAATATGAGTGACACGTGATATCTTAGTTTTGTTTTCCGTCGGTGTGCTCTAGCATCCTAACAAGGAGTTTACTTGAGAGTTTATGTGGCTCCAAATTCCAGTTTGCCGTCCATCACTGTAGGGAAATCCAGGCTGCAGGAACATGGGACTGCTGGTCACGTGACATCCGCAGACCAGAGCAGAAGACAGTTAATTGGTGCAGGCATACTTGAGCTCAGGATGCCTGCTCATCTCTTTTCCAGTGGTCCGGGAACCCCAGCTGAGGGAATGCTGTCACCGGCAGTGGATGGTCTTCTCATGTCAGTCAGCACAGTCAAGGACACAGCCACAAACATGCCCACAGGACAACATGATCTACCCTACCCCGTTTTGAGATTCTCTTCGCAGATGATTTTAAATTGTGCCAAGTTGAAAATTAACACTATTACAGATGACATCTTCCTCTGGCCTCTGAACACACTTCTAGACAGGTACACACAGAACACATCTGTACACATTGTACACGCAGGCATATGCCTACCTGCTCCCATCTAACTCTCACAAATCATAAACAAGTTTGGGGGGCAGGAACACAAAATGTTTTGAAATGCATAGAATAATATCCACACTCTGCATACTCCACAAGTTTTCACCCCTTTAATGACATCCGTGCACAGCAATTAGAGGGGTCAGCTGCTCTTAGTAGTGAGTTAAGATTATAATCTCTGCAGAGGATAGCAGGAAGAGGACATGAATGCTATCTCCATGAGTTCATCACATACTATAGGTTCCTGCATTTCGTTTTCGTGTTGTTCTTAGTTTTCTGAGTTAGAACACTTCTTTGGGGAGGGCAGAAATTCACAACTTCCTTTCCATCCCCCCCCCCCCCCGCTAAAGAACTAAATTTTAGTTTGTTTGATTTTTTTTTAAGGCTAGTACAAGAGTCTTATATCTGCTTGAATTAGAAGAAAGCAGGAAATTTGAGGTTAAATTTCTTAGCCTTTCAAAGAACATAGTGATTTAAAATATTCAAGATGATGATGTTATAAATATGCATGTAACTCCTTAAGAATGTATACTGGCTTACGTGTTTATACTTCTTTTTAATTCTAAAAACAAACCACATATATTTTATGAGGAATTTCTTCAGTAGATTTGAGAATCATGTTTAGCATCTTAGGATCAATACCTATTGTCCACATTTGGTCCCATTCTCGATATTCACAGCTACAGCCTGGGCATCTGGTGCTGTGTGCTTATCTTACCAGGTGAATTCAATCCACGTGGGATCAACTCTCTGCTCAAGTTACTATACAACAGGATGGTAATTTGTCAATGCATAGGCACATTTGGGGCTCTATGGAAATTAAACTCCGACCTGTTGAATTAGTGAAGAGGCGTCACCCTTGACGCCAACAGTAATTTAGTACTTGCTATTGGCATCTTGAGTGCTATGGGGAAGTTCTTTTCTGCAGCTCCCACTGGAGGCAAGTACATGAGGCTGGTATTTTCTGTTTCCATTTTAATAATATTTCAATATGTTAGGTTCTGATATACAAGTTTAAATTTAGAACAATAACTTTCCTTCAAGTTATTGACGAATTCCCCCAGAGTATAAAAATTGTGCTTTGATTCAGGGAGAGCTAAGAGCTCCTCTATCCTTTCAAAATTAGAACCTTGGACCTGTTTAAAATTACTTTGTGTTTCTGAAGCATCATCTCACTTTAATATCACCATGTCATAATCTCCAAAAGCAATAAAGACACCCGAAGCATATTTCTACATTCTATCAGCCTCGACTGCTATAGACAGAGAGATGGGGGTAGACAAGGAGGGCAGTAAAAGGAATCACAGGAGAACTGACAACAGGATCGGATATTTTGATTGAATCAGCAATTAATTAAGTTGAATTTGAAATGTAAAGAAATGCTCCAAAATCGATCAGTTATTTTATTAGCTTGAACACGTTGATTGATTAATTAAGCAACACAGATTGGTATGTGGCAGATTTTACACCCTGGTGTCTACAGCGTACATTTTGGCTGTCTCTGTCCGAGGGGACTTGTAGGACTTGGCCATGGACACTCCTGCAGTTGAATAAGGCTTCCTCACCGCATAAGGATAGTTCCTCTCAGCCCCAACATCTGTTCAAAGGAGATAAATGCAGAGACATGAAAATATATATGACCCAATTAACTTTCAAAATGAAAAAATAGTCATTTTTTATGTTTTTCTCCATAATAGACAAGGACATTCACACACAAATGCATACAGGCACACATACACATTCGCACACACACAAACACACACACACTAATGTGGATGCACACACATATATGTACATATATACACACAAGCACATACACAATCACACACATATTCATGCACACTTTCACATACTTGTACATACATATATGTACATATATATGCACATACATACATTCTCACATGTGCACACACATATATGTAGATATATGCATGAAAACATTCACAGTCTTTCATATGCACATACATAATCTCTTTTTCACACACACAGACACAGGCACACAGACACACACATGCACTCTCTCACATGCATGCACACATATATGTACATATATACATGCAAACACATGCACATGTAAACACATGCATATGCATGCACACAGACATTCACGTGCACAGCCCCACACCCACAACCCCCCACCACACCCATAGGAGTCACAGTTGAAATCATCTAGAAATCCTAAATCTCAGATAAAGTTCTAAGTATTTCAATCTGAAAGTTATTTTTAGATTGAAAACATGGCTGAGTAACTTCTTTTGATTTATTATGAAGAGATCCTGGTATATTAGGTAGATATTTATAAAACTAAATAATACATTAAGTTATTTGCCAACAAATATTGACTGACTCTTGGTTGGGTTCTCTGTTGAATGCTAAACACGAATTTAGTTGATTTTGTGAGAATAGATGCATAAATGATTGTTGTCCATAAACTGCTCATGTGTGCTTGAATGCTGGACAGAATACAGAACTAGATTTCCTATTCCACTAATATTCATGACTGGGGCATAAACCTTGAGTTCTGCAATTCAACTTTGTTTGAAGAACTGCAAATGTGAAGGATAGCAGAGTCATCTGGTCTGATGAGATGTTTCCTTTGGGTTGGGGATGACGACGGTAAGAGGGGGTCGCTTACCCTGCCTTGTCCTTACCTTTAAAGAGGTACAAGCAACAGGTGAGGAGAGCGCCTGCCAAAAAGCAACCCAAGGATCCAGCCATTCCAAGCCAGCAGGACCAACCAAATTTATATTGGATCCCAAGAAATATATTGTGCAAAATCAGAGAAGAGCGTTCGACATAAACATCCACAGCATACCACACAGAACCAACGATTCCCGGGGCGCCTGAAAGAAATGGGCAGAGGGATCAGGAGTAATGACGTGCGACCTCCAAATATAATTCACAAGGACTGGCTTACTGTTACAAATGCGCCGTGCCGTGTGAAGCGACAGCATTGCTAAGGCGGTTCACAGACAACGGAGGCTTAGACAGCTTATATCATTGCCTATCAGCGTGCCTTGTCACAAAACAAAATGCCAAAATGAAATAACCCAGTGCTCATCTGTTTGTGTATCGCCAAAACGATCACTGCGAATTTTTAAAATAATTTTCCCAAAGTTATTTTTGAACAGCCATGTATCATCACCTCACAGAGAAATTTGTGTGATGGCATGTTGTACACTTGAGGTGCATAGCATGCTCATGTGTGCACACGTGCGCACATGGGCATACACACACACACACACACACACACACACACACACACCGACTTACACATATACAAACGTATCATAGCTCATTGCTTCCAAGGCGACAGTGAGCGAAACAATATGAAATCAAGGTCAACATCAAGAGGAAGCTTTGCAGTGGGGAATTGCTGCACCCATGAGCATCAGGAGTCTGATACAACAGAGGACAATGCTTCATCGAAAACAGTTTTTAGAGAAGTGGATGGAGTATACTCCAAAATAAAGATAAAAATATATTATATTAAGCATACAATATGGTGATACACCTTACATTACCACCATCAAGTAGCATGTGCTGTAGTTGTTTGTGTATGTTTATCTGTGCCAACACTGCCACAATTTTGTGAGTAATGCTTTATGCTATGATCATATGACAGAAATTATGATCTCATGAGGCTCCTGTCATACATATGGCTTGTCCCTCAACATAATGTCTCATGTGGCTCATGACAGTTTCAAAAATGAAAATATTTTTTAAAAAATTTTTTGAAAACAGAGGAAACATAGAAGAAAAATAACATAGACCTTTTTTTTTTCATTCTATGTTAATTGTCTTCCATTATAAATTATGGTCTCAGTCCTGTCTCAAAAAATTTTTAAAAGAGACAATATTTCTTTATGTAGCACTGGCTTTCCTGGAACTCACTGTGTAGATTAAGCTGGCCTCATGCTCACCAAGATCTATCTGTCTCCTGAGTACTGCTATTAAAGGCATGTGCTGCCACTATCTGGGCCCTCTACATTAATTTTCAATTAAAAGTACATGCTGTTTAAAAAAAACTGTGTTTCCAATATCCATGACTGAAGTTATTCCAGATACATAGTCAACACCTTTATGTTAAACTGTGCTGTCGCAGAATCACAGCCAGTACCCACATGCAACCGTGCTGTCCCTGATACACACTTAACACTCACAAGTAAGCTATGCTGTCCCACATACAAAGTCAACACCCACAATTAACGGTGCTGGGCAACATAGTTTTATGTCAAGTTTGCAGAAACTAGAGTTATCTGAAAGGAGGGAACCTTAAGGGAGAACATGCCTCCATAAGATCTGGCTGTGGGGCGTTTTCTTAGTTAGTGACTGATAGGGGAGGGGCCAGCCTATTGTATGGGTGGTGCTATCTCTGGACCGGTGGTCCTAGGTTCTATAAGAAAATAGACTGAGCACGCCATGATGAGAAAGCCAACGAGAAACACCTTTCTGTAGCCTCTGCATCAGCTCCCGACTCCAGGTTCCTGCTCTGTTTCAGCTCCTGTGCTGACTTCCTTCAGTGATGGACCACTATATGGAAGTGTAAGCCAAATAAACTCTTTCCTCCCCAACTTGCATTTCGTCATGGCGTTTCATCATAGCAGTAGTGACCATACCCGGGATACGTGCTGTCTCCGATATATAGCCAACACCCACATGTTAACGGGGCTCTCCCAGAAATGCATACATGTAAACACAAATACCTACATGTAAACTATGTCCAATATTGTTCAGTTCAATGTGCTGGGAATAGGGGATGGGAGATAAACAATGTAGAAACTGCCTTTTGTTTCTAGCAGTCACTATACCATATTCTACACTATGCCAGAGTGGGCTGCTTGGACTAAAGCCCACAGATTAGGCTCTCTCTCAAACACTTGAAATGATAGCACATTGGTTTTACTGCTTTAGGTACAAATTGCATATTATAGGCTAGATCTAAAAGAGAAAGGTGGCAACTAGGAGACAAAGCAATATGTTGAAAGAGAATTTTGAAAAACGTTTGCCCTCTGGGGAAAGAATCTTCCCTCCCGGAGAGTTGGTAATGTCTATATTGAACATTATTTGGGTTTATAATTCTAATTGTTCACCCAAGCTATTAAAAAGCATTAGAAAAAGATATGTTATCATGCTTTCTATAATAGTGTTTCATTTATCAACTAATTTGGAAATATCTTTTGTCAAACTTCAAAACAGAATGCATGCTTTCAAAATCTACATGTATGGCAGTCTAATTCTGGACAATGGTTTCAACCCTTAGCTAACTTAGGTCACTTAGTTTAATCATCTCTTTTGTTAACACCTACGAAGATTTTTCTCCAGTAACTTTAATCTTTATTTTATTGATTTATAAAGAACAGAATATTCAGTGGAGTCTTACAGATCTTTCTCAAATAAACTTATACTAACATTGTATAAATAAATTGTTAAATAAGTTCACTGGTACATATGAGAGCTGTACACAATTGGGAGGTAGGATATGGATAAACTGTCTTAAGCGAGGAGAACTGATAAATTTGTGTAGCATGACCCAAAGATGATCCGGGACTCAGTACCTGCGATGAGTAATGTGGTCCCAGCTACAAAGCAGAGGCGGACTTTAACCTGTGGCTCATCGGGTAGGAACTTCACACAGTCAAGACCAAGGAGCAGGGTGATAAATCCAAAGCTCGCTAGAATGTCAGCCGTGATCATCAGTGCTCGAGTTACCACCAGCTTCACTAGAAGAGCATGGAGTCAGAGCAGAGATGCGGGGGTGGGATGGGGGGAGCGGGGAAGGGGGAGAGGGACCAAGAGAAGAGACGTTAATTTCCAAAGGACCATCACAGAACACAAGATTAGACACAGTAACGTAAGGCCACACATATGACTCAGGATTTTATATTTATGCAACCTTCAATACAAGTGCCTATAATTTCTCAAGAAAGTCAAAATTATCAAAAAGCAACTGCAGCTGTGGAATCAAAGCTCTGAGTGGCAGTCACACAGAGCTCTTCATAAGAAGGTTTGGGGATATGGCTCAGAGGCACAACACTGCACTGGCATGCAGGAGACCTTGTGTTTGATTGTAAGCATTAGAGAGAAAGGAAATTACACCACCAATAGAGTATGAACTACTGTTATGTAACCTGGACCATAAAATTATTAATATATTTATTCCTTTCATTATATACTAATTATGTTTTATTTTCATAATACCCTTAGACCTTCTTGCCTTTAATTTTTTTCCAATGAGAAGATAAAATTCTGGTTTATTTTTGTGGAAATATAGCCAATTTTCCCTGTTAAAATTTTTAAGATGGACATGATATACCTGAAGAAGAAGAAAAAAATCAATGCATGAAATTTTTTCCTACCTTATCAGCAGGTTGATAAATTCAATATGTCCATGTACTGTTGTGATGGCTACTACTAATTGTCAACATGACAGGATCTGAAATCACCTAGGACACAAGTCTGTAGATACACCTCTGAGGGATTGCTTAGCCTCTAGGCATGCCTGTGAGAGATTCATCATTTAGGTTAATTGGGATGGAAAAACCCATGCTAAAAGTGTGTGGTACCACTTACTGGGCTTGGGTCATGGAGTACACACAACCACTCACCCTTCTCTGCCTCCCAATTGTGCATGTCATGTGAGCAGCAGCTGCCTCAAGTCCCTGTTTCCTTGACTTTCCTGCCATGGTACACTGAATCCTTTAACTGTGAGCCAAAATAAAGCCTTTTCCCTCTAAATTGCTTTTGTCAGAGTATTTACTCACAGAGACTATAAAAGAAACCTAGACAATTATCAATGCACATAAGTATGTATTTGTCCTTAGACTTGGATTTCTATCTTTAAAAAATGTCATTGTTTTAAAAAATGTTCCAAATGTGTGTGTGTGTGTATGTGTGCTTCTATGGAACTAAAAGACAGATTATGAAATTTAAGCTTTGTAAGCTAGATTGTTTTACTTTCCTTTAATTCAACACATATGGCATAGACAATGAGGAAACTTTGACCCATCCAAAGCCATAATGCCATTAGGATGAGATATTCTGATTTCATGCACATCTACACGGGCCCTGGCTTCCTCTTCCTGTAGAGACTCTTCCGTGTTCCAGTTCATATGAAGAGTCTCTGTGAAGCTCCAGGACTGGAGTCCATGGCTCGGCTATCACACTCTGATACAAGAGGGCAGACCTACAAGCAAATGCTCATGATGTATGTGGAAGATTTCTTCTGTGAGGGCTGAGTTCTGGCTACCAGAACAGAGTTAACATCCTTACTTTGGGTTGTTCAAACTATTTTTTAATAAGAGAAGTTCCCCAGGACAAATATCTATCTGGGGCCACATACTCTAGGTATATAGGACAAATTCCAAGAATTATCTAAATTGTTTCTATGGATTTAGTAGAAAGTGAAGCAAAATCTCTACTCCTTATATATAGCCTCCTAACCAAGAGGATATAGACATGTTATTTCTTTTAGAACACATCTTTATCATTGTTGTCTTGAAACATATATTTACACAAATGTGAAAGTTTCTTTACCACTTGAAAACAGTAAACAAGAACAAAGGACAAACGTGGGAGAGGACAAGCAAAGAATTAAAAGGAGCATCTTAAAATACCAACAGCCATTTCCCTTATGAGTGGTGGCTCTGGTTCTTTTTCCATGACTGTATATACCAGTATTTAAACACTGGAAATGTTTTAACTTTTGCTTGACTTCCCAGACCCACAAGATTGCTCAGCAGGTAAAGGTGTCTCTTCCCAAGCTTGAAGATACAAGTTTGAAGGCCAAGAACCCAGGAAAAAAAGAAAAAATTGATTCTTTAACCTTCCCAGCTGAACAAAGGCATGTCCATTCTCACACATGCATATAGAAATAAGTGAATAAATAAGTGAGGATATAAATAATAATGTTTTTTTTCTGAGCTTTGTCCACATTCTACATTTTTTGAAATGGAATGAGAAACAGGCAGAAATTTTCATTCCTACTCCTTAAACCAGGAGTTTGTGTGTGTGTGTGTGTGTGTGTGTGTGTGTGTGTGTGTGCGCGCGCGCGCGCGTGCACGTGCGCATGTGCATATGTGTGTAGATAGAACAAGCTGAATATGAATATAGGGAGAGGAAGGGGAAGTTTTAAGATTTTCTAAGCAAATTTTAATTTAAAAAAAACCTTATAATTTGTGACAAAAATTGTCTTAGACACTGAACTCCCAAATGGGAGATGAACATGTTTTGAAGATGGCACTGTTTAAGTATTTTTTTTCTGGACTGAAATAGTTGTCTTGGCGGAGAAGGCAAATTTCACAGGACCCACTTTTCATTTACTCAATGTGTGTGGCACTATCACCCATCATTGGCTTTGAAAAGCTTAATAACACTTTCCTTTAATAATGGGACTGGTATTTTTTGGCATGGTTCGACGTTCTAAGTAAATAAGACAATATTGTGGAGAAAGACTGAGAGCATCAACAATGGATTGTTAATTTAAAATATTGCTTTATTTAAGGCACATAGCATTGATAATATCTAGGTAGGATTTGGAGCTGAAAGAAAGGAAGATGAAAATGTTGTTACCAACACTGAGGCTTAACGGTCCCTCACATGTGCTTGTGTTCTCATCTAAGCATCCCACATTCCCTATCTCTCTCTCTCTCTCTGCCTCTCTCTGTCTCTCTCTGTCTCTGTCTGTCTCTGTCTCTCTCTCTGTCTCTCTCTTCTCTGCTACTCTATCTTAGAAAATATTCAAGAGGAAAAAAAACAGTAAATCTTTTACTTGAACTAAGTCATGTTTGGAATGCATCAATAAATACAATTCATCTAGCTTGTCAGTTCTAATGGTAAAATAATAACATCCAAAGGATAAGTTTTAATTTCTGAAATGTGTACTATAGGCTTACTACATATAAAGCACTGCATCAGGTCCCTGCTTATATAACTGAAGCAATATTTTTACCATAAAGGAATTTTAAAAATCCAGAAGATGAAATATGATAAAAATATGTTTCAATCCATGTTTCAAAAATGATACCCATTTCTAATTGCCAATATTTCAAATTAAAGCCTTAAGACCACACAACAGACAAATAGAAATCTGAGCTTCGTGTCCCTTGGCATACACTTTCTGGCAAACAGGAAGGTTTATAGCATACGTACAAGGGTGTTCTGCATATATAGAGTCATACTCATCACAGGTACGAATTCCATCAAATGCATTGGTGACGCACTCCCACCAGAGGCCACGGCACTTTGTGCTCACCTGGAGGTTGGAAAAGACATGGTGTAAAACCATTCATGGAGCCAACTTCATTTCCTTTTGATGAAATGCAAACTCAGAGCTATGGTATTTGCTAGCAAAGTGCAGTGGTTACAAGCATAACAAGAAATCTATTTATATAAAGCAATGCTGTTAGATTATATTCCCTTAAACAATGAAAATTGAAGACTTTATGAGCCAAGAAATGAATTTACTTCCCAACTGGAGGGGACATGTGGAGAAATAAGGGATGGCCGAGAGGGATAAAATCAGAACTGAATATATTCTTCTGTCTTTGAGTCATGCTTTAACATGACGGCAATCTATTTCACTTCCACGTGCTAACATTTACTCATAAATAAATCTATAAAACAATAGATGATAATGTTAATGTCTCAAGTCTATCAGCAACACACATTAATGCATCTTCATTATGGACATTGACTTTCATGAAGAAAGATGCTGCTTTATATGAGGTTCATAAATTTAAAATTAGCAAAGAAAACAGATAAATGAAAAAAAAGGCAACAATAATAAATGGCTGCAAATCCATGATTGTCTTATTCTTGGCTATGCTGACATATTGCAAATGTTCAAGCTATGACACGAGTATAAATGGACTGAGAAATAATCTAATGTAATTAGACAGTTGTAAAACACTTTTACTTGGAATTGGCATGCAAAAGATGATGTCCACACAGAGCCAAAAGGCACCAACCAGTGTCCTGAGTCTTCCAATGCTTGATTGGTGGACTGTACATCACCATAAACTTTTTAAAAAAGATTTATTTATGTATTATTTACAATGTTCTACCTGCATATGAACCAACAGGCCAGAAGAAGGCACTATATGGTTGCTGAGAATTGAACTCAGGACCTCTGGAAGAGCAGTCTGTGCTCTTAACCTCTGAGCCGCCTCCCCAGCCCAAACTTTTTAAAATCAATATTAAACACCTCAGCAGACAACAGTTTCAAGTATACTTGACAGAGCTTATGCAGACGGAGCAGAGGCAATGTGATTATTCTTGAGACTGAGTTACAGATGCTGTGGGTTTGGAAATGTAAAGATAGCTCAGACAACCTTTAGAGTCATTGTGGGAAGTCAAATGTTAAACCTCATTCCCATAGAATAAAAAATATGGTGTGTGTGGGGGGGGGATGAGAGAGCGACAAATGGAGAGGTGTTCAGATGGTGTCCATAGGAAGGGAAAAGATAGAAAAACACTTTTCACAATAGAAGACCATATTTAATATGAGCATGATAACATAGTCAAATGAGCTCTCAGAAACTCTTGCTCCTTCTTCCATTTGAGGCTTGCTAAAACTCTACTGATACTCTCATTATGGCCTTGTGTGTAAATACTTAGAATTGGTAATGAGTAACAATTATATTGAGTCTGCACTTTACAGTATCCGATATTTAAGTCTATTATTATGTCATTTGCTTATTGGAGATCATTGATGAACAGTTATCATCCACTTGCAAATAAGGAAATGGAGGCATGGGGAAGGAAAAACACTGGAACAGCACAGTCAATAATAATGCAGGATATAAGACTTCAATGGAGCTGTCCCTGAGTGTACTCCCAAGCCTTGCTTGTGGTGCACATACAACTAATGTTTAATGATTCTTGGGTGTTGGCAGACAGCCTTCAGTGAGGTGGCCCTAACTTGACCCTTGTGCCAAGGCTCTCAGACTTCAAATCACCATTTGGCAGGCTGTCCCTATAGTTCAATATGAAAATAATATGCTAGATTTATGGAAGATTATCTGACCTGGAGAAACACAGAGGTCAAAACTCTAATGAGGAAAATCCATCTTGTACAACCCGACACATTGATTTCTAAAGAAAGATATGCACATATACACATATGCAAGCATAAGTTTTAAACACAGATTGGCATTTTTAATAGCTACATTGTAACCTTGGACAAGATCTTCCCTTTTTTGAATTTCAATGCCCTTGTCTGTATAAAGGAAATAATGACAGGTAGGTTAAAAGTATTAAAAATTGCTAATACACAGTGTAAGTTATTAGCTCAAATGAAAATGGCAGTAAATTTCTAAATACCATGACCTAAGTAGTGGCTATATTGAGTTTCATTAAAAAATTATAGCAGAAAAATTGATGACATAATGCACTGAATGACAGTCTTTTCAATGACTCAACTGTGTTGAGTCCCTAGAGCATAGGACTACGGCCCTGATTGTAGATACGACTGAGGTGAGGGACTGAAAAGAGGGTACGGCATTGACCGTACAAGTAGGGTCTGAACTAACGGATAATGGTACCCTTACCATATGTTCACAAAGGAAAAGCACAGGCAGAAAGGAAGGAGGCCACAGGACCACTGCGGTGTTGGGAATCACACTGTCACAAGTCAGGAACAACTCATAGTCACTAGAATGTGGAAATACCCAGAGCCACCCTCTCCAGAGCTTCACAGGTGATAAATAGAACTTTGCAAAGATCTGGATTGTAAAGTTCTGGCCTTCAGGACTAGGAGAGAATAATTTCCTCAAGTCATTTTTTTTTAAATGGCAGCCCCAGGAACCTGATAGAGTGAGGCTACATACTGACCCACTATACTGTGAAGAAAAGCAGGCCTTGTTAGTGCCAGTGCCCTCTGTCTCCCAGCTCACAAACCCAGCTTAGCCTAACTAGAATGGATACGAAACCACAGCTATGTAATCAAACAATGATTGCTCACATATTCCTACTGCCCAAGTCAGCTGGGAAAACATTTTCGTTGCATTATACATGACCACTCCTGCTGTACTCAGTGTAGCTCACACACAGCCCTTAATAAAAAGGGTATTTGACTATTGTTCGGGACTGGTGTCAATTTCGAGGCTATTGATCATTTACCTGCCATGACCATATTTCGAGAAGCAATGAGGTCATTAGAGGAAACAAGGAATCCAATTTTATTAGGTATTAATGCTCAGGGGCATACTATTAAATCGCTTGGTATTTACACTAAGCTAAGATACGTGAGAATAGTGGCTGTAATTAACTGAACTTCTGTGTTTAATACAGTGCTTACCGCAGACGCCCTTAAAGGTGCCTTTGTGCACAAAGTACAAGGTTAAAAGACTTTTATGTTATTATTCTAGGAAAGCCCTCCTTGCTACAGTCTATTACTTTCAGTCAGCCTCACTGCCTGTGATAAAATGGCTTATTAAGAACTGTTTTGCAAGGCAAGCCAGCGGAAGTGCTTGAAAGTCTTAAAATAAGGTTCTTTAAAGGCTAACCAGTGCTTAAATAGTGTGTCTAACCTTTCAGAAAGGGCAAAAACTGTAAAATGGGGAGCTAAAAAATTTTAATCGGATGGAGTCATTTGAAATGGAGAATTCTAATTTTGAGCTTCTTCCCTTTAAACGTGCACTTGACATGTGTATAAATAACACATGTGTATAAATAACAGCAGTGCTGTAGGGATTTATGCTTCAGTGACGTCATTTCTCCAGAAAGTGAGACGTGGACCATTTCCCACACAAGGAGAGGATGAAGTTTTCCAAAGCAGCAACAAAACAAAAGGCCTAAACATCTGACTGCTCACCGGGTATGCAAAGTGGAGAGGTAGGACAGACAGCCCAGGTGCCCATCTTCCCTTGCCTATTTGCTTAGCTTCGTCTCCCCATCTCTTTGTGGGGAGTGGCTGCTTGCATGCCGATGGGGCTGTTCTTACCGCGTCCTCACGCACTCTGCAAAGACCACTTCACCCACGCACAAATGGCTGGGCTGCGTGCCCCTCCGTACGCTGAACTATTCAAACTGTGTCTATACTAAAAACAATGCTCGTCTCTCTCAACTTGTTAAATTTCTACGGAATTCAAATCCTCCTTCAAAGACATTCCTTTTCCCCCTTCCTTTTTCGATAAGGCACCCCTGTATGGTGTTTCCAGCTGGAGTTTAGCTCCTCCTTCCCACAGGGATCTGTCTACGATGCTGTGTTCTGATCTGTCTCACTGAACGCTTATCATGTTCCAATGGGCGCGTCAGCTAGTACCCGGAATGCAGCAACAAGCAGGGTAGATGCAGCTCCTTGTTTCATGGATCCCACCATCCACCTTCCTGATACACAACAGATGCTCCATAGATATTTATGGGACAAAAAGTCTGCCGCTTGTTGTCAATCCACATAAACGCCCACCAGCTTAACTCAGCCTTGAGATTTGACGTGTAAAGTGGCCAGCACTACACTGTGCACTTTTTGCCTTATATGTGCATATGTTCAGCTGTTAATTCATCTTCTTCCGGTGTGATGCAATAGACACCCAGTCCATAGCTCAAGCTCTCCTGGAACTTGCAGCAGTCCTCCTGTCTTTAACTCTCGAGTTTGGGAATTACAAAGATGGGTCGCCGTGTTCGGCTCCATGTGTAGTTTTAAGTAGAACCAACAAATCACAACAGTTAAATCCATGAGCTGAAATAACTGTATTCAAAGTGGAGAGTTTAGACTGACCTGGTGTCACTCTAAACTCCATTAGCAATTACATCAATGAAGACTCTACCCAAGAGCTATAGTGTCATACGCTAACTAGTTCCTTAGTCCTGAGATCGGCTATTTGGACTGTCAAAGCGGTTGCCCTTTAAGGCTTCGCTGTCCTGTGGCACCAGCCACCAGAACTCCCATGGCTAAATGAGTTGAATTATACCCACGAACCTATGTAAACCCTTAGATATTTATATAATTCTCTTGTTGCATGCATTACGATCTTTCATAAAAAAAAGCAAAGTGAGTAGTGCTAACTGCTCCATGTCAGAGGTCACAAATTTCATCTCAGTAACAATGAGATGTCTTTTCCTTTCTTTATAAAAAATTTTCTTCTTTAAAGAACAAAGCAGAGAATCCTCACCATTTAAGCTAAATACGTTTTTCACCAGCTTTATTAAACACCTTAAGAGAGTAGAACTTTATTTTTAAAAAAAAATCTTATTTAAAAAAATGAGCCAAATGCATGTACTGATTCTTTACATTATAGCAAGGTATAAGATCTTGCTTTTTGAAAGATGGTTGTTTCACTATAGACACGCTTCTTATGTAGGGTTTAATGTGAATCTTTAATGATCATATTTTGTTCGTTCACTCAGCAATATGCCACACGTTGTAACAACTGCTTGCTGAGTTCATGTGCCCAAATGTACCCTGAGCTCCCGTAATGTGGCTCTCAGTGCAGTAGGAAGTCGTGATCTGAATAGGAGTCCACTCATAGTCTCCAACATCTGCCAAAAGATTTTTAAATCAAACGGGAGGCAAAACTGGTATATAAATAATCAGAGCACACATTATAGATAATAATTTTAATACATACTTTATGTCTGGAGGAATTATAGCATCGGCAAGGCAAATAGAAATCCTAGGAGAAAACCTGATTATGAGGGTGAAATAAATTCTAATGTGAACAACCTTCTATTGAAGTAATAAAAATTTAATCATAACAGTGCTCAGAGTATAGCAATTTCTAGGAAATAATTAACAAAAAATTAACTGAAAATTGAATTGCCCTACGCAAACAGTTTTTTTCCCTTCTGATAATAGAGAGAGCAGCAACTTTCTTTAAAAAGTATTGTTTCTACCCCTGCAAGAAACTAAATAACTACTGATCCTACGAGATAATTAGCATCATAGTCATGAGAGTATGATCGCTAACCCTTGGTCACTGTGAGCACTCACTGTAGATAGACAGCTTCTGCTACAGGGCTCTGTTGTCTACCTTGCTCCTTGAGTCAAGCAGTAATCAGTCATAAGTACACAGCTGGGCATATCACTGCCCGGAGAAATAAACAACATTTCTCTAAGAGGATCAATAGGAGGAATGAGACGAGAACTTCATTCTTCAATCTCTCAGTTCGGCGAGCATTATACAAAATGTCATCTCCTCCCCCAGAACAAAACAAAACAGCAGACTGTGAATTAATCATTATGTAACTGACATCTATTGGCTGGCTTTTGTTTACCTGGTGCTGTGGTAAATACTTTGTGTACACGGGATCATTTAATCCTCACAAGAAGCTAAGTCATATGAGTCCTTGTATTGGGGAGACTTCCCCACCGAAGAACATGCTAAGCTAAATCTGGAAAAAAACAATGATGCTGTACTACGGAGCTTGCTCCACAACTTTAGTATAGAAATCTCCATGTCCAGATGAGCACTGATGTGTGAGCCACAGCCACCCCAAGTCTGTAAGGTGGATTTCAACCTCAGCTTCCCTTTCCCCAGTACCTTCTTGTGCTCAGGCAATCACCAATCCCACCCACCTCTGTAAATTTCCCATATCTTCCCACATGTTTCTATGCTTACTACCATTATAGTTTACACAAGCATTGTTTTCCTCCTGGCTTATGCGAATGTCCTCTAGATGGCCTCTTCATAGCTTATTCTACTTCTCCCTTGAGCCACCCACCACGAGCAGCCAGAAAGGCTGATATTTCTAAAAGACATGTATGTATTTGCTTACAGTGAGGCCCTCTTGCCTATGGGACTGGACCTATATTTTGCATAATACTTTAAGCCTTTGATTACCTAGCCCCTATAATTTCCTGTCTCCATCAGAAAATGTGTATAATACTAAAAGCATACAGCACGATCACACCTGTATGTCAGTGAGTTCCTTTTCTTTGGTTGGAACACTCCCTGCTACTGTTCCTTCACTTGGTTTTTCACTCCTAGTTTAGACAGAGAAAGATTCACCCTCAGTCATGACACTTGTCACACTGAACTGTGACTGTGTGTTCACCAATTTTTTTTTTCCCTTGTTACTCTGAGAATCACCTACAGATGCTTCAGAGTACCCGCAACCCACATGGCCAGGAAGCCACTATAGGGACAGCCATGCTGTGGGTGCTAAGGAACACTAGTGGGGCAAGAGGAGATCGGAAGAACATTAAGAGAAAAGGGATGAAAGGGAAGAATAAAAAGCAAGGAAGGAAGGAGGAAGAGGGAGGGAGAGGAGATGGTGGTGAGATTAAGGACAAGAGAGAGAGAAGGTAGGAATGAAAAATGAGTATATGGAGCAAGCCTGAAGCTAAACATCATTCACACTGAACTTCCAACGGAAGTCTTTTCCCCTTCTGGGGAGCTCTGACCATCTTTGGTTCCTTAATAACCAGCCCTTGCTCAGGGGTTGCAGACAGTCAAGGGGTGTTAAAGAAACAGCTGACAAAGGTGCTCCATCTTCTGCCTGAGGAAGGAGAACTGAAGACAAAGGATGTGATTTTTTTCCCAAGAGAAGGTGGTTCACATGGCCCAAGAGCTGAGGGGCCACTGGCCTGAAAGACTGTCAAACCATTCTCTTCAGCACCCGGATCTCCTCAGGAACAACAGGGATAGTGGGGGGAGGAGAGGCCCTCAACCTGTAGCTTAGGATCATGCACACTGCTTTTCCTGGGGGCTAGTTCTTTCTTTAACATTTTTTTTTTTTTTTTAACTAAACACAAAGTATTTTGCCCTTCAAGTCAGGTGTACAGCAGTAAAACCAAAGAATGATTTTATTTACATATTTTTATTGCAGTTACTTTTCCCAACAATCATTCAAAGAAAGTGAAATGCTAGAATATCTGATTTCTTTCTGCTCTTGCTCTGAGCTATATCCTTTTACAAGCCTAGGGATAATCCTCATTCTGTGTTTTTTTGCCACACTGCCCTGTCATCCAAAGGCCTGCCTGGCATTTCTACCTTTGACACGGTATCATTTGGAGGCTTAGCTTGAAAACTCTATCTTCCACAAGCCCAATTTCAATACACCTCATGGGGAACAACAGCTTTATCGTCTCTGCTCCAATGGTTGTCTGCTCACTTACTGCTCAAATGTGAACTGATCTGTGTTATTTCTTATAGTTCACACTCATCTTTTTTTTTTTTAAATGCACCTAGTGTCCCTTCCTTTAAAGGCAAGATGAGTGCCTGCTTTGTCTTTTTCTCTTTTAGTATCATAAGCACAGTGCTTCTTCGTGACCTACATTTTATGTATTTGCCAAGTTAAACTGAACCAAAGATCCTATTTTCCAACCCACACGCTTACATTAACAAAACTAGGAGCCAGAATACTTCTTCTGTCTCTTCAAATGTTTTTATTTACATATTTTGTTATACTCTCTCTTACCCTCCCGCTCCCCGGCACCCCGCAGCAATTGTTTACAAGAAGAGAAATGCTAGTATTGACCAGTGGTAATATGTACAAGAGAGGACACAGCCTAAAGGGGCCACTGCTTATGAGAACCTACAAACTGGCATAAAATAATGAATTTTATCCTGACCAATTAAAGAAATTATTAGAAGAGATTGATGTCCCTTTAAACATATTGTAGAGACTGTTAAAAGGGAAAGGGGGAGTTACCGCTTACAGGCGGACTCTTTGGAGAACACATTTTCACTCAGAGGAAATAGGAAAGACATTTCAGGAGCGGAGAACAGCAGCCAAACATTAGTTTGAGAGAGGACCGAAAACGGAGATTTCCCCTGAGTCCCTCCACTGGGAACTCAGGGAACCCCTGAGAGGAAGGAAGGGTTGTAGAAGCCAGAACGGTTGGGAACACCGGAAGAACGAGGTGCACAGAATCAACTAAGCAGGCCCCATAGTGGCTCCCAGAGACTGAGGCAGCAATCATCGGGCCCGCATGGGTCTGACGTTCTTCCTCCGCATACATGCTGCGGTTGTTTAGCTTGGTGTTTTTGTGGGACTCGCAACAGTGAGAGTGGAGGCGTCTCTGACTCTTTTGCCTGCTCTCAGGACCCTTTTTTCCTTTTTTAATCTTAGGATCCAGCCTCAGTATGAATGTTTGTACCTTGTTATGCTGTATTTGGTTGATAATCTTTTTTGAAGGAAAGGGGTGGAGCAGTGGGTCTGTGGGAAAGCGGGAGGGGGCAGATGGGGGGAGTAGGGGGGAGACGGAAGGACTGTTGGTTCTTTTCAATTACTTCCCCCTGGCCAGGCTGCCTCACCAGACCACCGAGGAAGAGGACAAGCTTGGTCCTAATGTGACTTGATGAGCTTGGGTAGGTTGTTGGTGATGGTGGTGGTTGGGGTCCCCTTTTTTGAGGGGTAAAGGAAGGGAGATGGGGGGGGGAAGATGGAGGGAGGGTGGGATGGAAAGCAGAAGAAGGAGAGGGCTATGATTGGGATGTAAAATAAATAATTAATTTTTAAAAAGAACATGAAAATATTTAAAACACATAAAAATAATTTAGACTACTCATTTCATTCACTTAAACTAGTGATATTCTTGTACAATGTGGATGGTGACTTGACAAACTAAAATGAAAGGAAGATGGTGCCTCAAAGCTGGGGCTCCTGCCTTCTGCCCAGTCGGTCTGGCGCTTCTTAAAACTCTACTTCTTAACAGAGAAGGTCAACAACTCTCACTCGAAGCAAAAATACTTTCAAACTATCTTAGAGAATGTTTAACCAATGACTTTGGGTGGGATTTTACATATTTTAAAAGCATGTTTAAGAACTCAATTTAAAAGGTACTCAAGTGCAACACCCTTTTCTATTGATCACTGACGCCTGGCAGCCTGGATAATGAGAAACTAATAGCTTCATGGTGTTTGTTCTATGCTTCCCCCTGAGTACTGTCCAAAGGGCACTTTTTTTTTTCTTCATTACTGCTCAGATGAATTGCATGCCTGGCCTCAGTACAGAGCAGACAACCCAGAGGACTTCCATTTCATAACGGTTTTGAGAAACACAAACTCTGTGATAAGGAGGCATTTACAACTCCATTGGTTGTGAAACGTCATGTAAAAATTAGAGGAAATTTCAGCCCAAGAAAAGTAAAATGGGGGAAGATTCCACAACAGAAGAGAAAGATTCTGAGTGTCATTCCTAATTCCGACCTGAGAGTTTGTAAACAGAAGTGGAATAAAAATACGTCAGCATCCCCCAGATCTTTCTTAACCTTCATAGCCATGACGCTACAGCATTAGTGTGTGTGGACCATTCCTCCAGGATGTGCAGAGAGAACATGGATTTCCTCTTCACGCTTCTGAGTTCCTCACCTCATGATGTTTATCTGACTTGCATTTTTCTCAGCCTTACCTAATTTTGAAAAGTTGAATTTTGCTCAGCTCTGCCTCGCTTGCTCTATTATTACCACAGCAAAAGCTTCTGAACTTCACCTCTTTAAAAAAAATTTGTTTTCAGTGAGAAAATCAAACTCTCAAGTGTAAGTTCCCCCTGGTCATCTCACTTCACTCCTGCGCAGCAGTCCTGCCGGGTAGCCATTTTAATCTATGCCTTTCCCTGAGCACTGAGGTGCGCTGAGAAGACTTTTGCCCTTTGTGTTTCCTCTGAGCAAAGTAACACACATGTCCCCATGCTGCACCAGCTAAGTAGGTTTTATACACCTGGAGTTCACTTTTCCAAAGGCCTGGGATTACTAGCTGTCTTTCAGAAAGTATTTCACAGAATGTTCAACACCTTGCATGAATTGCTTTAGAATGTCTCTCATGGTACTCTGAATTCTGACACCAAGGTAGAAACACTTATCTTAGAAAGACACAGGCTATCACTATATCCATGCTGTATTTCCTACATAGAAAGCAAAGGGGGGATTTCTGGAGGACTCTGTCACAGGCATTAATTATGTATTTATACTTGTGAAAATACACCCTTAGAAAAACAGATGGGTTATTTAGTTGCCTCATCTGCGAAATGGGACAACAGTACTTACCTCATAGATTAGTGTCAGGGTTAAACAAACCTACAAGGTTAAGGTTTATTAAGGATCAGCTTGCCCTTGTTGGCTAGCTTTGCTTTTTACTAATCTTGCTAGAGGTACGCAAGCCTATGCTCGGCAGGAAGGCTGACAGAGATTTTTAGATCAAAGTCGAGGATGCTGGCTTCTTACCTCCAGAGAGTCATCGGCGTTTACCATCCAGCAGTCTGTCCAGGTGGCCACAATCAAAAACGCTGTGGAGAAAAGGGCCAAGAAGCCAGCAGCATACTGAAGAAGATCCTTCATGGCAGCAGGCAGCCTGCTGGGAAGGGACACATGGGCAGATGCCAGCCCAGCTGGAACGCTATTGGCTTCTGATGCCACTGGCCTCTGATGCTATTGGCCTCTGTTGCCGGTACCTGGGGATGAGGGTGCCCACTCTTTGACTTTTCCTCACACTCCTCTTTCAGGCACCTTAAATTGTGGAGAGTTGTACAATCAGGTTGTAACGGGGTGAGGGGGCCCCTGAAGGTCACTATCCAGCAGCCAAGCTCCCGATCAGAAGGCAGGGTAAGGGAAGAACTGAGCACATGGCGGAGTAAGGCAAAAGCCGTGGCTAAGGGCTATTGTGAAACGACGGTGGGTTCGCAGAGGCCTGTGGCTGGGCCAAGATGGAGGACCGGAGGAGGAAGGCTCCTAGGCAGGGGCTGGAGCCTGTAAAGTGATCTTTCTCAAGCCCTTGGGAAAGAGGGAGTTGTTCTCCTCCCCCTTATAAGGTGGCCGTACGGTTGACTGACTGAGATTTTATTCTTGCACTATTTTAATATCCCCCGACTACCTTAGACAGACAAGCCACCAGTGAAATTATGCTAAGCAAGAACTAGCTCAGGCGAGTTCACATTCCAAAGTGTTGGGCAGAACACTTGGCGGGAGGCAGGGCCAAGGACCCTAACCTTTCAGACCAGGCCTGGGAACGAAGGTGCACATGTGAGTCGTTGGTTTATTTTGATTATCATAGCATTTAGATATGTTTATGGAGAAGAGTGTGGCTCGTTAATTTGCCAGTTAGATGAAATCTCAAACATCTATGGGCAAATCACACAAAAAAAGGAAAGCCCCAACAATTTTCAATAACACCCAAATGGACAACAGATATAAAAATACAAAAATGAGGTATTTCAATATATTCATTCTTAATGCACTACGTATAGTCTTCCTGTGTGTGTGTGTGTATGTGAGTGCATGTGCTCTGCTGGTTTACTGTTGACTTACTTTAAAATATAGTCATGAAACCATACTAAATGGCTTACAGACATGATACAGGGCTCTGTCCCATTGTTTAAAAAAGCATCTAAGTCCCTGTTGTGCTAGATTTGTAGCTCTATGGCTCCTAGCCTATAAATCTTTGAGCAGTGATTCTCAACCTGTGGGTATTGGCCCCTGTAGGCATCAAATGCCCTTTGCTCAGAGATCACCTAAGACTATTGGAAAACAAAGATATTTACACCATGATTCACAACGAAGTAGCAACAAAAATAATTTTATGGTTTGGGGTCAGCACAACTTGAGGAACTGTAGTAAAAGGTTGTGGCATTAGGGAAGTTGAGCACCCTTGCCTTAGAGCAGGAATGCACATGGTTTTGACTAGTTTAAATGCTCAATTATAAGTCAGCATTGGCACTGTGGGAGCCTGTGGAGGTTGCTCAAAGCATGGGAGAATGGGGAAATAGAAGGATCCAGAGGGTCCTAGAAACCTACAAGAAGAACATTATGACAGGTGGATCTGGGTCCAGGGGTCCTGCTCAAACTATGGCACCTGCTAAGGACAATACATGCAGTAAATTTCAAACCCCTACCCAGATCCACCCAATGGACAGGACATTCTTCACAGTTGAGTGGAGAGTGGGAACTGACTTTCACACAAACTCTGGTGCCTCATATTTGACCATGTCCCCTTAATGGGGAGGCCTGTGGCACTCAGAGGAAGGATAGCATACTACCAAGAAGATACTTGATACCCTATGAGCATATATAAGGGGAAGAGGTCCCCCTCAGTCCCAGTCATAGGGGAAGGGAGTAAGGGGAAAATGGGAGGGAGGGAGGAATGGGAGGATACAAGAGATGGGATAACAATTGAGATGTAATATGAATAAATTAATAAAATATATTAAAAAAGAAAAAAAGTACACCAAAAAAAAGTAGAAGTATAAGAATGTGTTCCAGCACTTTCACTCTTGGGTATACACCTCCCCCTTGCCCCCAAAATGGAGTGCTGCACTCACTCCATCATTGGATTGAGATGGATAAAGCCCATGAGTTTACAAACTTATCACTACGTGTCGAAAATGTGCTATCTGTACACGATCTAATACACTTCAGCCACAAAAGTGATGGAATCCTGTCCTTTGCAATGGTACTGAGGAAACAGGACATCATTAAAGTGAAATAAGCCAGACACAGAAAAAAAAAGTGCCAAAACGCATCATTTGTAGGATCCCCAAATGGAAAAAATGGAACGGTAGTTATCAGGCACAGGAAAAGGGGGAAATGTCGTAGGGGAGGTAGGAAGAGTTTAAGACAACGCTACAAAGCTTGGAAACATCCTAGTAGTCTATCGTACCCCAGAGCGACTATAGCTACGATAATATGTATTTTAAAATAGCTGGAAGGGAGAGTTTTTTCAATGTTCTCATCACAGAAATGGTGAATGTTGAGTATAGTGACCGTGCCACTCACTCAGATTTGATCACTAAACACCGTCTATGTGATGGTCAATTACTGAGTCATTTCCAACAGCTATTCAGGAATGCTTTAAATTTGTCTGTTTTGACGCTTTGGTTTACAGAATGGAAAGTAAATATCAAAGACACCACCTAAAGCTATTTACAAACAGCTGCTCTTCCTCCTTTCTTAAGCATGTTTCCTCTCCATTTGAGCAGCACTGGTAGCCTACTCTTTGAAGTATTAAGGGATGAACACTGATTTATACAAATCCTGAAGATATATGGGGCTCTTTTTGCCCCAAACTACTTGGACCAATAACATAGTTATAGCTTGCTTTGTATTTATTGTTTTGGTGAGAAAAAAAAAAAGTACTGTCAGGGCTGGGTGTGGTGGTGTACACCTTTAACCTTAACACTTAGGAGCCAAAAGCAGGTAGAAATTTATGAGTTCCAGACCAGCCAGGGCTATAAAGAAAAAACTTGTTTTCTTTAAAAAAAAAAAGTACATTATCATATAGAGTGTAATTAAGAGTAAATAATTGTTTTAAAATGAGTTTTCAGGGAACTAAAGAGATGGCTCTGAGGGTAAGAGCACTTGCTGATTTTCCAGAGGATGGGGTTCAATTTCCAGCATTTACACAGAAACTCCTAACTTTCTGTATTCCCAGTCCCAGGTGATCTAACACCCTCTTCTGTCCTCTGTGGACACCAGACAAGCACATGGCACACAGAAATATCAGGGCAGGACACCCACACACATGAAAGGCCGTTTATAATGTTTTGTCCTCTATAATTCAGATTAAAAGGTCAAAAAAGAATAACAATTGATAACTATAGTGGTAAAAAGCAACATTAACAATAATTCCTTATATTATCTCATGGATTAATGTTAGAAAGTGTGTCTAATGAAACAAGAACTGGAGACCAATCTCTGTTTTTTTGTTTGTTTGTTTGTTTGCTTGTTTTTGTTTTTGTTTTTAAAGCATCCTGGCATGGTAAGAATATCTGGTGTGTCACCTGACCCTGAGTGGGCAGCCTTTATGGTTTTAATATGTAGCTATTAGGGTTTTTTTTTAAAGGCTTTAGAAACATTTTAGTTTCATCAGACAGGCTTCTGTATGTTAAAATAAAATACTGAGTCAGGATGGTAAACTGTATTTTGTGTAGTTTTAATGCAACAGAAAGAGAGACTGGGAGGAAGAAACTGAAGGAAGAGCGGAGAATGACTCCAAACAGACCATCTAAGCAAAATCAGTTATCGAGATGCCTAAACATTGACATAATAGCTCAAGACTAGATGTCCTGATATCTCGTTGAATGCCTTTGGTATAGAAATTAAAGTAAAAGACTAGCAAGCTTAAACAGGAGTTGGTAAAGGAGGTCTTCAAGAACATGTTAACACAGCTCTGCAGATATCACTCAGACAGTAGAATGCTTGTCTAATACTACAAAACTCTGGGTCAATCCCCAGAACCACACAAACTGCCCGCGGTGACACATACCCATAATTGCCACACTGAGGAGACAGAAGCAAGATCTGAAATGCAAGGTTAGCCTTGGCTACAGTAATGAGTTAGATGCGGGATACTTGAGGTTCTATCTAGAAATTAAAAAGTAATAAGTAAAAAGAGAAAGACAAAAGAAATGGAAAGAAAAATGGAAAACAAAGCAAAAAACAAACAAACAAGAAAAAACACAAAAAACACAAATTTTTTTTGTCCTATTCAGGTTTGGTTTTATTTCATTTTATTGGTTTTTTTTTTTTTCCTTTTAAGTGATTGTTTTCTAATGAAAGAGAGCAGGAAAGGATGTGGATCTAGGTGGGCGGGAAGGTGGGGAAGATGTCGGAATAGTTGAGAGGCAACTATAACCAGAATATGTTGTATGAAGAATATTCATTTTTAATAAAAACGAAAAGGAAGAGACAAGGATATGTTAGAATATTAAACTCATGGCTAAACATTATTATTTCTAATTTAATTCATTTCACTCCATTTTATGACACATAAATGTAAATGCAAGGCTGAATTTTAAAACAACAGAACATAGTATTTTGTCATACAGAGGGCCTATATGAGTGGTAATTTTCCATTAATTTGTAAATGCACTACAGCTGCCGTTAGTTCCACTTACTTCATGCTACTTACTTTATTTGGCTTATTCTGTTTAACAACTCAATAGGACAGGGTTGCCTATTGTGTAAGGCAGCAAACCATGCAGTTCCGGTGAGTCACAAGTGAATCTTTCCTTGCGCTCTAAAATCTTGAATGTTCATGCTCGGCTGATCTGAGGGAGCAAACCAATTCCAGAAACGCATGTCCAGTATAGGAGAGTCCTGGCTTCAGCTGCTAGCTTCTTGCCCTGGGACCTTTCACAATTGATTTCTCCTGCTAACTGCATACCCTAGGGCAGTGTGGTTCTTCAGTTTGAGTGAACAGTGGAATCTCCAGGGCCAGTGGCTATAAATACAGACCAGCAAGCACTACACCCAGAGACCTGGGTTCAGGAAATTGGAAGTGGATCCCAGGAATGCATGCTTTATTAAAGAGTTTGTCTCAACCCTTGAAAAGTGTACCCTGTGGTGACCAAGTGCAGTGGGCAAGGGACTGAGAGAAATCAAGGTGCTCCATCCAGGTAACTGACATCAGCCTTAACTGACTGATTGACTAATTGACTGACTGACTGACTGACTGACTGACTGACTGACTGACTGACTGTATGTATGTATGTATGTATGTATGTATGTATGTATGTATTTTTGAAGCAAGGTATCTCTACATTGTCCAGGCTGTCCTAAAGCCCTGAGGCTGGCCTTGAACTTACAGAGATCCCAGAGATCTGCTTAAATGCTGAGATTAAAGGTGTGAACAACTACCTTCATTTCTAACACTCTGCTTAGAGCAGTACATCAGTAAGAAATAGAGAATGTCTCAATTTATAGTAGACATGAAGCATAACATCATTATGGGAATGACTGAGTAGAATTTATAAAATATTTTCAAGCTCATTATCTAGTCAAAGATGCATGAAGATAGACATCTGTGTTTTGTTTTCCACTGCAACCCACACACTAAAAGCTCTGACTGACACATGGTAAGCTCTCAGAAGATATATAAGTTTTATATAATCCTGTGTGTTTCCCATTTGACAGGTGAAGCAATATTAGATTTTCTTTCCTTAAACATGCAGTCCCTTCGCATCCTCATCATCTTTACAACCCCAGACCACATGGCCTACCTCCTCTCTAAGACAATCACTTCAGACATTCACTGCTTTCAGTGTGTCTCATCACTCAGTGTTGACGCACATCCTAGCTGAGGCTTTATAGACATCTGCTGATACCCAGTCTGTCACCACATTGGCTGTCACTCTGTGAATGGATGTGCTTGGGAAACTGGAAAGACTGCAGTTGGCCTTTTGGTCTGCAGGTGGAGGCAGCCCTGCGTTTTCACTTGAGCATAGCCAGATGTTTCTCTGTTGAATCATGTTTCCTCAGAGTCATAAGACGTTCCTATATTCATGAAAATAATGCTATGAGTCCTTAGGATAAACAGTTTACATCACATTTCATGAGTAATCTTCTTTTTTTCCAATGCATAGTATTTGGCAGGAATATGTACACAATAAAATCAAATGCTGTTGTGAAAAAAGAAAACCTATGCTGGCTATCACTAATGGCAAAATGAATCATTGGTGTATAGGTTTGACTGTACTCACAGAGATTTGAGTTCAGGCCATTCCAATTAATAATGTTAGGTCTTCGGCAAGTTACTATGTCCCATGGGGCCTGCTTGTCAATAAAATAAGAATCATGAGCTGTGCATGGTGGCCCATACCTGTAATCCCAACACTTGGGAGGCAGACACAGGCAGATCTCTGTGAGTTCAAGGCCAGCCTGGTCTACAAAGCAAGCCCCAGTCAGCCAAGGCTACACAGAGAAACCCTGTCTTGAAAACCCACACACACACAAAAAAAGAATCATGAACTGTTTCGTGAAGTAATACATAATGGAAAATAATTAGTATTTAATAATGTTCTGTATAGTATAAAAATATAATAAGTAACCATCAAAGTATAGCTATTATAATTTACTTGCTTCAACTGTGATCAAAGTTGTTAGGATCAAAGTCTGGGCTCTAGGCATCAAACAAGCAGGCTTGGCTACCCACCTGCAACGGGCCAATTAAAGAGACAAGTGATGCTGAAACGCACAGAACGGGACTTTCCTCAGTATGACCACATTGGTATGAAGGGCAAAGACGTCAGTGACCCTCCAAGTCCACCTCTGGCGGCCTGACATGAGACTATCATTTAAATAAAGAGCATTATGTATGTACAATGTTATGCTGTCCTTGCCAAGATGTGGTCCTGTCTGCCTGCCATTGCCCTCTCTCACTGTACTGGCTTCAGTTTCTCCTCTAAGGCTGTCAAAGAGTTGTTAGCACTATGTGTAATCGCTTTCTGCCATGCAATTTCTACTGTAGCCTGCTTGCCCCAGTATGTCAGCCTTTTATCTCCCCAGCATGAGATGCCTGGGAAGTCACAATTACTTGAAACCAAGTTTTCAATAGTCTGATAGCCAAACATAGGCACAAAAGTGTCGCTTTTTAGAATATCTTGCCTCTCGCATGGACAGTTACACTACTTCAATTGAACATACCAGATGATAGTGTGTACGTGTATCTGTACTTGACCCACCTCCATCCATAAGATAGCACTTGGACAACTTGGGTAACAAAAAGTGTAACTGTAGGACAATTCGTTTTTTCTCTCCTATGGTCCTTTCAAAACTACTTGCAAGTGGCTTCAGTAGGTAAAGTTATTTGATGAGCAAGTGTGATGGCCTAAGTCTGAGCTGCAGAATCCATGTGAACAGGCTAGATACAGGATGCGCATTTGTAATCTCACTAGGCTTGAGGTCAGATGGCAGATGAAGAGAGGAGAGTGCCTGTCAAATTGTGGGCAGAGACTCAATCCCAGAAAAAGGGCAGTAGGAAAGAACTAACTCCTAAAATGCTGTCATCTTACCTGTGTGTGTGTGTGCGTTACTAAACGGGGCTTCACAGTAGTTTATAACCCACGTAGCCAAGTTTATTTGCCTATACTCAAGAAGTCAATTAAAACAGACAAATCAATAGTAGAAAGCAAAATGGGGAGACTTATTCAGTATGATCACTTTGAGAAGAGGAACAAAGAGACCCATGAATCCTTTTTAATTGATCTTTTGGGTCCTGAAGTAAAGTGCAAGTTTATATAGAAGGCTAAGGGCATGCACATCTAAGCAGTTCCGGCTAACTTGCAGTCCTGGTCACCACTGACTTCTGTTTGTGTGGACTTCTGTCTCACCCTACAAGGTGGCTCAGCAAGATGTTAGGGCTATAAAATCTCTTTCTGTGGAAAAAAAATGCCTATCCGGCTTCCACCCTTTCCTTCTCCCAACGTGGGGCTTTCTGAGGAAATTCTCATTTCTTGGGGAGCTCTTTATTTTTTTTCCACGAGTATGTTATCCTGGAGTGTCTCTTTAGAATAGTTTAATATTTTCAGGCTGCTTGGACAGCCTCACATGCATGAAACATGCCTCCAACACACACACACACACACACACACACACACACACACACACTCAAGCTCACAAAGAAATGTGATAGGATCAAAGGCACACACGAGCAGTAAAACATAAAGGGGTGGACAGCATGGCACATCCGTGATGCTTCCTTTTGGACCTTCGTCTGAGGCAAGCCTTCCTTCTGAGTGTGCAGGGAAGGACAATGCAGTCAAACAAGTAGCTCAGAAAAAGTGTATGGCCAGCCCTGACACAGAGATGCATGTTTAAAGTAATATAGTCAGGTTTTGTGCTGGCTTCAGGCAAATGGGTCCTGATCACTGGGCTCCATCTTGGGGAAAGAAACGAGAGCTCCTGGAGTTACCCTTGGCAGCAGATGGAGGGTGTGGGACAGGGAAGCAGGAGAAGGTTGCACAGACTCCTCTTCTGAAGCTAACGAAAGCCCTAGGTGCCTATTTCCCCTTGAGGTTTTGTTTTCTGAGGCACTGCAAAGGTCAGTCAAGTGGTGAATGCTTTGGCTATATTTAATTCACAGTGGGCAAAGAAACCCTGAAATTGTCAAGAGACACACTACTAGACTGGGCGTTGTACCCTTATCATATCCACTTCACAATGTAATGCTGTCATCTTAGCTGAAGGAGTCTTAGCTCATCTAACCTTGCCTAAACACTTGGGAATTTCAAGCATGCCGAGAAAGTTTCTGCTCATGACAGTGGATGACTAGCTGTTTTATTCACAGAGCAGAACTGAATGATATCAGAGATACAAGTAACGTTATTGTCTAGGGTCTATAAGTAAAAGGACAAAGTGTAAAATTAAGGAGCAATGTGTTCTCTGACAAGTCCAATTTGGACAGTAGGGGATTATGACCCTGAAGCACAAGATTTTGCTTATTTCATATTAATAGAAGATTCTCAGTTCTAGCTAGAACTGATGTGATCTTATCATTGAGTGCCTCTGAAGAATTTAGATACCAGACAAGGCCTAAAAATGTAACCCAGTGACAGAGGGCTTGCACACATTATCCAAGGCCCTGGGTTCAATTCTTGACACTAAATAAACAGATAAACAAGAAAAAAAGAAGTGCCTATATCAGACAGACCCATTAGCATCCTTTCCCTCCTTCCTGCTAATGAAAAATTTAACTCTTCTTTGCCTTCAAAGGGGAAGCTTTAAACTGACTGACATGCCACAACCAAGTTTAGGAAGCTAATAAAAATCACTCCTAATAAATTATAGAATAGTCAAGATGTCACCGTGTGACTGATCACACTGACCTTACAATGATGTGGAAACTGCACTCCATATTTTCCTAAGCTAGCACAAGGCCATGATGTACTCTGTGCCAAGGCTGGCCAGCAACATCGCAGTGCTGGTACCCAGCCAGCCACAGGATCACAGAACTAAGCCAAGGATGCTCTGTCTACCTTGTACTGTGTTGGTAAGCTATGATGCTCAGTAAAATATCAGATGCATCTTTTACTTCAGATATTTCAGCTAACATGAAGGAGACTTGTCTGGAATGACCTCAAAAGTCTAGAAGTATCTATATTTGAGGAAAGGGTCTTGGCTTCTCTTCTCTTCCTTCCTCCTTGCTCTTCTCCCTATATTATCCTGCACCAATATTCTGGCTCTCAGTGCTTTCCAGAATTGGGAGACTGGTTTGTTACATAAATGTCTCTCTTAGCTCTTTGGATCTGAAAATTAATTTTTAATCCTTCTGATGTCACTGATACTATTCTAAAGGGCACAAGTTATAGCTCATCCTCCTGGTCCCTTCACTGGCTACATCTTGTTCTCTTTGGTTCTGTCTCTGCTTTTCACCTTTCAACAGTTAATTTTCCAAAAATATTTACTGCTGCCCACCAAGGACAACCGTAGGCCTCGTTGGAACATGACCAAATTCTACTCCCCCCAACCCCGTCTCAGTTTTCCCATAGTGTACAGCTAACAATGTTTTGTTTTTTTTTTGGTTTTGTTTGTTTTTGTTGTTGTTGTTTCGTTGGTTTGGTTTTCTTGAGGTGTTTTGTTTTAGTTTTTGTTTGTCATTTTTTGGTTTGTCAATGCAGTTTCTCTGTATAGCCTTGGCTGCCCTGGCCTCGCTTTGTAGATCAGGCTGGCCTCGAACTCACAGAGATCCACCTTCCTCTGCTTCCCTGAGTGCTGGGATTAAAGGCGCGCATCACCATGCCTGGCTGCAAAGTTTTTGAGGGTTTTGTTTTGGTTTGTGGTTTTTTTTGTTGTTGTTGTTGTTGTTCTTTTGTTTTAGTTTGTTTGCTTGTTTTTGTTCAGCCATGAACTAGAAAGGGAGAAAGAGAGAGATGAGAACAAGATGGAAGGAGAGAAGTGGTGTGGCTGGCATTTAACTTCTCCCTTTTCACACCCTATGCTATACTCAGAGTGGTGGACCATTTCAGGAACCACAACCATCTGTGATTTCTATCTTTGTTCCTATGGCCTTACCAACAGGTGGGACTCCCACTAATATACCCTAATCCACTCATCTCAAACGCATATATGGTTTATGATATCTTTTAAAAAATTTTTTGCAGAGAATATTAATTCTGTAGAAAAGTTTTTGAAACCGTTTCTCCACCTTGCCATGCCTAATTTCACATGCCTGTCTGATGAGGCCACAGTGTGGCTGGTTAATTTGTAATAAATCACTGGTGAGGGATGGGGATTCTATGAAATGGATATGGATAAAGTTAGCACTTGGATTGGTGAACTGAGTAAAGCAGATTGTCTGTTGTAAGGACCTCATCTGGTCCACTAAAAGCCTGAATGAAATGACAGTGTAGCCCACAGCCCCCCAAGTATGACATATAAACTCCAGAGTGTGAATGGATTCTTTGTGACCAGTTGTGGACTGGGGTATAGGCTTCATTGCTGCCATCAACAAGTCTACAGCTTGAGGGACTGAGCTAGCAGCTATGATAACAGTTCTCCTCCTTTTCTGACCATAGGGCCTGAACTAGACCCATTGGTCCTTCTATTTCTCAGGCTACGAGCTCAAACTGTAGATCTTGGAGTACTCACAGTCAGAAGAACATTCTCAGTCAATCTCTCTGTCCCTCTCTTTCTCCACCTCTGGAAGGGAAGGGGAGGGGGGGAGAAGGAAGAGGAGGAGAGGGAAGGGAGGGGAGAGGAGAGGAGGAGAAGGAAAAGAGAAAAACATGTCAATAACCAGAAAATATTTCAAGCACAGGTTAGACACTTTGTATACTATATTAATAAGAAAAAATTAAATGGTTTACATGGAACTAGAAGAGCAAATGCATACAATGAGAGAACAAATATATGTGCATACACATATACAAACAAATAATGTAAAAGTATTTCTACAAATGACTTAAGAGTACAAATAAACGCATGATTACTGCACCTAGAAAATCACTATGTATGGCATTTTGTAAAGAAACTGTGATTGGTTCAGTTCTGACACAGAATTCAGTAAACACAACACAAAGACAACAGTTCATTTGGAGTGGTAATTATTCGGAAGGACGAGTTTGTAACATGTATCTATGATCAATTTAGGAGCAGAGATCTTTCATTTGGCTTGATCGTGCAAGTGCCCAACACTGCCAAGAAAAGTGATTGTGTAATTATAGAAGCCCACAGACTGATGTGGTTTGCTTAAGAATCTAAACACCAAGGAAATAGGGATTTGCAACTAGGTCTGTTGAATGCTAGATTTCAGGACATACACATCACGTACATGACCTGGTGAACTCTACTTTCTGGGTATTGCGCTATGGACTAGAGACTAACCAGTGAGTGAGGGATTTTAGGGATACAAAATTTCCAGGCATGCTCAGGGTCTCTTTAGATAGTTATTGTAATCAGATAAGACAAGTGGAGTGTAAGAATTCCAAAGAGACCCTCCTGCGGTGAGCCCGTATTCAAACCATTTGCTTGGTATATACTTCTCTTTCAAAATGGAGGGCACACTGATAGACTATACCAACAGACTGGAATTCTAGAAACTTGACTTAAGTACAGTATATACTTCTGTTTGTCTTAAGCTGTATTCAGTGGTAATATGAGAAGTGAAACTGTTGACAGTTGTTGAGTAAAGTTGATCATTGTAGATAATAATCCTGTATAACTGAGGTTTGAAACAAGCAATTGAAAAAAACTGGTCAAATAAAGTTCTTTATCAATGCCTTGAGTGAATGAAAGGCCTATGCCCTATGGACTTTAGTTCTCTTTCATTCTTGTTTCTGCAAGAGTGTGTGTGGGGGGGGGGGATGGGTGTGTGGGTGTGGGTGTGTGATGGCATGTGTATGCCCTCTGAGCCAGAAGACAACTTGCTAGAATGAATACCTTTCTTCCCATGTAGGTCCTATGGATTGAACTTGGGTCAGTAAGCTTGACAACAAGGGCCTTTACCCGCTGGGCCATCTCACTTACCTATTTTTGTTGCTCTGAGACAGATCTTATGTAGTGTAGTCTGGCCTTAAACTCACAATGTATCTGTGATTGCCCTTGAATTCCTGCTGGTTCTATTTCCTATCTCCCAAGTGTTGGAACTATATGCATTTCTTAAAATTTCTCATTTTAGCCATATTCAACTGGATTATATAGATGTTCTCATTTATTTTTTATTCTTTATTTTTTTGCTAACTAAATAATCTGCTTTGGAATATATCACTATTTTACAGATAAGGAAACCAGGGGCCATTTAGTCAGTATCTTTCTTATTCAGTCTAAAAGAGCTACAGGGAAATGGGATCAACAGAGAGCAAAGTCAATCCTGTGAGTCAGGGAGGTGGAAGTCTGCCCAAGGAAACCAGAGCCTACCCAAAACCAACACTGTTCTGACGCAGGCTTCCACTTCCCCTTCTACCTGCCCACACTTCTGACTCACTGAGCTCCTCGCCAGCATTCAGATGCATTCTCCATGCTGACCACTGAGCAGAAGGAGCGAGTACCTGGAAATAACGCTGTGTGGGTTTTCATTCTAATGCCACAAAGCGTTCTGATGAAACTATGAAGCAAGCCGCTTTATTCCTTGACTAAATCAGTCAAGTAGTTTCAACCAGTTTGCCCTCAGGAGTAGATTACTCATGGAATGTGGAAGCGACTATTGTATTTTATATACTGCCTCATGTGTGATTTAAAAGCAGAGTGTAAGTTCTACCTTCCCTTAAGAAAACACCTGCCACTACAGCCTCATCTTTCCCATCTCCTGGACATAAAAGTTGAGACCCTCTTCCATCTTCTCAGCTGTTGTCTCCTTATGACTTCATTAAAGATCCCATTATATGTAATATTTCCTCAGAATTAATATTAACCTACTGCCTATTGCAATAATCACATTGGAGGCCATTGCTCATATCTTTATTCAAGTTTTCAATGAAAGTGCATTGTACTTCCATCTCCCCAACTCTTCCTATGTCCCCAGCATCTACCCATCTCAAATCCATGATCTCTTCTTGAGTAATTAATTAGAGCAAACATCCAACCAAAGTCTTACTCCATAGAGTAAAGTTATAGGGCCACTGTACAGTATTGGATTCTACCTTATATTATCACCAAAACTTAAAGGGGACTTTGGATATCATCTTGGCCAGTCTCCTCATTTTATAGATGAATAAACTGAGGCTACAGAAAAATGTCTTAACTAAGAGAAGCAGCTGCTAATGACTTAGATAAACGTCAAACCTTAGTTCTCCTTTATGCTTGGCAGTGCCTGTAAGAGTCATGAATAGTGAGAGCACCTGCTCGCAGTCTTACCACCGACATCACGGCCACAGGTCTTGCTCATGACATATAAATATTGAATTTTATTTGACACTTTGTGATCACAGATTGCTAAGCAGAACACAGGAAGATTTCAGGCCTTATTTATAACATGACTAGTAGCTGACTTGGAGATTGAAGGAGACTATAGAGATGTTCTCAAGGCATTGATTTTTGTTTAATTCTATATTTGCTGGCTTGCTTACCAGAGACTAAGGTGCACTGAGGTAAGTTTTATTTATGGAAACGAAACAAAAAAAATTGTGGTAAATTTCAAAATAGAACTCCAAACAAGTTTCTATAATGGGAGTCATTAACCATGTGTCTCCCTTGCTGTACTCTAGTGAAATATCCACACCATGGAATTTTTAAAAATATTTTATTAATTTATTCATATTACATCTCAATTGTTAGACCATCCCTTATATCCTCCCATTTCTCCCTCCCTCCCTCCTGCTTTCCCCCTACTCCCCTCCCATATGTCTGCGACTGAGGGGGACCTCCTCCCCCTGTATATGCTCATAGGATATCAAGTCTCTTCTTGGTAACCTGCTATCCTTCTTCTGAGTGCCACCAGGTATCCCTATCCAGGGGATGTGGTCAAAAATGGGGCACCAGAGTTCACATGAAAGTCAGTCCCCACTCTCCACTCAATGGTGGAGAATGTCCTGTCCATTGGCTAGATCTGGGTAGGGGTTCGAAGTTTACTACCTATATTGTCCAGTTTGAGCAGGACCCCTGGACCCAGATCTGCGTATCATAATGTTCTTCTTGTGGGTTTCTGGGACCCTCTGGATCCTTCTATTTCCCCATTCTCCCATGCTTCTCTCACCTAGAGTCCCAATAGAATGTCCTCCCTTCTGACCAACTTTCCTGGTAAGTTACAAAAAGCCTACACACACACCATGGAATTTAAGCAGGGAAACTAAAAAAGGGTCAGTAGGTGTAAATACTGTAGCAGTGATGCCTTTGGTTTATGTCTTCTGTCTTTGAATCTACTTCCCTGGGGAAGCATATGGAGAAATGAGACTCGCAATCCTCTCCCAGTCTCCCCAGTGAGGGACTGTGCCAAGAGCCACCCTGTTAAGGGAGCTCACTTGTCATGTGGGCTGTCTAGCAGGTGATCCGGTATTTACAAGGTCTATACCGTGGTGCACCCCAGTACTGCTTCCAGCATCTGACACGCTGTCAGGAGCCATTGATTTGAGGGAAGTTCATTAGGCATGAGAGATCTCTGGAAGGGATCTGGTATTTTGCAAGGTCTGTACTGTGCTGCACCCCAGAATTGCTACCAACCTCTGACTACCCTCTCAATTGTACATTGCTGCATCTCTGTAAAATCTGGCATTAGAGCCTGGCATGATGGTTCATGCCTTTAATCCCAACACCCTGGGAGGCAGAGGCAGGTGAATTACTATGACTCTAAGGCCAACTCGGTCTACAAGGGAGGCCAGGACAGCCAAGTTTGCACAGAGAAACCTTGCCTCAAAAAACAAAACAAAACAAAAAAAATCATCTGGCATTGGTGTGAACTGTTACTTTCTGGGTATTGACCAGCTCTGATTGAACAAACTCCCTACAGGACCTTGTTTGAGGATGTACTATTCATTTTTCAGATGAATTAATCCCTGATTATGGAACTCTTGTTTTGATTCAAATATTTTAAAAAGTTGAATTGTTTTAGATCTTATAAAACAATTTTAGAGGGTTTATGGCTGCAATAAATACCTTTGTGGACCTCCAAATGCCTCACTCAGGATAGTCTTGTAGAAGATTTGGGGCTTCAGATAAGCCTCCACTCCAGATGGCACCATGAATCCTGGTATTTCACTATAAATATACACTAGTTGGTTTAAACTTTCCATAATGCCAAGTTGGTGTGAAGCTACCTAGAGATATCTGAGTTTACTCTGTTTCTTAGAATGAAAGACAGATAAAATTATTGTCCTGAACTCATTATGAACTAAGAGATAGCTGGGTAATGTATAGTTAGGTCCATCCTAACTGATAAGTCATATATTATTGTAAGTTTCAGACCCTATTAACCTTAGTCCCTGTCAACCTTTGTCATTCTGAACTCACTATGAACTTATGTAATAGATACATAGATAAGAAATGTTTAGCTTTAAAACATGTGACCTGTTGTATTTTAGAATTCATCTGTTTTTGTGATTTTCTCAGAAGTATAAGTACAGTCACCAACAATAAACGGTGTTGAAATTGAGAAACTTGACTTCAGTTAAAGTTGAGATGTCTAATTTCATCCACCTTTTCTCTTGAATGTATGTGTTTGTGAGTAGTTTATTTTCTGTCTCTCTTTTGTTTCTTATTTCCCTGTAGATTCTCAAATAAGTTAAGACTCAGGGCCATCAGCCTTCTCTAGCTAATAAGCCTAAGTTTACATGCGCTTATTGGAGATCTCCATGAAGAGGCCTATCTACAGATCAAAGAGCTTTCTTTTATGACCCCCATGCAGTTTCTGGCCAGAAGCTGCTTTTACAGTCTCAGCTATAGGAAAATTGTGGTCAGTTTAAGTTCTCCTCCTCGGCTGCGGTGCAGCCAGTCCCTAGAGAAGAAACTCTGGGCTCCCTTTCCTCTTTCTTCTTTTGATCCTGATCAGTTGCCTGAGCCATCAGCTCTGGCAACCGAAGAGATAAAGTGAACTGGAAAGGCATCTGCATCCAGCCCCAGAGACCTTACCCTGGACCTCTTCAGAGCAGCAGATGGGCATTAACAGGACTGGAGTCTTGTGCTAGCAAAGCCACCTTCTCTCATACCTTTTACAGGACTGTTGTCACTTTCAAGATGAGGTGTGCAGCATTATGTGCAGGCCTGTCCTGCTTCCCTGGGTGACATGTGATGAGGCCCTGGGGTACCCCCTCATGAGGCCCTAGGGTACCCCCTCACAATGCTCTAGAGTACCCACGCATGGTTTACACTCTGAAATCCATACATTCTTTTCAACCAGTAGCATCGTCCTGGTGCCTGCAAGTCTCCTTGTGACGGAAATATCTTTTCACTCCTGGTCACCTCTGAACAAACGTATCTTGTTTCTTCTATAGTGTGCTTGTCTCATCTCACAGATAATCTATCCCAGAAATCTGCTTGCTTACCATACTCCTCTCGACGTTGCTATCGAATGTCAGATGGTCACAGAGATTGTCATTTCCAGTCATCACGATTTCTTGAAGGTCAATCATTAAGAGGCTTTGGAAAGCTACCACAAGAGATGACACACCTGGACACATCATGTCCTATTGTATCAGTTTTTAGAGGACTACTCTGGGTGTCTTCCTTCCTTGCCTAGTTGCGAGTTTCCCTTGGGTGGGGGTGTTCCTTTCTTTCCTCTCAAACTTCAGCCTTAGATCAGCATTTAAGATATCATTCTTGTAACTGTGAAGCAATGCATGGCAGAAATAATAGGAGGAGATATTTATTTAGAGCGTGGTCTAGGACCACTGTGGTAGGCAAAGCAAATAAATGGAAACCTTGGGGGTGGGAGGGGCAGGAGCAGCAACCAGGAGCCAGGTGTGAGCCACTCTCACAGTGACACAATTCCTCCAGCTAGGCCAAACTCCTAACGTTTTCACCCCTCCCCCAAACGCTCAACACTTGCAGACCATATATTCAACACAAGCACCTGTCATGGGCAGTCCAGGATAAAATCATAACATCTTACCTTTCACCCCCAAATGTCAGAGCCATCTCTGCAAGATACGTTTAATTAGTCTCTAAGAGTCCCTTTAAAATGTCAACACTCAATTCTGGAGAGACATGTTCGTGGTTAGGAACCCTTGCTGCTGTTCCTGGGGACCTGACTTTGATTCAAAGTACCCATATCAGGCAGCGTACAACTGCCTGTAGCTCTAGCTCCAGGAAATCCAGTGTATCTTTCTAGGCTTGACAGCAAGCTACATGGACATGGTATATACTCAGACATACACACACAAAAATAAAAATTTAGTACAGCTTTTAAAGCTCCAAAAATGTTTATGCTTATAATTCAAAGTCTGAAATACTTCTTTCTAATGCTTAGGGACAAAATAGTAGCTGTGGTATTCTATAAGATAAGAAACATAGGTATCAGCTTAACATACACACATGCAAATATGCAAACATGTTAAACATACATACCACACACACATGCATACACCACAGACACACTGATAAACACACACAAATATGCATACCACACATATACACAAATACACATACACATCATGCACACATATACCACATACACATGCACATATACCATACACACACACAAATAAAACCAACAGAAATACACACATATCACATAGGTACATAACACACACACACACACACACACACATACACACACACACACACACACACACAGAGTGGCACAGAGGTGACCTTCCGATTCCAAAATGGAGAATGTGATTTACCAAGGACAGACAGGATCAGGTGGGCAGAGGTTAAATCTTTTAAGATCCGTGCACAGCATACATGGCCCATGAGTTCCAATTGGCTCAAAAAGATGAAACCTTGTCACTTTTAGCCAACATAGCATTTACTCTGGCTCTACACTCTTTCTGACACTTTTCTCTGGAGCTATTTCTTGCTGCTGGCATGTCTTGTATCCTGAGGTCTTTATAAAAGTACTTTAATCTTTACACTTGTAGCTTTTGGGTCGCCATGCTAATGTCTACCTCCAATCTTTGGCCCTATTACACATTGCTGAGCTCCTAGGCTTTTCCTTTGAAATTTGGGTGGAAGCCTCCCACCGTCCTAGAACTCTTGCATTTTCCCATGTCTGCAGCACCTGCCTCACAGGGACAGTGGTAAGGTGTGCAGTCAGAGCAGGAGCCTCACTCCCTGAGTGCATCTGCATCCAGTTCTTCATGCCTGTGCATCTGGGTCCAGTGAAAATGCAGCTTCTTGAGCATCCCCGTGAAACAAGATGCTCTTCTCAAGAGAAAACCTTTTAAATAAACTTACTCCTACCTCCCCTTGATCTTGCCTTGGCTGAGGGCTAGCCAATTCCCTAGTTGTCCTCAAGGCATCTCTCCTACTGTTCCAATCAAAACCTGGCTGGCTTCTTTCTAACATCTCTTCTGGAACTTTGCCTCCTCATCCATAACCTTTTTTTCCCCAGATGCAAAGTTTTTAAAGTATGTTTTTTGGGGGCCTTCCTAATTTCCATTGCAATGTAGCTAGAAACCAGGCCATAGACTGAACGATACGATTGCCTTTTAACTTGGTATTCTAAACTGATTAATCTGTCATGTTTAAACTCAGCCTCTCACACAGTCTTGGGGCAGAGGCAAAATGTAGACACGTAGATCCCATTGTGATCCCTGAGATTGTGAGCTGTAAAAACCTATCTTTTGTTTAGTGTGGTTGAGCCCTAATATACATCTGTAATCCAAGGCTTTCTGTTTATTGTAAGCAGGTGCCTAAGCTGTGGTTCAGCCCATTCTAGCACATACCTTTAATCCAAGAGCTTTCTATACACAGTATTTGATAAATTTAACCCTAGATCAAGAGGGGGAGAAAGAAACCATCTGACAGAGATTAAAGAGTAGAGGGACTGAGTTGAGGGGTATTTAAGACAGTGTGTAAAAGTAGAAGGGGCTTTTTTTTTTTTTTTTTTTTTTTAGCACTTTAGCTCCTTGGCCTTTGGCTTTGGGGCTTTTTGAGCTTTGAGCTAGCAAGCTTTTGGCCTTGGGTTTTTTGGCCTTTTTCTCATGGGCTGTCAGCTGAGCTAGTGAGCCTTGTGAGCCTTTTCCATTGGGATGGGAGCTGAATAGGAAGGTCAGCTGGGTTCTTTCTCTGCCTCTCTGAGCTAGCAGGTTTTCACCCCAACATCTGGGTCCTGAATCTTTATTGATAAAATAAAACAACTAGGGTTTTCTTTTAAAACAGCACCCCAGTGACCTACTTCCTTCAATGAGACACTACTTTCACCACCTCCTAACAAAGTCAACATATTATAACTCTCTCAAGGGACCCTCAGTGTCCAATCACTTCAAATCCTATCAGCTGGCAACCAAAACCCAGGACATGACCCTTAGTACATACTTTGTATTCAAGCTCTAGCAATCAGCAATAAAATTTGAAAGAATAATTTAATAATGAAGTTGGCTAGTCATTACCTTGTTTATACAAATTGTTCCCTCTGTCTACAATATGACCATGGCCTATTCCTTTATTTTTCCTAAACAACAACAAAACTTTACCATATATTCTTGTGTTAAGAATATTTTTTTTGTTTACTTTTCTCTTAGGACACTTTATGATCCTATATTTATGTGTCTGTATATCTCTCCCACTGAGTTCTGAGGTCTTAATAGCAGAGTCTAAGTCTTTTATCAATTTTGTGGTTATGTCACAACTAACACATATATTCATATTTGTTGCTAGATTAAATAAAACTTTTGTATTACTTTCATTTTATGATCTTTCATATCACCAGGACTACAATAATAAATTCTTTGTAATAATTTAATATTCTTCATAGTTATAATTATATTGTTCACATGCTGTGAAAACTTTTATATGCTTAAATTAAGCACAAATTAGCCAGGCATGGTGGTGCATGCCTTTGATACCTGTGCTTAGGAGGCTAGGCCAGCAGATCACTGAGTTCGAGACCAGCCTAGTCTACCAAGTGAGTTCAGGACATCCATGGCTACACAGAGAAACCCTGTCTCAAATATCCAATAGCAACAACAACAAAAATAGATTTACTTTTAAAATTAGGCACAAGTTGCTTTCCTATACTTTCTTCTTTTTAAAAACCAGTTTCACTGTGTTTCCCAGACTGACTTTAAACTCCTATACTCAAAATGTCCTCAGCTTTACAGGTAGCTGGGACTATAGAAACATTATAACACTCATTTTGTACAAAGTTATAAATAATTAACAAATTCATAACTGATGGTTTCAACACTATTCATCCTGAGGGCAGTGACACAAATTTGTTCCAAGCCACCATTGTTTTTGTTTTTATTATAATTTATTCAGATTACATCCCGATTGTTATCCCCTCATTTGTATCTTCCCATTCTCCCCTTCCTCCTCTTTCAGCCTATTCCCCTCCCCTAGACCTCTGAAAGAAGGGCCCCCCTCCCTCACCATATGACCATGGTCTATCAGATCTCATCTGGATACCCTGCATCCCTTTCCCCTTCCCTTGTATGCTGCTGGGCCTCCCCACCAAAGGGAAGTGATCAAATTGGGACACCAGAGTTTGGGACAGATGCTCAGACTTGATGCTGGACTCCAGGTGAGAGTGGTATGGAAGGATGGGAATTGGTATAGAAGGACCCAGTGTGTCCAGGAGCCCCACAAGAAGACCATCAAGGCTAGACGCAGGTCAGACATGGTGGTGGGCTGCATAAACTGGTACACCAACCAAGGACAATGCATGCAGTAAATCTAGACCCCCCCTGTTCAGATCTAGTCAATGGATACCACATTCTCCATGGTGTGGGGGAGAGAGGGGACTGCCTCTGACATTAACCAAGCCATAATTTTTTAATAGTTCCAAATTAAGTTCCCTGTGACCACTATTTAAAAATAGTATATGCAGGGCCAAGATAACATAGAGAAACCCTGTCTCAAAAAAACAAACAAACAAACAAAGGATATGCAAGTAGAGGAAATGTTGTATAAAATGAATGTTGTTAGTAAAATTTTAATGTCAGACATGCTGATCTGATATCAAGATACTTAAGAATAGACATAACTTTGGTACTACATGGGCAATCAGATTTTTAAAGAATGAAAACTAAGGGCCAGTGCAAAATAACTATATAAATTATTGGGGAAATCAAGTCTTCTAAAAATTAGACATTTCAAGGTCCTTCATTTTGCATGAACATAAAATATATTGCGGGTAACTAACCAACTAACAAGAACCAAATGTAAATGATGACTAAATAGAAAGCATGAAAAATGGACAGACGCATGAGTTAGTGTTTGCTGACAGCTAGTAGTGCTACACCACTTACTCTTTTAGGGTATATTCCAGGCGCTTGTTTATCTGTGTATCTGCAGGTGTGCTTGAGTGGGAGGGGGGAGTTATGCTCCATACACACCCCAACGCACATGTGGAGGCTAAAGGACTTGAGTTTCTTCTTCAAGCATGCGGGCCTCCGTGGTCAAACAGAGATCATCGGGCTTGATAGCATGTGTCTTTACCCCTGAGCCATCTTGCTGCCCAGATAAATTTACCCTTGCTATCTTCTACTGAAAAATACCCAAATACCTTGGTGTGACTATGCTTTCCTTCGTGATCCGTGACCATGAATGTAGCCACTTTAGGAACATCATGTGGTGCGGTTTTCTTTTCCTGCCTGTGCTCCCCAAGAAGCTTTTGAGTCCCTTCCTTTTCCTTCCCTTCCCTTCCTCTTTCCTTTTTGAGAAATTGTCTCCATGTATCCTACACTGACTTTGAGCTTGAATTCACTATGAAGCCAAAGATGACCTTGAACTTCTGATCTCCCCACCTCCATCTGCCTGGGTGTACACCAAGATACCCAGTTTATGCAGAGCTAGAACTTGAACTCAGAATTCTTTGTGTGTGTCTTAGATCAGCAGTTCACCAGCCAAGCAAGATCCATGGGCTTCTTAAAATGTTTCTCAGCTCAGAGATGCAGTGAGGACCATACACTGAATGCTACACTCAGAACTCGGGAGTCCGGAGGAGCTCAAAAGCCAAAGTAAAGCTAAATGCCATGCCAGAAAAACAAAATGAAACAGCCTAAATCCCTTGGTCAGTTAACATTTGCAAAAATGCTGTCAGTAAGTAATTAAACAAACAGAATTTCTTTGACCTTCAAGGTTTACATATGAAAGGAAAAGGCAGTCCTGGGTACCGTTTATCCGAAAGCACACACCACTAACAAGTTTAAATACCCTGTTGAGTAAATAAAAACAGCACAGGTATGGTACAGGAAGGAGAGAAATGACAAGACAGAATTTCATTGTAACACAAGATACTGATGAAAAACTTCTAATCCCTGTTTTATAAAAACAGTATAAACATAATTACCAAAGACCTCAAATCTAATTCTATGTAAACTTATTTAAATACCATCTGTCTTAATGAGATTACTTTGAATTTGTCTAATTTAATGACAGAAATAACTACGCTGCTTGTATTCTCATTAATTGTACTTTAACCTGGAGCAAATTTAATATTAAAAATCCACACATGTTGCATGTAAGATATTTAAAATCTTGATAGAGGAATTGTATACTCTGGAGGTGAGGGGTTAAAAGGTTTTCCTTTAATTTTTAACAAAAGTGTTTTTTACTTTGAAAAACATAAATGAATGCGAATAGAAGACTTAGAACCTATAAATTGCATGTCTGGATCTGGTGAGGAATACTGATATTTATAGTGGGAATACACTTTAACATTCACATGTTGAACTATATGTGTCGTATGAGTTAGGACCAGCCACAGGAGGATCCCTTTGCAAGCAGATGGCCAAAAGCAAGTCGAGTCTTGCCGGATAAAGAAGAATGGAGCATTTCAGTGTGGAAGAAAGAGTGGGAGGACAGAGAAGTGGTAAACAACTCACCACTCCTTCGGAAGGCATCCGTTCAAGCTGAGAGCTGTGTCTCATTGACTTGTCTTACTTTAAGTTTAGCTGGGCTAAGGAATTCATGCAATGAACTGATCAATTGTACGTTTCCCATTGTGAACATTGAAGATCTGTCCCTCTGCCTTATGAAAAGGGTACACACACACACCCACACACACACACCCACACACACCTTGCAATGTCAAAAGCCAGAAAATAGGCTAGCCTTGCCTCCACAGACTGCTACCCTCTCCTCATGGCAGAGTAATTTAGAGTATGGCCATCTAGAGAATTTCAGCTCCCTTCTGATATCTTCAGAGTCATTCTATTCTTCAGCTCCCAGGTCTAAAACAGCAGGAGCTGTAGCCTAAAACACATCCGCATATTGTTCCCACATGTGCATAAGCACCCTAACAAAAGCTCACCTGCTGGGAACCTTCTTTCTAAAAGAAAAAGAAGAGGAGGAGGAAGAAGTTTCCTAGCCATGAGATGAGTTTTTAATTGCGAGTAAAATGTTTGAGAATTTCACAGGTCCATTAAAGCCTTACCAACAATACTGTCCTGTCTTAGAGTTTAAGAAGAATGGGTGTATTCTGAATAATTTAAAGTATACATCACTGTCAAATATATTTTCTATGTCATTGACTGCTTCTCCAGAATTTATTCATAAGGCAAAAGCGCTGTCTAAGCAGGAAGTTAGATCTGGACTAATTAGAGATGATTAAGAGGCTTTGCTCTGAGAACACAGTCTAACCTGAGCACAATGGCATTATTTAAGGTGATGTAAATTAGCTCAATGTAATGCATTACAACTATATTTCAGTCATGCCCACTCTTCACACTTATTAAGTTCGAGAAAGCATAGTTTCTTTCAGAGCCTTTAGGCAGAAAATAGAATTAAGCAAAACATCCTAAGCATTTTAAGCAGATTAGAATTCAGAGAAGCCATTTCACTTTTGTAACCCAGTCATTCATAAACATCGAATTCATACTTTGATTGTGAGATTAGCATTAGCAATGTTCATAAACACTTTTATCACCATAGATAAGAAGTAAAAACTTTTGTTAGCTGCAAGCTCAGCAACACTCTGGGCAGGGAAAAGGGGTTTGGATGAGAACCAAGGGGCCTAAGGTTCTACAAAACCTAGATTTTATACCAGTTGTTGAGAGCATGCTATGTCAGAACCACCTTTCTTATCTTTCCAAAATGTCAGAACTTTCTGAATAACAAGTTCACCTGCTGCAGCCATTTTAATAGCAAGAATTTCCCTGGTAGTCCAGTTTTCCTTGATATATAGACTGAGGCAAAAATCAGGTGACATTTCCATGCCCCAACCTTAATGACTAATATTAATTCTCAGAAATTCCTGCCACCGTCAGGTGTTCTCTGCCTTTGTGTCTTTGTTACACATGCTGGGTGGTCATATGACAAGTGTGGGGGATGATTACCACTGCAGAGCTATGTCCACCTCTTTATGTAGTCCAAGTGAGGGTGTTGCAAGTTTTCTTGTTCTGGTGTGTCTGATAAGTTTTGAAGCTTGATTTTCTTGATATTTAAACATTTCCATGTGCCCATTAACTTCCAGTCTTTCCCCTTTCTACTCCCAGTAGTAAGTCATCTGTGAGTCTTGCCATGTGGTTGATGCCAAAGAGATAGCCTCATTTTCATGGCGTCTTAGTTAGGGTTTCTATTGCTGTGAAGAGACACCATGACCATGGCAACTCTTATAAAGGAAAATATTTAACTAGCGATGCTTTACAGCTTCAGAGGCTTAGTCCATTGCTGTCATGGTAGGAAGCATGGTGGCCAGCAGGCAGCCGTGGTGCTGGAGAAGCAACAGAGAGAACCACTAACTGGGCCTGGCATCAATACCTGAGGTCCCAAAGCTCACCCCCACTGAACACTTCTTCCAATAAAGCCACACCTACTCCAACGAGGCCACAACTCCTAACAGTACCATTCCTTATGGGGCTATGAGGTTATTTTTTTTCAAACCACCACATACTTCCACCAAGAAATACAGACAGCTCAAAATGGAATTGAAAGCTGCTCGCCAACTGAAAGTCTCCCAGTGCAAGGAAATATCTGACAATCCACGGTTTTACCTAGTATGGATAACTTAATTCATGTCACCTGGGAGGTCTCAGCACCGAGATGTTAACCCACTGCTTTAGTTCGCACTGTTCTCACGCAAACACGGTGTCATTCTCATTGCTTTGACACTAATTTTCAAAGTTGGGTGAGGGGTGTGGGGGAGCAAAGGGAGGGAAGTGCTCACCTCTTGAAAGTCTTGTTCTAAGGATTTCCTGAATGTTACATATATCAAATAAAGTTCATTTTAGAGACAAAGAATGTCAAATTGATTTTGTCAGATATCAGAAGGAGGAACGAACATGGAGGCTACCCTTCAATGATTCCGGCATATATAACACAGAAAACAGAAGGCAGCTATACCAAGGACGAAAAGATACATACAAGCTGGAGGCAGTATTCAGAAAACAGGGGCTGGGCAGGATGGTGCTAACATGGTAGGCCAGGGAAAGCTATTCAGTGCAGGTTCAAATCTGGTGCATTAGGAAGGCTTTCCTACCTTGGGTAAGTCTTTGTCCAAATCTCAAGGATTTTCCCCCTTAAGAAAATAACTGAAGCCAGGAGTAGTGGCATACCCCTCCATCATCCCAGAACTCTGGGGGTCAGAGACAGGTGGAACTCTGTGAATTTGAGGCCAGCCTGGTCTACAGGGTGAGTTCTAGGACAGCCAAGGCACCAGTGTCACTTTCATTTATTAGCAGGAAATTACTATGGATAAATATAACCTGTATATATGTATGACTTATTCATTCCTATGTAATTGTATATATGAGACCCTTAAAAATTAAGAGTATATTTATAACCAAAAGTTACATATTTTTGCCATTTTCAGATGACATAAAGAGTTAATAATCCAGGCTACAGTCTATCTGAACTACACCTTGCAGACTAGCTATCTACAACCTTTAAAGATGTTTCTCAAAGTCCCACACTTTAAACAAGAACTCTAATAATTGAACTTACATCAGTAGTGTTATTAACATTGATATATGACACCAAAGTCATTCCTTAAAATGACTTTGTTTGTTTGTTTTATTTTGTTTTGTTTTTGTTTTTTCTTTTTGAGACAGGGTTTCTCTGTGTAGCCTTGACTATCCTAGACTCACTTTGTAGACCAGGCTGGTCTCGAACTTACAGCAATCTGTCTGCTTCTGCCTCCCATTAAAATACTAAGTTAAGTTAACCCATCTAAGTAAGTTAATTTGTTTTAAAAGTAGATAATTCACTTGCAAATAAGTCAAAGAAACCCCTGCTTCTGCCTTGAACACATCTTTGAGTGTAATCATAATGATTCATAGGAAGAAGCCAGAGTGTCTCTGGGTTATTTCTCTAGAGTGGCCTGGTGCTAAGCACATGTTTATTGAGTCTCTGCCAGCCACACTGTCACATCCACCACACGAAAAATGCCATTGCTTTAAAGGTAAGGGAGAACTGTTCTCTGTAGGTCCTGGCCTTTGTCAGAATAGAAGTTTGCCTGAAAGCCTCGTGCTCACTGTGACTCAGCTCACAGAGACTTCGCAAGGTTTCATCTACCCACACCCACTTTTATTGGAACAAGAGAAAATAATGTTTAGTTCCTGCCTCCAGTAAACAAGTCTCAACAGAAACAAAGCTGACTTAGTCACTTTCCAGCCGTCCTTTGGTAAGAAGTTATTTATGACAGAAATCTCGTCACCATTTCCCCTAAAGACAGCAACAAAGGAAAAAAAAATAACAGAATGATGATAGCACAAAACTCAAATAAACATACTTGCACGGTGGCCATGAAGTGCATTTTCCAGTGATCAAACATTAACTAATAATACTGCTCACTTTTATAGAAGATACACAGGTCATTTTTTGTTTGTTTGGAAAAGGATAGACTAATTACATCAATTTTTAAATAGTCCAGTTTTATTGATATGTATATAAACTTGAGATCATTTGAACTATTAGAGTGGTTTGCAAACATATATTTTGTACGCACTATCCCCACCCCCTCCCCAGATATTCACTTAGTGCTACCAGTCTGTGTGTGTGTAGAGGACCACCTACTGGAACACTGCCGAACTCTTAATCTCTCTGGGAGTCCATCACTGGAGAGAACTCTCAGTGTCCTACCTAGAGTACAGCAGTGATTCCCAGCATCTGTCCCAATCCCCCGCTGTGTGGATTCTCGCAGAAAACATCTATATTGGGCTAATATCCACTTATAAGTGAGTATATCCCGCACATGCCTTTCTGGATCTGGGTTACCTTAGTCAGGATGATCATTTCTAGTTCCATCCATTTTCCAGCAAATTTCACTATTTCCTTGTTTTTAATAGCTGAGTAGTAATATTCCATTGTGTAAATGTACCACAGTTTCTTCTGTTCAGGGACATTTACATTGTTTCCAGATTCTGGCTCTTACTAATAAAGCTGCTATGAGCACAGTTGAGCAAATGTCCTTGTTGTGTGCCCGGGAGAGGTCTAGCTGAGTCTTGTGGTAGCACTATTCCAATTTTTCCTAAAAAGTGCCGGATTGATTTCCAAAGTGTTTTTACAAGTTTTCACTTCTACCAACAATGGAGGAGTGTTCCCCTTTCTAGCCAGCATGTGTTGTCACTTGAGGTTTTGATCTTAGCCGTTCTGGTGGACATAAGATGGAATCTCAGAGTTGTTTTGGTTTGCATTTCTCTGATAACTAAGTATGTTGCACATTTCTTTAGGTGTTTCTTGGCTATTTGATGTTCCTATGTTGAGAATTCTCTGTTTAGATCTGTACCCTGTTTTTAATTGGATTATTTGGTTTGGTGGTGTTTAATTTTTTGAGTTCTTTATATATTTTTGGATATTAGCCCTTTGTCAGATGTAGGGTTGGCAAAGATCTTCTCTCAGGCTGTTGTTTTCTTCCTTGACAGTGTCCTTTGTCTTACAGAAGCTTTTTCTATTTCATAAGGTCCCATTTATTAATTATTGATCTTAGAGCCTGAGCTATTGGTGTTCTGCTCAGAAAGCTATCTCTTTTACCCGTAAGTTAAAGGCTCTTCCCTCTTTCTTCTAACAGATTTAATGTGTTTGGTTTCATGTTGAGGTCTTTAATCCACTTGGACATTTTGTGCAGGGTGATAAATATGGATCTATTTGTATTTTTCTACATGTAGATAACCAGTTAGTCCAGCACCATCTTCTGAAGATGCTTTTTTTTTCCCATTGTATGGATTTGGCTTCTTTGTCAAAAATCAAGTGTCCATAGGTGTATAGATTTATTTCTGAGTTTTCGATTTGATTCCATTGATCAACCAGCCTATTTCTATGCCAGTACCACACACTTTTTTTTTTATTACTGTTGCTCTATAGTACAGCTTGAGATCAGGGATGGAAATCCTTCATGAAAATCTTTTATTGTACAGGATCATTTTAGTTGTTCTGGGTTTTTTTGATTTCCTATATGAAGTTAAGAGATCTTTCAAAGTCTGTAAATGATTGTGTAGGTATTTAATGGGAATTGCATTGAATCAGTGGATTGCTTTCGTAAGATGTCCATTTTTACTATGTTGATCCTCCTGATGTATGAGCATAGGAAATTTTTCCATCCTTTCATATCTTCTTCAATTTCTTTCTTCAGAGACTTGAAGGTTTTTTTTCATACAAGTCTTTCATTTGTTTGGCTAGAGTTACACCAATATACTTTATATTATTTGTGGCTATTGTGAAGGGTGTAGTTTCCCTAATTCCTTTCTCAGCCCATTTGTTATTTATATACAAGAGGGCTAATGATTTTTTTAAATTAGTCTTGCATCTGGCCACTTTGCTGAAGGTGTTTATCAGATATAGGTGTTTCTTTGTAGAATGTTTGGAGTCATTTATGTACATTATCTTATCATCTGTTAAACAGTGATACTTTGAGTTCCTCATTTCCTATGTGGATCCTCTCTAGCTCCATTTGTTATCTTACTGCTCTCATTAGAACTTCAAGTACTATATTGAGAATTGGAGAAAGTGAGCAGCCTTGTCTAGTTCCTGATTTTAGGAATTTCCACTTAATTTGATGTTGGCTCTTGGCTTGCTGTATATAGCCTTTATTATGTTTAGGCATGTGTCTTGTATTACTGATTTTTCCAAGACTTTAACATGAATGTGTGTTGGATTTTGTCAAATGTTGTTCTTTTGTTTGTTTGTTTTTGGCATTGAAGGAGATACCATATGTTTTATTTTTTCTTTTAGTTTGTTTATGGTGGATTACATGGATGGATTTCCATATATTGAACCATCCTTGCATGTCTAAGATGAAAACTACTTAGACATCATGAATGATACCTTTGATGTTTTCTTAGATTCAATTTGCTTGTGTTTTATTGAGTATCACAAGAGATATTGCTCTAAATTTCTCTTTTTTATTGAGTCTGTGTAGTTTAGGTATCAAGGTGACGGTGACCTCATAGAATGAGTTTTGCAGTGTTTCTTCCATTTCTATATTGTGAAATAGTTTGAAAAGCATTGGTACTAGCTCTTCTTTGAAGGTCTGGTAGAATTCTATGCTGAAACCATCTGGTCCTAGTCCGGGGCCTTTTTTTTTAATTGGAGACTTTTGATGACCACTTTTATTTCCACAGGAGATATAGGATTATTTAGTTTGTCTACCTGATTTTGCTTCAACTTTGGTAAGTGGAATCTATCCAGAAATTTGTACATTTCATTTAGGTTTTCATTTGTTGTGGCATGTAGATAAGCTTTTGAAATGAGACTTAATAATTCTTTGGGTTTCCTTGGTATCTTTTATGCCTCCTTTTTTATTTCTGATTTTGTTGATTTGGATAGTTTCTCTGTCTTTTAGTTAGTTTGGCTAATGGTTTGCCTATCTTGTTGATTTTCTCAAAGAAACAACCCTTAGTTTTGTAGATTCTTTGAATTGTTCTCTTTGTTTCTAATTTATTGATTTCAACCTTGAGTTTGATTATTTTCAACCATCTACTCCTCCTGTATGTGTCTTCTTCTTTTCTTTCCTAGGGCTTCCAGATGTTGCTTGTATGAGATGTTTCCAATCTCTTTATAAAGGTACTTAATGCGATGAACTTTCCTCTTAGCGCTGATTTCATTGAATCTCATAAATCTGGGTGTTTTGTACCTTCATTTTCATTGAATTTTAGGAAGTCTCTAATTTCTTTCTTATTTCTTCTCTGACCCAGTTATCACTGAGTAGAGAGTTGTTTTGTTTATGTGTCTAGGCTTTTTGTTACTTCTGTTGTTGTTTGAGGTCCGGCTTTAGTTCATGGTGGTATGATAGAATACAAGGTATTATTTCAATCTTCTTATATCTCTTGAGGATTGCTTTTTGACCTATGATATGGTCAATTTTGGAGACAATCTGTGAGGTGCTGAGAATAGGGTATAATCTTTTGTGTTTGGGTCAAAAGTTCTGTAGATATCTGGTAGGTCCATTTGATTAATGACATCTGTTAGTGTCATTATATTTTGGTTTAGCTTCTGTTTCATTGACCTATCATTTGATAAGAGAAGGGTGTTGAAATGGGGATCAATGTGTGGTTTAAGCTTTATTAATTTTCTTTTTAAAATGTACCCACATAATAACCTTGTATTTGGGCCATAGATGTTCAGAATTGTGATGTCATCATGGTTGAGTTTTCCTTTGATGAGTCTGATGTGTCCTTTCTCATCTCTTTTGATTAATTATGGTTAAAAGTCTACTCTATTAGATATTAGAGTGGCTACTCCAGCTTACTTTCTATGCCCATTTGCTTGGAAGAGTTTCTTCCAGCCATCTATTCTCAGGTAATGTCTGTCTTTGTTGCTGAGGTGTGTTTCTTGTATGCAGCAGAATGTTGGCTCCAATTTATACATCCATTCTCTTAATCTGTGTCTCTTTATTGAAGAGTTGAGAACATTGACGTTGAGAGAAAGTAATAGGACATAACAGTAACTATTATGTCCTTTGATTTTAATGTTGGTTGTAGTGCTTGTTTCATTTTTGTTTTGCTAAAGTTATCTATTTCCTGTGTTTTACTGGGTCTAGTTAGCCTCCTTGGGTTGGAGCTTTCCTTCTAGTATGTTCTGTAGGGCAGGATTTGTAGATAGATTCTGTTTAAATTTGTTATGTTGTGGAATATCTTGTTTTCTACATCAATGGTTATTCAAAGTTTTGCTGGATATAGTAGTCTAGACTGGCATCTGTTGTCTCTCTGAGTTTGCAAGACATCTGCTCAGGCCCTTCTGACATTTATAGTCTCTGCTGAAAAGTTGGATGTGATTCTGATAGGCTTGCCATTGTATGTTACTTGGCCTTTTTCCCTCACCATTTTTAATACTTTTTCTTTGTTCTGTACATTTAGTGTTTTGGTTATTATGTGGTGGGAGATTTTTCTTTTCATAGGGTCTTATATGTTTATAGACTTTCTTTATTTAAATTTGGAGATTTTTTCCTATGATTTTGTTGAAAATATTTTCTAGACTTTAGAGCCAGAATCTTCTTTCCTCAATTTTTTTTTTTAATTTTTAGATTTTGTCTTTTCATGGTGTCCCTGATATCTTAGATATTTCTTGTTAGGAATTTTTTTAGATTTAACATTTTCTTTGATGGTTGCATCAAAATTGTTCCATCGTATTTTCTGCACACGAGTTTCTTTCTTCCATCTCTTTTATTGTGTTGGAGATGCTTTGGTCATGGTGCCTTTTCACAGCAATGAAACCATCTAGGATGTTTCTATTTCCTGGATATTGGCAATAGACATGAATGAAAAAACAACTCTTTCCATTGAGGTGTATACTAAAGTATACCCCAAAGTACACTAAAGTAAAAATGTCCTTTTGCATGTATACTAAAGAGGAGTAGAGCCAAGTCATATGGTGGATATATTTCTGGCTTTTTCAGGAATTGTCACAAAAATTTCCATAGTGGGTATACCAATTTGCACTCCCACCAACAATGAATATGCATTTCTCTTTCCTCATATGCACACTTTTTTTTTTACCATAGCCATTGTAACAGGGGTAAGATGAAATCTCAAATTAGTTTTAATTTGCATTTTTCCTGATGACTAAGGGTGTTAGATATTATTTTAAGTGTTTCCCAGCTATGATTTTGGGAAACTCTCTGTTCAGCTCCATGTCCCAGTTTTTAATCAGCTTTTTGTGTTGGTATGTATTTTTGTTTGTTTCCCTTGAGTCTAGATTTTGGATTACTCACACACTCTATTCATTAACCTTCTTTTGGATGTATATCTTGTAAGAATATTTTTCGCATTCAGTAGACTCTCTTCCTTTAGATGTCCTATGCTGTACAGAAGCTTTTCAGTTTTATGAAGTTGCGTTTGTCTGTTGTTGTTTTTAATGTTGTGCTATTCAATCCTATTCAGAAAGTTCTTTCCTGTTCCTGTAAGCTGAAGCATTTGCCTTGCTTTCTTCTCTATTAAATTCGGGTTTCAGATTTCATGTTGAGATCCTTCCTTGATCCATATGGAGTTGAGTTTCATGTAGGGTAAGAGATAAGAATCATGTTTAATTCTTATACATGTCACTATCCAGATTGACCAGTATCATTTATTGAAAATGTTGTCTTTTCTCCAGTGTGTATTTTTGGCTTCTTTGTCAAGTCATGTGGCTGCTGTAACATGGGATTTTATGTGAATCTTTAATCCATTAATCAATAAGGCCAGTACCTTATTGCTTTAATTACTGTATGTCTGTAGTACAACTTAAAATTGGGGGTGGTGATACTGTTAGCAGGTTTGCTGTTGTTTTTGTTGTTGTTGTTATTGTTGTTGTTGGTTTTCTTTGTCTAAGTTGACCAACATAGTTTAGATGACTACCCTTGTTTTTCTTAGTGCAAAGGAATAAAGGTCACTAATTGGCTTAGTCTGTGTGTTATGTTTCCATTTCTATGTCACACATTATGATAGACATACCTTAGAATAATGACTGTTTCTGTATATCAGGAACACAGAATGGCCTTAATTGTGTGATTCTGATTCAGGACTTCACAGTAGATTGCAGTGGAGATACTGGCCATGGCTAGCTGCATTCTGAAGACACAAGTGTAGGGATGATTAGCTTTCACTCCTCTGTTGTCTGGATGTGGTTTGTAGGTGCGTCACAAAGGTTTAAGTGCTGGGAGTAAGATCCTCCTCAGTAGGACTTTCAAGAGGTTGAATCTAGAAAAAGGTAGTTAGTAGGCCTTCATTCACATTTTTATGGCTTCTCATTCTGCCCCATGATCTGTCCCCCTTGCACATAATGTGATGTTATCCGTTTGAGACCTCCAGAGCTGGAACCACATGCCTGGGCTTTAATAACAATGAATTAAATGAATGTAATTTCTATAGAAGATGCTCAGATCCTGATATTACATTATAGTAAAAGAAAATTGATTGCAGTGGTTGGACTGAGAATGTCTCCAATAGCCTCAGATATTTGAATATTCTGTCCTTGGTTAGTGGTGGTATTTGGAGAGGTTTGGGAGGTATAGCCTCGCTGACGAAACTGTCTCTGTGGTAGGCTTTTCAAGTTTAAACCTCACCATATTAGACATTTGATTCTCTGCTTCATTAATTTTCTGTTGATCTGAGATCTCAGCTTCTTGATTGTGTTGCCACACCTGCCTGCTATCATGCCTCTGTGCCAGATCCTATGTGTCCGCAACTGCTAACAAACAAAAATGAAGCTAATTATCTTAGTTAGGGTTACTATGGTTGGGATGAAACACCATGTCCAAGGCAACTTGGGGAGGAAGAGTTTATTCCTATTTACACCTTCAGGTAACAGTCCATCACTGAGGAAGTCAGGACAGGAACTCACACAGGGTAGAGACCTAGAGGCAGCAGCTGATGCAGAGGCCATGAAGGGGTGCTTCTTATTGGCTTGCTCCGGCTTGCTCATCCAGTTTCTTATAGAACCCCGGACCACCAGCCCAGGGATGGCATCATCTGCAAAGAGCTAAGCCCTCCACCACCAATTTTCTAATTAAGAAAATGCTTTACAATGGAATTTTTAGAAGCATTTTCTCAATTGAGGTTCCCTCCATTCTGATAACTCTAGTTTGTGTCAAGTTGGCATAACACTAACCAGCACACTAATACAGTGAATAGTACACACTTGTGTTTGTAGTGGGAGCCAAATTCTCAATAAGTGCTGATTTAGAACTGTATCTGTGCTATATGAACAATTAAAAGACTACCCAAGTGTTCTCATGCCCAGGCAGATAACTTTGCCCAAAGTTAGAACAAAACATAGTGTTTCTCAATGGTGAAGACACAACCTTCTTACCTAAAATCAGTAGTTTCATACAACTAATTCAGTTGGTATTTTGGTCACATGAACAAATCCTAGTGAAATTTGAGGGGTGGTGGTGGTAACAGCAATGCATATGAAGAATGAATTAGAGGAAGAGACCAATTGACTCTGATTTGGAAGTCTGTGTCCATAGCTTCACATACTACTTTGCAACCAGAAGCAATATGATCCCCTTCAATACCACATGAGGACCATAGGATTAATTAAATTGTAGAGATTTTCACTACAGTAAAAGAAATGAAGGATTCTGGGACTGTAACCATAGGGTAGCCACCGCTGTCTACAACTTGCCTCTGCAATTATTAATATAATTGTTTTGTGACCTTCCTGAGGCTCCTGAACATTTGTAATAACAAAATTGATCAAGAAGCACATCAAACACACTGAGAATTGGAGAGATGCCTCACTGGTCATAAGAATGTACCTCTGAGTTTGATTCTCAGCACCCACGTTGGGCAGCTTATAACTACCTATAACTTCATTTCTAGAGAAAAATAGCTCCTCTGGCCTCTACAGGTAACCACATTCATGTATTAGCACCCATACACACATAATTACATCTATATATAATTAAAAATAAAATAAATCCTGAAAAAATGGACTCTTTTAATTCTAATAAGAAGTTCTTCAGTGACGTGTAGCCAGAAAGCATAGGCAACAAGCAGTTTCTTATCTGCCCTTTTTTTTTCTGGGTGCACAGAGCAGGTAATTAATGTACTAAGTATTTGAAAACACAAAAATGAACAACTTTTCAGCTCTTCACCCTTTAAGTCAGTGTATATCCCCTTGCTTATTGATGTATGGAATGTCTCTGCCAGAGAAATTTACACTGAAGCAATAGTACTAAATCACTAGTTCACAAGCCAAATGACTTTGTTCATTGAGTTTCATCCAGTGGGTGAGTCAGTTCCTGAGGGAAGATAATTTATGACTATAATTTGTGCATGTAGCACATCAATTCTTGAAAAGGTCACAGGACAGGAGGATTGTTTCATGGAAGTAATAATGAAATATTTATCTTGCTTTTTATCACTTCACAGCTTCACTGTGCGTTTTTATAAATGTTTAAAAAATATAAACCTTTGTAGTTATCAAGGCAGATAGAATTTTCTTATTATAAAGAAGAAACAAATATAATCTCTTTTACCATGACATGCAAGTCTCAAAAAAAAAAAAAACAACAACAACTCACAATATTAAATGTAGTCTTAACTGAATATAAGAAAGATTTCAATATAACTCATGGCTTCAAATCTTCTGTTGAAATAAAAAACCTTCAATGTCTGCTCTTATTTTCTCCCCTAAACATTTCCACACACCAACTTAAAAGAATGGTAAGGTCTTTTTATTTTAAATCCTTATGGAGGTACCAAAATGTCCCTAGAACTCCAGGGAAGATTGTTACACTCATTCCCCAAATTGTAAGATGGAGTGTGAAAAGCCAGTGGGTTCATAAGTGAGGATGAAGAAAACAGAAAGAAAATGGGGAAAAAGAAAGAAAAGGGGAAAAAGAAAGGAAAGAAAGAGAGGAAAAACAAAAGATGAATGGATGAAAGGAAATGAAAGAAACATAAAGCAAAGGATGAAAAGGAAACTCAAAAGTGAGCTTGACAGAATACGTCCACCACCAAGACTGGAAATGGAAGGTTCAAAAAGAGACTCCATTCTCCCACAATGAAAAAAGTGCCCCAGTGAAGAGGATATGAAAATAGACCAAAAATAGGCAGAGAATATTGTCAGTAGACCAGGAGAGTAAGTCACAGAGCAGGTCTACAATGGTAAATAATAATAACAATAAAGGCCACTGGTAGCAGCTTACTACATGCACCTACTGTGACATGTACAATAGCAGCCAGGTATGAAGGACAGACTTACATAGATGATTACCAGATCCTACTAGCGTAGGCACCAGTATATAGAAATTAAAGGGTGCGTCGTTCGATTCCTGTAGAAGAAACAAATATACGTTGGACAAACAGAAGGCTAAAGGCAACCATCCTGACAAAAGTGCTAGTTTTCAAATCTGAGTCAGTCCTCAAAGATCAGAATTTAGTAACCTAGGAAGAAAAGGGAGAGAATGTATCCCAGTGAAAATAACCCCTCCCCAAATATTCAGGAGTATTCACACCAGTGAAATTAGGAGCTTCATACTGTGGCTGAGACATTATTTTTTTTTAATATTTTATTTAAATTTAACTCATGTGCATTGGTGTGAGGGTGTCAGATCTTGGAGTTGTGAGCTGCCATGTGGTTGGTGGGAATTGAACCCGGGTCCTTTGGAAGAGCAGGCAGTGCTCTTAACCACTGAGCCATCTCTACAGCCCTGAGACATTATTCTTTTAAAAAGAAAGAAGAAAAAAAAAGAGAAGAAAGGAAAGAAAGATAACATCTTTGAAAGCAAGCACCACATGTTTAAAATTTCTTAAGATTTTTACCAGCAGATGTTCAAGGATGCAGAATTAGATGGGCCCATGGGCCCACAATAATGAAGGTGTGTGCAGACAGAGGCTATAGTATAATCTGCCCTGCTGCTTGAGCCAACCAGAATATGATGCTAGTGAAAGTCCCAACAGGAGCTCTAGAAAAATGCCATGGACAATACCATTTCCACTATGCCCTTGGACAGATGGAGGATCTACCAACCAGATCACAAGGGGCCACTGGCCCTGAGTTGTTCATCATGAACTCATTGCGAGCTGTATTCTGTTAGAATAGCCAAGTCATAAGATCAGAGGAACAAATCCAGGATGCTATGAGCAGGGCTCCTTTTGCCAGATGGCTACGGCTCAGTGTCACTGTAGTAAAAATCACCCTCCTTCAGCAGAATTGCTCACACAGAGGGCTTCTGAATTGGTTTTGCCCAGTGTGCAACATAAGCCAAAGAATAAAAAGGCCCCTCTGAGCTCCAGCCTCATTCCCAGAGGTGCTAAAAGTGAAGGGTGGGGATGAATCATTGTAGTAGGCAGAATGTCAATCAGAAAAAAATGATTCTTCACCTGTGTGGGGAGGGAAATGTGTCTGGTAAGAACACAGAGTCTCCAGCACAGTGGAAGGGGTTGTTCAAGATCCCAGAAACTATAATTGGGAGAGGGAGGTATGGGGAATGGGCAGATGGATAGGGCTGGGAACAAAGTGTAACCCCTCACATCACATGCTGATGACAGAAAAGAAAGGACTGGCTGAAATGAGTGACTCTGAGAGGGACAGTTAACAATCAAATAGGCTGCTGCCACACTCCATAAGTGCAAGGGATTTCCAGGTACAGCCACAGCTCACTTTGACTCATGGAAAAGTCTGATGGATCTGCATCTCAACCTAACTGCAAAGGAAAGAAATAAAATTTAAAAGTTAAATAAACCCACATCTCAGTCTTCATTATCTTGAATTTCTCAGCCTTATTTTCTCGTTCTGGATAGCTTGAGTAGAACAGGAATTATGACCCTAAAAGAAGCAGAAACACGAATGGTAATAAAACTAACAACAGTAATAAAAGAGGCAGTTTCTAAAAGCCATCTCACAGCTGGCCAAGGCTAGCTTCCAATATATTAGAATTATCGACAAATACTTTATTCTCTTTTCATTTGTGCATGTGTGCATGTGGGTGCACGTGTGTGTGTGTGTGTGTGTGTGTGTGTGTGTGCGCGTGCCTGCGTGTATGTGTGCGCTCATGCCTGCGGGTGTGTGAAAAGAGCTGGACTCACAAGCAAACTAGAAAATATGTCAATACATGTTACTGAACAATATGTAACAAGTAAAAAATTGAAATACGTAGAAAAGAGAAAATGTGAGTAACAATTGATACCATGAGGACCAATATCATTTTTGTAAAAATGAGAAAAAAAGCGAGAAGTTGGAATACTTCTTTGCTAAAAGCAAAACATGAAGTGAATCCATCAAAAGAAGCCTTTGACTTAGGGCTTGACAGCCTCCCGAATAAGGCAGACACAGAAGGACCAAGAGGCCCCCATGACAGACTCTGTCATCACCCAGTAAATCTGCATCACCTGTCCAGTTAGACATATCCAGCTCCATCCAGACATTTCCTCACACACAGGATGTACAGAAGGCTTCAAGACCTCCGTTTCTAACTCTTTCTCTAGAACATGGGATGGAGTCTCCTTGCCCAAGGATGGCTTCCATGTTTTTGCCTTAACAGGTACCCTGAGCATGCCTTTTTAGCAACCCCCCCAACCTTAGGTATGTTTTTAAAACACCCTTAGGTGAGCCTCCAGCTTTAGGTAGGATCTTTCTCGTACCAGGCACTTAATAAAGCTTCCATTTCTCACTCACTCTGTGTGGTCCTTCTGCCTCATTGTTTAGATTGGGAGAAAAGAACCCAGAAGACGGAAAATCAGCAAGAACAACAACACAAAAGGAAAAATAAAGGCAAAAAAAAAAATCAGTGAAAGCAAAATACAATGTATAAAGGAAATAAAGATCCAAAGACTAATTTCTCACCATAAAATTAAGTTAAAAAATAATATGTTAAATAGTAGAAACAAAACATGAACTCGTCCTATAAATTTATATCCAAAAGTGTTCTTTGAAAATAAAGGTGAACAAGGGATCAATGAGATAATACTTATTCAAATGCCATATTAGTAAGGAGCATTTGGTGAGTAGTAAAAAAAAATCTAAGATCAGTGAGTGATTAGCACATAGTACATATTTGATAAAAATTAGTGTATAATTAAGTGATACCATGGTATTAAAGGGTTTGGGGTATGAATGATTACCATAAATGTTCCTTTGCTTTAAATCAGAACAATAGTAAGTAAAATATAGACACTTTTATGTAAACAAAAAAAACGTGTTCTCAGAGTATGAAGTAAAAATTAACACTAAACACAATCACTTGAGTTCTTTAGACACATGTCAATAATGATTAACAAGAATGATAAAAAAGCCATAGTAGTAGGCTCATCTCCCTTAAAGCTAGCATGAAGAGCAGAAAGCTTACCTGTTTCTTTATAAAGAAGGAGTTGTGTATTATTCCAAAGTTGACTGTAGTACGTTAGGAACACATTTTATTCACAAGAGCACACACACGTGTAAAGTAAAACAAAACAAAACAAAACAAAAATCACAAAGAAATGGCCAAAGGGCAATAGAAGAAATCAACTGTAATTCTAGTGCAGAAAAATAAATGCTAATCCATCACTGCTAAGAAACAAACCAACATGAGAAATAGGAGAAGGGCGGAAGGGGCTAGTGAGAGTCCGTTGAGCTAGAACCCAATCAATAATTGCAGTACTGTATATGGACTGAAGATGGCCATTTTGTTCTGAGCCTGCTCACCATCCTCCTTCCCCTTGTTTTGTCACACCTTTTCAGGTTTTTTTCATCTCACTTTAATGAGTTGGCTTGTTACAATGGCCATCCTGCCTTAACTCCCTCCCTTGCAGCATCAATACTGGCTCCGGTTTCCTAAAGCCCAAATATCGTGGCAGAATTCAACTTGAATCACCTTCTTGCTTTCTTACCGAATTTTCCTCCACCAACCTCCTGGCTGTCAGTTCTGTGTATAAAAGCTCTTCAGCTGAGCCTCACACCTTAGGGATGTCTCTCTGTCGTCACCCCCCACCTCCTGTCGTCCCTGCCCTCAAAGCAGCTCACACCTCTGCAGACCACTACAGATCCCTTTCCCTGTACTAGAATCTAACTGCTTTTGGGACCCTTGGGCATCTCCTCATGAGGTTTCTGTGGGAGATTTGTCATTGCTTTCAATTACCGCTGTTGGAATTCTTTTCTCCACAGGTTGGAGCCCAAGGGTCAGCCACACATTTACCTGGGGGTGGGGGGGTAGAGACAACCTAAACCACAGAATCCCTGCTCTCAAGCATTAAACTGTTTGCACTGCCAGAACTGGAGTCCACCAGCCTCCTCTAAACCTCAGATTACAGCCACACCTGTATCGCTTCTCGGCCTTTTTGGCTAAGGTCAAGTGTAAGCCACACCTATTTCCTGGATGTTTCTTTCACTGCATTTATTTTGTCTTTATACCTCTCTTGTTGCCATTTTTGAAATAACCAAAACTTGCTCTCTGTTTGGAAAACCTTGATTCACCTGGAACTCCTAGTTCAAGTCAGTCTGTGGAGCCCAGCTCTTCCTCAGAGCCCCACTTTGAAGAAGCATTGCCTCAGTACCACATCCTAATGTCACTAAGAAGAAAAGAGAGTGAGAGAGAAAGGAGGAGGGAGGGAAGAAGGGAGGGAGGGAGGGAGGGAGGGAAAGTGGGAGGGGGAGAGAGATTTATATTCATTTACTAGTCATGAATAACTATAGAATAACAATAAATGCCTCAATTCAACTTCAGTCTAAAGCACTGGGCAGCCATGGCCCATGCCTTTAATCCCAGCACTCTGGAGGCAGAGGCAGGTGGATACCTGTGAGTTCGAGACAAGCCTGGTCTACAAAGCCAGTCCAGGACAACCAAGGCTACACAGAGAAACCCCGACTCGAAAAACAAACATACAAACAAAAAACAAAACAAAAGATCAACTTCAGTACACTCCACATCCACATACAGCCAGAGCTCTGCAGGGAAAGAGCAGGGGGGATGACATCGACTAGGCAACAGGACAGTCAAACTCAGGGTCCGATGTGTGAGGTGTACCTGTCTAAAGTTAATTTAAACTTCAAAGTCAAAACTCGTGCTAATCTTTATTCAATTTCATTTTTGTTTATACTTTTGCTTTTGCCAGAGATCAGGGAGATAAAAGCACTTGCAAACTTTCAGCGGATACTGAGAACACTTAACTGCCCCAACTGTAGCAACTCGGAGTGTAAGAAATAGTAAATATTAATCTTTTCTATCAAAGGCAGTAAAACTTGTGTTTGCTGCAAAGACATCACATCTTTTTGACACCCTCACACAGTAAGAGTTTTATGCTAATGTTTTAATCCTCCCCAGCCAGTAAAACATTTATTTATGGAAAGGCCCTGCTGCATTCTCAGAACCTGAGTGAACTAAGTGATGAACTCGTTCCTTCATTTGCTTTGCTCTGATTCTTTTAAAATTATCCAGTGGAGAAAGACTGTAAGGCCCGGACGGTAGCCAATGGGGAAGGGGCATAGTCTCTATCTGTGAAGATGAAAACCAAGTAGATGCCATGACCTAGTGTGCTTGCTGTTCCTCTGTGGGAAGTGTGCCCTCTTGATCAAGATGGAAGTGTTGCCTCATTGAGGCACTTCAATTGGAGTTGCTGTTAGCATAGAAACAGCTTTACAAGCCTGCCTCCAGGTTGCTTAGCAACCTCTGACGTCATCGCCTCCCCACCACCAGGAGTGAGCCCAGCATAAACAAAGAGATGACCTGCATCCTTCACCTTCTTTGTATGTTGCTTTTGTATTTTTCCCATGTGCTTTCTCTAAGCACTCCCCCGCTGTCTCTCTGTCTTTCTCTCCCTACCCTCATGGCCTACTGGTCCCAACTCTTCTCCATCCTTTCTCCCCAAATAAATGTCTCCATGTTCATATCTGTTTCATGCCATCTCATTTTCAATGCTAAACATACAGTCACCTTCTTTACAATCCTTAATTGATTAATCAATAATAATTACTATTTATCGGGGGATTTTCTAGACTAGTTTTCTCTGTGGATCCTTGGCTGGCCTAGAACTCACTCTGTAGACTAGGATGGCCTTGACTTCAGAGAGATCTGCCTGCCTCTGCCTCCTGAGTGCTGGGATTAAAGACGCATACCACCACCTCCTGGCCCCCTGAATTTATTTTTAACAACAGACAATCAGTTATACACATGTTAACTATTCTTCAAGAAACTTCAGAAATGGGGTGCTAATTAATTTGAGTAAATATCTGCACTTATAAAAGGGCTGAAATCATCTACATCTTGAACATTTGTTTCTTTAATAGGTTTCAGAAATGCCTCAAACAAAAAGTATTTTCCAGAGCTAGGATTATAAAGCCTCCACTTTATAGAATCTTATCGATTAAATAGATTCATACATTTCAATAACTAACTGAGACCAGTCCCTCAAAGGTGACATTCAAAGAAAGAAGCATAATGTATAGTGGGATTGGTTTGAATGATAAGATTACATGTACAGAAGATAGGCAGGTTTGTGGTAGTTTAGGCCAACACTGACTGTCTAGTGTAAACTTTGATTGTCCAAACTGTTAAGCAATTAATTAATGTTTGAGTTCATCAGGGAGCATATTAGGGTATCATAGGAATATCTTTCCTGCTTGCATAGCACAACCCCACACCACTTGCTTTTACCCCCACACTCGTTGCCAGCCAATCTACCTTTTGGCTGTGAAAAGAACCCACGGTTATTCTCTGCATCTGATTGGTCTATTTACTTGCCATCAGGAGGCATTAGCCAGGCTGTTATTTCACTTGTAGTACTTAATCGTATGGGAATTTCTGCTTCAAACATTGCTGAGTAGGGAAAAGGGGTGCATGAAGAGTTAGGTATTCTACCTACACTCTAAGAGCAGGCTTTTTAAAATGCTTTTTATAAAATAAGCATAAATTGTCCCCTCATTTATCATCCAACTTAACCACAGCCTCTTCAAAGCCACCTTTGACTCTCAAAGCCATCTTTGACTCTCCATACCAGCCACATTTTATTTTTCATCTTCCCTCAGCACTTTAGACTAGTTCAAGGACTGGTATTCTGCTTAGACCCATAGGGTCATTAAGCATCTTTATAATATGCTTTATAATATGCATATTTATGATATTCCTTATCTCAGGGTTATCTTCATAGTGTCTCTTATCAACTCTTATTATGGTATAAAATTCAGAGTTATGTTCTGAGATTATAAAACAAGACACAAAATAAAGAACAGAGTTGATCTCCTATTTCCATTTTCATAAGACATCTTAAAGCTCAAAGTATTTTCATTTTCTGCTGTGATCTCAGTGTAGAAAGATATATTTGATGCCCACTACTCACACATAGATGTCTGTGCTGGGCCCACAAGCAACAGCAAAAGTAAATACAGGAATAAGCCCTTCCTAGAAAGGATTGATCATTTATAATCAGTGGTGGAAAGATGCTGAAGATCATGTGCATCAAAGTAGAATACCAGCCCTTGATCTAGTTTAAAGAGCTGAGGGAAGAGGGGAAATGAAACATCGCTGGCAGGGAGAGTCAAAGATGGCTTTGAACAGACTGTGGTACTTACGTTGGATGTTAAATGGGTGGAAGTTTAGGAGAGGTAAGAATGAGGAGGATTTTCAGTCTGGGCTGATGGAAAACAGTGAGTAAAACAGGAAAATGTGATAGAGGCAATGGAATCCACATGTGGAGAGGTCAGCTACAGAGTTAAAGTTGGAAACACAAGTATAGATTATTTTGTAGAGAATATTGTAGTAAATATCTGGTCGTTGGCCTTTGGGCAATGTGAATCTCTTACGATCATATTTGGTGTCAGAGAAAGGACCAGAAATGAAGAAAAGAGAAAGAAAAAAAGAAGAAAAAGAACAAAGGCTTGTTGCTCTAGTCAGGGACAGACGAGGACACACGAAACTGCTGGTTGACAGCTGAACGCCCAAACAAGCGATGAGACAGCTTTCAAAGCAGGATCGTCCACTCTGAGTTAAGGATGGGCACGACTCAGTGATGAAGTTGAATCAAGCTGTTATCTTGGTTAGGATCCCAGCCCCTCATGGTTTTGGATGAGCTTCAGAATTTAGCACACATCAATATAATTCTTCCAAAATGTACTATCAGGATACAGCCCACTGGAGGGAATTCACTTTACTTGAACAATATCTGTAAAAATGGAAGTGACACAGATTTGAGCAGAAAAATAAAAAGAGTTTTGTGAATGATGTGAATTTTTTTAAAGTGGACATAATCAAAAGGATTTTTGAATATGCCAGATAGTAATAAACATTTTATAGTTATCTTTGTTGTCTGAGGCAGGGTGTCTTATTCTGTAGCCCATCCAGGCTGCCCTTGAACACATGGCCATCCTCATGCCTCTATGTCCCAAGTGATGGTATAATAATTATGATCCACCATGAGTGGTAAATTTTACCTTTTAGAACAATAAAATAAAAGGCTAGGTATGGTCCACTGCAGAAAATGAAATACCAAATATATCAGTATTCTTGTATATTAAGTTACTGGCTCAGTTTTCCATTTGAATACAATGTCCAACAAACATGATATCATATTTTGAAACTAAATCTTTCTTTTTTTCAACACAGGGTTTTTCTGTGTAGCTTTGGCTGTCATGGACTCACTTAGTACACCAGGCTGGCCTCAAACTCACAAAGATCCGCCTGCCTCTGCCTCTTGAGTTCTGGGATCAAAGATATGTATCATTGCGCCAGGCTTGTCTTTTAAAAAACACTTTATTTTAGTTATTTATTTTGTGCATGGGGTGCATGTGCTATGACATACATGTGAAGGTCTGAGAATAACTTGCACTGTGTGGGTCCTGGAGATGGAACTGAGGTCGGTAGTCTTGGCCTCAAGTATCATTACCAGCTGAGCCATCTTGCTGCTTCAAAACTATGTACATGACTCACAGGTGTAGTCATTCTTATAATTCTGTTATGTGTATTTTTTGTGTATATTCAAGTAGACACATGTTCATATGTGTGCAGGTGATCACGTGTGTGAAAGCGTGTGCACCTGGGTTCTTATGACTCTAAAAGCCAGGAATCAGCCTTGGGTTTCTTTTACCTTTCATTCGGATGTTGTTGTTTTATTTGTTATTGTTTTGTTGTAGGGCGGGGCCTCCACTGGACTCTTGGGGCTGACCAATTAGGAAGTGCTGCTGGCAGTCAGTAAGCTTCCTCGATGTCCTGTCTCTGCCTCCTTACCTTGTGATCGAAGCTCATCCACCATGCCAGATATTTCTATATGGGTTTAACTCAGGTTCTTACTTTCGCAGCACAAGCGCTATGCTGGCTAAGCTTGCTTTCTAAGCCCATTTTTCTATTTTTGTAACATGGAATAACCATTTCAGAAGATTATGGTATAAGGGAAAGCATTAAGATTCTTTCTTCAATATAGCACCTGATAGACTTCCAAAGTGGGTGTACTAGTTTGCACACCCACCAGCAATGAAGGAGTGTTCCTCTCTCTCCATATCCTCGCCAGCATGTGGTTTTGCTTGAATTTTTTATCTTAGCCATTCTGATGGGTGTAAGATGGAATCTCAGAGTTGTTTTGATTTGCATTTCCCTGGTGACTAAGGAGGTGGAGCATTTCTTTAAGTGTTTCTCAGCCATTTGATATTCCTCTGTTGAGAATTCTCTAGTTCTGAGCCCCATTTCTCAGTTGGGTTATTTGCTTTAGTGGTGTTTAATTTCTTGAGTTCTTTATATATTTTGGGTATTAGACCTTTGTCAGATGTAGGGTTGATGAAGATCTTTTCCCAGTCTGTAGGCTGTCACTTTGTTCTGTTGACAGTGTCTCCTGCTTTACAGAAGCTTCTCAGCCTCATGAGGTCCCATTTATTAAGGCCTGAGATGTTGGTGTTCTGTTCAGGAAGTTGTCTCCTGTGCCAATGTGTTCCAGGCTCTTCCCCACTTTTTCTTCTAACTGACTTAATGTCTCTGGTTTTATGTTGAGGTCTTTGATCCACTTGGATTTGAGTTTTGTGAATGGTGACAAATATCAGTCTAATTGCATTTTTTTTACACATAGCCATCCAGTTAGACCAGCACCATTTGTTGAAGATGCTATCCTTTTTCCATTGAATGGATTTGGCTTCTTTGTCAAAAATCAAGTGACCATATGTCTGTGGATTCATATCTGGGTCTTTGATTCGATTCCACTGATCAACCAGCCTGTTGCTGTGCTAGTACCATGCTGTTTTAATTACTGTTGCTGGGAATAGGGCTTCCTCAAGACCCAGCTATTCCACTCCTTGGAATATACACAGAAGATGCTCTAGCACACAAGAAAATTTGCTCAACCATGTTCATAGCAGCCTTATTCATAATAGCCAGAACATGGAAACAGCTTAAGTGTCCCTCAGTAGAAGAACAGATAAAGAAACTGTGGTACATTTACATTATGGAATACTACTCAGCTATTAAAAACAAGGAATTCCTGAAATTTGTGGACAAATGGATTGAACTAGAAATGATCATAATGAATGAGTTAACCCAGAAGCAGAAAGAGTCAAATGGTATATACTCACTTGTATCTGGACACTAGCCCAAAGGATATGTCCCATAAAGGTCTTCACTTACGAGGAAAGTGGGACAGAAGGGAGGACATCCTATTGGGACTCTCAGTGAGAGAAGCATGGGAGAATGGGGAAATAGAAGGATCCAGAGGGTCCTAGAAACCTACAAGAATAACATTATGATGGGCAGATCTGGGCCCAGGGACCCTGCTCAAACTGTGGCACCAGCCAAGAACAATTCATGCAGTAAACTTTGAACCCCTATCCAGATCTAGCCAATGGACAGGACATTCTCTACAGTTGAGTGGAGAGTGGGGTCTGACTTTCATATGACCTCTGGCGCCCCGTATTTGACCTATGAGCATATACAGGGGGAGGAGGTCCCCTTCAGTTACAGTCATAGGGGAAGGGAGTAAGAGGAAATAGGAGGGAGGGAGGAATGGGAGGATACAAGGGATGGGATAACCATTGAGATGTAAGATGAATAAATTAATAAAATATATTTTAAAAGATTCTATCTTCAAAATAGAGCATTATTTCAATACCATTGATACTATATTCCTTCTTCTTTTATTGTTTTCAATATTTTTCCCAGTAATCAACTCCATTCATAGGCTGTTAAGACTTAAAATTTTTGTCATTTTTTAAGTAAATGAGCACTTTTATCAGAGATGTAACCAGTGATTATTACTACATTTTAAATGATCTCAAATTTTAGTACTGGTGGTTTTATTATATGCTTTCTACTACTTTCAAATACCACTTTTATAAAATTATTCTAAACAACTTAGTATAAATAACATTGGGTTTAAACTGAGACTGGGGACAGGCCATCTAATAGTTTTGCACAGACATGACTTGGAGTAACCACAAATAGGTAATTTACAACAGTGTTATTTGAGTCTGGAAAATCAAAGCCTTCCTAACAACAGTCAAAAAAAAGTCGTCCAGACATGCAGTGTCTGTGTTCCTTGCATACAAACATTTTATTACAAACAAGGATCATCTACCTCTGAAGGTTAGATGCAGAATTTTAGAATTACGTTTTTATCAGGCTTAGCAAAGTGGTATTTTATCAGTAATTACAGACAGACAGTCTGGAAGAAAAGACATACTCAAGCTTTTTTGTTAATGCCACAAATGTAGTTTTTATACAATCTACAGATATAATTATGAATATATTATTTATACTCACTAGCTTTAAAATGCTGAATGCTGGAAAGAAAAGGAAATGCATATATTCAGTTTGATAGAGTGATGTGTTTCATCTCCTCTGAGAGACTTAAAAGTCTTTTTTTTTCACCCAATTTTCTTTAGTATTGATTTTGGTTTTAACTTTTGAATCACTTTATGTGAACGACACTAAAATAACAAAAATTGTACATTACAAGTAGTCTTGAAATTCAAAAAAAGGAAAACAGTTCCAAATTAGGGATCTAAGCAGAGACCTGGGCTTTCTGTTCTCTGAAGCAGTAAGCTTTGGAAGAATTTGTTATTTAAATTTTCCCTTTATATGGTGATATGGCCCAATGCCATCATTGGGAAAAAATGAATATAACACCCCATTGTTACAAACTGTATCAACTCTTACAAGATTATGAAGAAAAAAGATTTTTTAAACAGGACGTTAGAGAAATTTCGTATTATTTAAAATAATGTTATTATTACAACTACTATTATTGAAAACGTTGTGAAACTAATGATTTTTTTCTAAGAATCTCAGGCCTTATGTTTTCTTTTTAAATTCTTTATTTTAAATCAACCTTAAGAGAAGAGAGAAATTCCTATATGGTTATTTCTCCAGAAGCAGTTTCTAGAAAGCTTACAGTCCACTGTAGAGGCACATGTCAGCAGGCAGGTGGCTGGCCTGGGGACTTAAGTCAATGCTATGTCACACCCAACCTTAGCATGCATCAAAATCCTCAGCAACCCCAAAGCAATCATTTTGGAGTGATGTGAGCAAAGCAGGAAGATCTATTTGTATAAAATATTACAATGAAGCTCAGTATTTTGTGTGCAAACTAAAAATATCAGTGAAAAAATAATAAGAAAGTTCCAAAAACAAACAACAACAACAACAAAAAAAAAAACCAAAAAAAAAAAAAGAAAAAGAAAAAGAAAAACAAAAAACAAACAGAACTTCTTTATTCTCTTCATGTTCCCAAATCAGAACTTTAAAGAGATAAGACTTAACTCTGGGGATGTGCAACAAGTGTGTAATTGTTGAGAATTTAGTGAAAAAGAAAAACATAACTAGAGATCACAGAAATAAATATTTCAGGTGCAATTAACCTATAAAGACAATAAAGTTAAAGGTTCCACCTAAAGGTAAATGATTCCTAGTCTAGCCATGACAAATCCCATTTGTCAGAGACATTTAATTACCTGTGAGCGTGTGTAATGATGGTGTGTGAGAGTCACTGCATTCCCGGGGGCTCTTGTTGTACAGGCGAATCAGCCTTTCACAAGGGAGTTCAAAAATAGCTGTGATGATTCACATAGTCTGGAGTCTTTAGTCTTTTCTTCAAATAAATGTGACCGTGACCCAAACCAAAATGAGACAGGGAGGAGGCAGTCCATACAATAGTGTGGCGTTATTGAACAGAGACTTCTCAAATATATTCGTTTTATTTTTTTTAAGATTATAATGTCATTATTTCGTTTTCTCCTTCCCTTTTCTCCTTCCAGCCCACACCTCGAAGTCATCTTTCTTGCTCTCCTTTGAATTCATGGCCCTTTTTTGTCATTTCACATACACACACACACACACACACATAAACACACACATGCACACACGCATGTGCACGCATGTGCATACACACAACACGTATGTGTATTCCTAAAACCACAAACAAAACCTTCTCCGTCTGTATAATGTTACTTGTATGTGTGTATGCGTTTTAAGGGCAATCTCATTAAATAGCTCGGGCTGTCCTTGAATTCGCAGTGTTCCTCCTACCTCAGCCTCCCAAGTGACACATTGTGTTTGGCTTTTACTGCCTGGAAGTCAGACCTCGGGCCAGGTACTTGATGTGATGAGCAGAGCTTTTACAGGTGTGCAAGAACCCAAGTGTCCCATGCAAAAGACAAAAACAAACATACTCAAGGTTTTCTGAGCTCCCAGGGAATGGGAGAGGCCACAAAGAGCAGGGATAGAGGTGGACCCAGAGACATCCACATTCAAGGCAGTAAGCCTTGAGATCCCCCAGCTGGTCTCCTCCCTCTCTGTCTGGGGGCTTGCTTCTTTACAGCAATGACTGCAGAAAGTCTGTTTTCAAGTGGGTCTGGGCTTACGTTCCCCACAACATTATACCTAAGAAAAGCATTTTTTTATTTAAAAAATTTTAATATACATATATAGCATATATTGAAAAAATTTACCATACAATATATTCTGATCCCAGTTTCCCCTCCTCCCAACACCCTCCCCTCATATTCTCTGGACTCCTCCCATATTCTCCCGACTCCTCCTCACTTCCATACCTAGTCTTTCTCTCTTTGGAAAACAACCAAGTGAACAAAAATCAAACAAATACACAAACCACAATTAAACACAGAAACAGACACACACACACACACACACACACACACACACAATCAAAGAAGAAACACACACATACAGAAAAGGCACAAAATTGGAAACCGTAATATATAAACAAAAGACCAGTGAGACCAAAAAAAAAAAAAAAAAAAAGATCCAGATAAAGCAAATTGAGATTTAAAACAACAACGAAGACAACGATGACAGCAACAACTTGCTGAGGGTTTTTTGTTTGTTTTATTTCTTTTTGTTTGTTTGTGTGTGTGTGTGTGTGTGCGTGCGTGTGTGTGTGTGTGTGTGTGTGTGTGTGTGTGTGTGTGTTAGCTATCTACTGCTGGACATTTGTCTTCCTGTGTACGCTTATGTGGTGTAGCTGATATAGCCAATGAGACTGCACGGTACACAACCACCTTTTCCTCGGTAAGTGGGCGTCAGTTGCAGCTAGCTTCCTGGTCAGGGATGAGAACTCATGCCCACTTCCCTGTCGCAGTGCTGGGACACCATCGGCCTTGAATCTGTGCAGGCTCTGTTCTTTACCAGCACGACAGTTACAGAATCTTAATGAGCAGTTTGGATCACATACATTCCTAGGCTGTGCCCCACAGGTCAGAGTACAACGTACTGTGGTTCACATGCTATGCCATCAAGGACAAAGAGAATTTTGTGGTTAACACAGTACACGGAGAAAGAAATGTTTCCAAAGAAAACAGTGTCATATGATCAGAAGAAGCAAAGCAACCCTGGTAACTCCTCATCAGATGCTCAACCCAGGGAGAAAACGAGATATGTGTAAAAAAATCCAAGTCTTGGTCCTGCAATATTCACAATTTAACAATGGATGAAAGGAAAATAAACTGTAACTTTGCATAGTATGTATGATGCAGAAAGGTATAAAAGGGCTGTGGACAGAGATTGCTCTACAAGGAAAATAAAAGATAGGAAATATTCCCCAAAAAAAGGTCATGTTTGCGTTGGGCCATTTTAAATAATGGCAGAGAGCTTATCGACACAAGGAAAACAATAAAGCTCTTCCAGAGCTTTCCAATACTGTGTGAAGCAAAGTGCACTTGGAGATCGGTGAGTGCCCTACATGACTCTAACAAAAAAAAAGGGGGGGGGATTTAGGGAAGGGAATGAAAATTAAGACCAGGGAAGCCCTTAAGTGTCATGATAGTAACTTCAAATGCTGATAGACCAGCCAGGCTCTCTGACTTTAGATCAACCGGTTTACTAGGCATATGCCAAGTATATTCAAGCAAGCATGTCATGACGAAGGAATGGAGGGTCCGTGACAGTCTCGCTCACTCGAACTCATAGCACTGTCACAATGCTGAATACAATTGAGACTGGGATTAAAGAACTAATTTTTACAAGAGTTTATGTAGGTTTGTGTTGCTCATTTATTTTCTAGTGGTAACTAACAATGTATATAAGTTATGTGGCTTAAAAAAACATCCCCTAGTTCCCACCCGGTTTCCACAGGTAGGAGTTCACACGCCGGCTAGATGGCTTCTTTGCTCGGGTCTTACATGGCTATCATCCGAGTGGTAGCTGCAGCTTCATCTCATCTGCAGGTGGAGGTTTTCTTCCAAGGGCATTCTACATGTTTGCTGAACTCACTTCTTTTCCTTCTAGGAGACAGGGTGGAATTCATCTTCAAGACCATCAAGAAAAAGCTCTTGATATTCCAAATCTCTGATTTAAAAAAAAAAAAGAATTCCTATGTGCTAAAGTTTGGTCTACCCAAACAATCTCCCTTTGATTAGACAAAAGTAACTTGCTTTGGAACATTAACTATACCACTGAAAGCCATTTTCTTGTATCATAACATGACTCTAAGACAGAAATCCGTCATTAGTTATTGCACACACACTCAATGGACATTCATATGGAAGGTACAGATACCATGGTCACTCATCTCAAGAGTTATTGCAGAATTCTCCCTACTGTGGCCAAATTAAATATCCCTGCTGCAAACTGAATGGGGTGAATGGAGGACTCTCAGAGGCTTCTCCAGGCTAAGTCCTGACCTCACTCTCTCTCTCTCTCTGTCTCTGTCTCTCTCTGTCTCACACACATACTCTCCCATATATATATGAAAAGGCAGCAAGTAATGACTAAAACTGTGAGGTAGATTATTATCCAGGTAATCCTCAAATGCAGCCAGCTAAGTAGTTATAAAGGTGATTCATACTGCAAATAAAGTAAAGGAGTCTCAGAAGCAGAGGTTAGGGACACAGGTGCTACGTAAGGTGTGAGGGAACACAAATCCAAAAGTAATGCTTCTTTCTCTAAGCCCTCCTGGGAATCTGTAGCCTTACCATTCTGAATTCTCGCCCAGTGATATTGGTTTTGGATTTCTGGCCTTCAGCATTGTAAGAGAAATTTTGTGTTTTTTGAGAGCTTAGTTACTGAAAATTGGTTATGAAACCAGATACACCTGATATTGACAATGGACTAAAGACAACTAACATTCAAGCAGGCAGAGTTCATGGGAAGAGGAGGCAGCCATGTTTCCTACCACAGCAAACTCTTTGTTATAACTTCATGAATAAAAGTCATGACACAAACAGGTCTGGTGTGCTGAGTGTAGCTCAATGGTAGAGCACTTGCCTCACATGATTCTGGAACCTGTGTTAGATCCTGAGGCCTCATAGGGTATAGTTGTGATAAGTTAGCTATAAATGAATAGATGAGAAAGTTAATTCAAAAGGCCAAGCAATATCAGTTATCCAATTGTACTTTACTTCAAGTGTGTATTGGAAATAAGATATTACCATAGAGCATATTAGCATGCTGTTCATCATTATATTTTTGTCACCTGCATCATAACCTTTTAAGGTTTTGTATCTGAGAGTTCATATGACAAGAAGTAGAAAAACCTTGTAGTCTGTAGAGATAACTAAGAAAAAATTCATAGTACTATAGATGTATGCTTATTTTATTCTATGAGGGTTGGGTATTCAAAGAGGTTCGAAGGTCATAACCATAAAATACAAAAACAACAACAACAACAACAAAAAGAAAACTGAGAACCCTAAGGTCATGATAAAACAAGATTATTGGGTATAGAAAGTAGATTAGAGGGAAGACACAGAAAGGAAGGAAGCCATTTAAGGGATCGTTGCATTAGTATGTGATGCTGGGAGAATGGTGGACAGAAGAGGGAAGGAAGGAAGAAAAGAAGATCTAAAAGAAAGGGTAAGGAAATAGACATGAGAGGGTAGGAGATCAAAAAGGGGGATCAGTAAGACTGGTACAAGGGACTAGTGAGGATGTGTGGGAAGGGTGAAGAAGAACAAGGTGTGCATGAAAATGCTGTGACAAAAGCCTTAACTTTGTGTTCTGACTTAACCAAAGAAGTTAAGAAAGAAGGAATATAAAGGAAGGAAGAAAAGAAGGAAGGGAGGAAGGGAGGGAAGGGAGGGAAAATTTTCACAAACAAAAGTAGACCACTCACACTTGTTCCTGAGTCTGGCCCTTGGACGACGGTGGCACAGCCATAGAGTCAATAAGGTCATTGAATGAAGGTGGCACAGCCATACAGTGAATGAGGTCATTGGATGAAAGTGGCATAGTCATACAGTGAATGAGGTCATTGGATGAAGGTGGCATAGTCATACAGTGAATGAGGTCATTGGATGAAGGTGGCACAGTGTCGGGTCCGGGCCCGCTGGAAAAATCAAATCAGGGTTCACCTGAAAGAGAGAGTTGGGATTGAAAGTAGGATACAGAGACGCAAGTAATAACAAATCAAGTCAGGAAATTTCTGATTAAGATTTCCTTTGATGCCCGACTAGTAAGAATATATAGAGAGCAAGGTCAACAGGATCTATTCTAATCTTACTCACCCTAGCCCCCAGGTAAGAATACAATAGCCTGAATTGCTCTCTGTAGAACTTCCTAGTTCTCTGAGTAGTTCCCTGTAAGAACTTCCTTGATCCTCTAGGTGGTTCCAAGTTGGGACTTCCCTACTTCTTTCAAAGATAAATAGTCCAAGGATAGCCTAGAACACAAGGCAAAGGTCAGCAACTCGAAGGTCACAACATGCAGCCTAAGCACAGGATTTCTGACATGGCAGAATCTGGCATGGCTTCCCACAGCACAACCATACAGTGAATGAGGTCATTGGATGAAGGTGGCACAGCCATACAGTGAAAGAGGACAAAGTAAGAAGAGGTAGCACATGGGACTGACAGCTGGGTGATGTCTCTGCAAACTTTATTAGTATTTGTGTGGTCAAGGGCTTCTCAGAGGCTATGCAACTTCTACAAACTGAGCAGTGCCACATCCATGTCTGCTTTGTCTTTGTTTCTGAAAGAGCAAAGACAGAGTAGAGGAAAACGTGAAATAATTGAGCACTATCATAACTGCTCAAACCAACCATCTCTCCATCACTGGGAGGCAGCTGATGACACCAGCAGAGCTGGCTTATTCTTTTGAGAAAACAACACTGCCCTTATGAACTTTTAAGACATGACTGATGGATCTAAACATTCTGAATGCAGCAGAAACACTGCAGTGTTCTTTGAGTGTCCTGGAAATAGTTTTGGCTTATGCTACTGATCTCCTGGGAAAAAGCAAAGCATCACATCCAAATGAGGCACTATTCTGTGCAACTGTTCTTAACCATAGCAAATCTGACTTAAAAAGAACTCAGTCAAAGTAAATCTGAGTGAGAAGATCTCACAGGATCTGTTAAATTAAATATCCGCCAAATAACACCAGAAATATCCCAAAGTACAACATGATCTTAAATATTAAGTTGTTCTTCAACTTTTAAGATGGATGTAGATAAAGATGAGTATAGCTACATGTTCTACACACATGTAAACTATTCCTATGTAAGAAAATTAAGAAAAATATCTATTTAGAAGTGTGCCAGGAATAAGATACAAAATAGTAAATAATGAATGGGCAGATATATAGATGATAGATAGACAGATAGATAGATAGATAGATAGATAGATAGATAGATAGATAGATAGAGTCCTTTGGCAGCCCTCTATTATTTTTTTGTTACATTTTAAAGTTTTATTTCAATTTGATAGAAGGCAATACTGGATTCCCATTTTCTTTTATTTTTATTAAATAATTGTAATTCTTAATTTTTAAAAGGATGTCAACCCTTAAGTTATTCTCCTGTTTTAGGTTTGGGGAAATAATGGTAAATAGTTATGTTAAATATAAATAATATTATTGGGGGAAAGCATGACCTCAAATTATAGTCCCTGCTGAGCTACCATCATGCCCTCAGTGCCTTTTATAGGCCTCTTCTGGCATTTGTATTTCTATCTATGAGAAGTTGGTTCAATTTAACTGAGAACTCTTGGTTTTCTTTGCATTCAAAGGAGAACTCAATCCCAATGGCCACATAACATGAAGGCCAGGTGGATTAAGCCCAATCAATAGCATTTTTCACATTAAATGACTGACAGATAAGATAATCTTAAGTCTGAATTTTTACTACTAGATCTTATCAATAGTTTATGTAGTTTTTAATCTGAATTCTTTTGTTTTACATTTATTTAATCCTATACTACCTGAGTGATTTAAAAGCTCAGGATCTACTAACATGCTAGTTTAGAAAAAAATCATTAAGATATTGTAATAATAATAACAATATTGTAATAGTAATAACAACAACAATTCTACTTACTAACTAAAACTAAATTAGATGCTGCTGTGCAATTATGCTTTAAACTCATTGGTTCCCTTTAATTCATTATGACCATCTTAGAGAGTAGCTTTTCCTTCACACAAGGAAACCAAGACACAGAGAAGATCCTCTGCGAAACTGGATTCTCAAGAACTGAGTCCCAACATGGGATTCAACATGTAAAAAAAAATTAATTATAAGAAATACCCATGTAGAAAAATGTAAAGAAGAGCTGACGAAAGCAGGGAAAGGAAACCAGGACACAAGACACATCTGGCCAGAAGGAATGACCCAGGAAGAGAAAACTAGCATTATATTTTGGTTTTTGTTTGTTTGGTTGTTGGTTTTTTGTACTGATAAAACACTAAAAGCAATTGGGGGGCAGTATTTGCCTTACATATTAAATTCCATCAAGGGAAGAGAAGGAAGATGCTAAGACAGGAACCTATAGGCAGGAACGGAAGCAGAGATCTTGGAGGTCTGCTTCCTGGCTTATTCCCTCCAGCTTGCTCAGCTGTCTCCCTTACACAGCCCTGGGATGGCAGTGCCCAGAATGGGATGGACCCTCCAATTAACCATCAAGAAGATATCTAGTAGGCATGTCAATCTGATGAGGTTACTTCCTCAACGCAGAGTCCTTCTACCCAGGTGCTTCTAGGTTTGTGACAATTTTACAAAAGCTAACCCACACAATAAAGAAAGAGACTCCCAGATAGCTGCCCTTTTCAGGATGTTTGCTCAATGTTAGTCAGAGTCAGTGAGCCAAAATTGTTAGCAGCAGAATCACCTGACTGGAAAAAAAAAAGTGATCTTATTATCTCTGTCCGCACACTCCGTCCCCAGGCCTGACCTCAGTCTTAATAGAGAAATCCACACCCATGCTTTTGCCTGTGTCTTGTCTTCTTTCAAAGACTGCAACCATGCTCGCCAGAATCATGGGGCCTGAGGTCTCATGGGAAAGATGGTTTCCTAGAAGTTGAAGTTTACTTGCATAACACTGACATCAAAGGATTGTCTACTGGCTTACAAACTTTATCTGACCCTGCAACACTCAACTCAAGTAACTTCTTTGCAACATTTTGAGATAAAGTCAGGCAATTCTTAGTGGCTATAAATGTTTTTAAGTATTTTTAACATTTGGTAAACAATTTGACTATCTTTAAGATGATAACTATTCCTGGATCGAAATCTTTAGAGAGTGTTTTGTACTTCATTGAGAGGATTACATTCTAAGCAGTGTTTACATGTAAAAAACAGTTTGACTGTATTACCCTAGCCTTTGGGCCAACTTGAAGAGCTATATACAGGCATTGAAATAAACCATACCATAGAAACCTGTATAAATCAAGTTCGCAAATATTTCTTGGGTTCTACTGGGTCCTTCATGAAGTATTCGGACCTGATTTAACATGGAAGGTGACCGCGAGCCTCTGTGTGCTGACCTGGCCCATCTCCCAGTTTCACATGATGCCCTAGCTTATTCAACTAGCTCGTCTTGTAAGCATTTTGAGGGTCAGATCCAGAAGGCACAGCTCCCCAGAAAGAAAGACAACACACACTCAACAGCATGCGTGTGGGCTTTTCTAAGAAATTCTCTAAAAATTCAACCAGTTTTTTAAAAGATACTTTTTTGAGATTATAATATACTTACATCATTTCCCCCTTTGCTTTCCCTCCCTCCAAGCTTTCCTACACACACAGCCACCCCGTTGTTCTTTTATTTTATTTTATTTTTTTTTTAGTTTGTGGCCTCCTTTTCTTTAGATGGATAAAGTATGAGTGCAATACATTTATTTTTGGATCTTTGGTTGTGTTCCATCAGTCTACATGTCTGGTTTTGTTTCAGTACCGTATTGGTTTCATTACTGTGGCTTTGTAAGATATCTTATTATCTGAAATGATAATTCTTCCAGCAGTGTTCTGTTTGATCTAGATTGATTTGATTAGACTCTCTTGTTGTTCCATATTGATTTTAAGATAGTTTTCTTCTATTGTTGTGAAGAATGAGATGAGACTGTGCAATGGGATTGCAGAATGGTCACTTTCACAATATGAATTTTATCAATCCATGAGCAAGGAATGACTTTTCATTTTCTAGTGTCTTTCCTCATCTCTTTCTCCAGGGATTTAAAGTTTTCACTCTTGAGATCCTTCATCTCCTCAGTTATGTCTGCCCCTAAATATATCAGTTTCTTTGAGACTATGGTGAGTGGGACTGTATCTACTCTCTCCTTCTTCTTATGTTTGTGAGTAATGCGTAGAAATGATATTGAGTTCTGTGCATTGGTTCTGTATCCTGCCATATTGCTGGGTTTGTCTACCATTTTTAGAAGTTTTCTGATAGAATCTTGGAGACCTCGTCTGTATATCCTGTCACCTGAAAACAAGGATACTTTAGGTCTTCTTTTTCCTGTTTGTATCCCTTTGGTTTCCTTCTTTTGCCTTACTGCTGCAGCTAGGGCTTTGAGTGTGGTATTAAGGAGTGGGGGAAGTGGGCATCCCTGTCTCATGGGTGACTGCAGCAGGACTGTTTCAAGGTTTCCTCCATGTAGGATGATGCATGGGGAAGGGTGTTGTTGTTGTTTTATATCTAATAGTAGCATACAGGATTTTGATAGAGTCATAAGTTACTATCTTTGAAGTGTTGATGAGGAACCTAGAACACTGAGAGGTTCCTGGTCACATGAAAGGATCACCACTAGGTTAACAGTCTAGCTCACATGGGTAGGACTTCCTTGCTGTAAACAAAGCAGACTGTTCTGTTTGAGATACTGAGCCCACATCTGGGGAAATGATGTGGCCCTACACACGCACTTATTCATCCAGGCCTTAATTCTGGTTCATTGTTACTCTTATATAAGATGTATAATATATCTTACCGTTAACAGCAAATGTTAACTGGGCTGGAACCCTTGTTTCTCTGGTGCAGAGAGGCTGCAGACATGGTGATGAGGAGCTGTCCTTTTGCTTGTTTTGTGTCCTGTTTCAATTCCTTGACAATGTAGATAGATCAGTTACCCATCATCTCAAGTTGAGCAATCCTAAACCAAAGAACCACTCTCAAGCCCATCCTTCGCTATTGGAATTCCATGCTAATGAGTTGGCGAGGCTGATTAAACCTGTTATTTTTATACTTGCAGCTCACCAAAGGCTCGCTCTGGGCCAGCACTGGCAAGGAGAGCACAGCTGGCATAGTTACATCGTACAACCATCTCACCTTCCTTCATCCAGGGGTTAGTTAAGGCACATGCTTAATGTGGTAGGAGATGCGCTGTTTCTGTGTTCAATCTCACGCCACAGAACTAAACAACATGCACATGAAGAAAAGCCCACTACTTTCTGTTTTGTAAAAGAGAGAGAACTAAAGTCACATAACAAATGACGCCGCCTCTGAAAAGACAAATACTTGAAAATGATGGTCAAAATGTCATAGACGAGGCTTCATCTTGCTATGGTATCCCATGTGTTTGCAATCAAGTTATTACACTATTTTTCTTTGATATGTGGAAACAGGTCCCTTTTCAATGGGAGAAGTTGGCATGAAAAGTTACTTTTCAGAGCTTTTCAGAAGAGATAGCTCCATGAGTAAATGAATTGTTGAAAAAGCAAGAGGAAATTATTCCCTGTACCCACATACAAACTAGACATGGTAGTACCCCATGTCTGTCACCCCAGAACTGAAGGATCAGTGACAGCAGAATCCCAGGGGCTCACTGGCCAGCTAGCCTCCCCTACCTAGTGAGCTCATGGTGACAGAAAGTCTTTGCCTCACAAAAGAAAAAAGAAAAGGAGGAAAGACAGAAGGAAGGTAGGAAAGAAGGAAAGAAAGGAAGGAAGGAAAGAAAATGATTATTGGAGGAAAGTCTACAGCCATTTATTTATTAAACCACCATAATCTCTAACAAACCTCTAGGCTTCACTCTTTATTAAGGAAACTATTTTCACAACAGATGAACTCCAGTACAGAAAGGCACACCCAATCAAGATGAAGAGTTGTGGAGCCCAGTCCCAGTGGATACATTTACAAACACTACTATCCCCAAATACTTATATGCATGCTTAACAATTATTGAAAAAAAGGCCATAAACTTCAAGAAGAGTGAGTAGGGGTATATAGGAAGGTTTGTAGAAAGGAGCAAGAAGGGGGAAATGATATAATTAAAATATAATCTCAAAGGAAAACATTAAGAAAGTGGAGAGTGATTTAGTTTTTGTCGGTCTTTTCTCCATGAGGCATAAGGAATCACAGACCTCTGTGCTGTCTTCCTATGCAACTTCAGAGCTTCAACTAAAACAATACTCTTGGTCTGAGTACCTGTCTGTCTCTCTGTCTCTCTGTCTTTCTCTGTGTTTCTGTCTGTCTGTCTGTCTGTCTGTCTGTCTGCCTGTCTCTCTCTCTCTCTCTCTCTCTCTCTCTCTCTCTCTCTCTCTCTCT
>OU015745.1:80698062-80716089 GCA_907169655.1 Acomys percivali | reverse complement strand
GTGTGTGTGTGTGTGTGTGTGTGTGTGTGTGTGTGTGTGTGTGTGTGTGTGTCTTTAGAAGAAACCATCTTGCACTGGTGCATACTTAGCAGCAGGGCTGACTCCCATGAGTGCTCCTCCTTCCCCTTGGCTCCCTAGGCTGCAACCACACTGGCCTTCCTTGTGTTCTACACGGACACCCAGATGTTCCCGCCCCTGACTTTTTGTTCACTTACATGCATGAGATGAGCACGTAATCTTCTAAAGTCTCAGTTCAGTTGCCACCTCCTTGCAGAAGCCCACTCTCACCATCCAAACTAAGGCACAAAATCTTTACCTGTCCTTCTCTTTTATGCCATTTCTTTTTTATTGTCTGTTCTGTTTTAAACTGTGTTAGTTTTATGATTTATTGCCTGTCTCTTCTATCCAGATGTATTTCATAAAAGAAAAAAAAACCTTCCCTGTCTGTTCACAGCTGTGTCCTTGTGCCTATAATAGTGGCTGACACATGGGAAGGGCTCGTAAATGATGCATGAATGATCCTGAGTCGGCTCTCTGATGGCTTAGCACATACCATTCTTTTGGGTGTTAAGCACTTAAATCCATTTCTAAGAAAATGGCCTATGGATCCTCAGAGACTACAGCTGCTGATGGGCAGGAGAGGGAAAAAAGGGCCCTTCTCAGGTACTTTCACAGGGGCACAACCTTGATGATTTCAGTCTTATAGGCCCCAGAATTCCTTTTGTTTTAAACCATCCAGTTTAGGGTAGCTTGCTGTAGCTACCCCAGGAAATTAACACAGCAGTTCAGATAAAGAAGACAAATGTATGTCAATAAAAGTACAACTGTAGCCAGGTGTGGTAGTATACCTTTAATTTGAGTACTAGGAAGGCAGAGATAGGTGGATCTCTGGGCCAGCCTGGCCTACAGAGTGATTTCCAGGATAGCCAAGACTACACAGAGAAGCCCCACCCCCTCTTCAGAAATAAACATTAAATTAAATTTTTACAATTGTACTCATAGTAAATGTGAGATAAAATGTATTCAGTTAATTTTTGTTATTATTCTGGATGCAAATTAAACCTCTTCAAATGCAAATAAGACCAGCATACATCTCTGAGCAACACTTATCAGAAGCATTTTAAGATCCATAGTACAGTGTCCAAAGCTTAAAGCGACCTAGAAACTGCCCTAATGAAGGGCAAACCTGGCCACGCCCCCTTGTCTATAAATGTCTGCTGTCCCTCTCACAACTCCTCTGCCGGCTTTAAACACCCAATATCCAGTCTCTAGGCTTCCTAACATTGTGTTTTCCTTATGTGAAATATTCTTTCTTCTTCTTTTACAGGTAACTGATTTTCCAGCCTCGAGGGACAGTCCCCCCTTTATGGGACTCCTGAATGCCACCATTCAGCATTATCTGGTCACTTCCATTCCTGCCTTCTACAGCATGATCATGTATGTGAGTGTACAACTGTGTTCCCAGTGAGGCTGGAAGGTTTGACTCCAGTGTTCCCAGTCTTTGTGTTTAGTCTAAGTACCTTGTGCATAGTCAGCATGAGTTAAAAAAATTATTGCATAAGTAAAAGATTAGGGTCATTTAAATACACTCAAAGAATATGATAATAAACATAGAGTAATACCCATATGAGATGCAACAGATGGACAGCTTGGCAGATCCCCTGGGGACCAACTAAGACCCAGAATTTTATGGCAAGGCAAAATATTAAAGTACATTCATTTCAACCCTACCCTGTATTTCATGAGAAAATAGCTAGAAAAACCCAGCAAGGTAACGCATTTACCTGGAACTTGGCAAACATTAATGGCAGAACAAGGATTAGAATTCTCTCCCACACACGAGGGTCCTTCCATAGCATTGTATCACTTACATGAAAGGGAGAGGTCTCCAGTAAGTAAGTGAAAGGGAACCAATGGATGGCATAGACCCGCAGCAAACACTTGGCCTGACTCTAGAGAACAAAATAATGAGAGAATTTACAAAGGAGTCCAGGCTTGCCAAAGGGTGAGTCTAGCTGATGGGCAGTTAGTTCCTCAGACTCTGTGGGTGCAGTGAGAGAATGTGTAATCAAGGGAGGAGAAAGAAATTCCTCAAGTGCAGTGAGCGTGGGGCAGGGGTGGGGGGTGGAAGAGAAGAGCAATTTCCTGAGCTGAGACACCACAGAAGGAACAGGGAGTTCCCAACCAAGCCCAGCTCCTGTCGGCCTGCCACCGGAGCTCGAGCCAACTCTGATTCTCTGGGTTGCTGTCAAAGGTGACTGAGGTGAGAATCGGGAACCAAAACTGACACTGCGCACCAAAGAGGAACTAGGACTAGGCGTATCAGACAGGGCGAAGAGGCATCTACGCTGGACTCCTTTCTCCTTCTGGTGTCACATTCAGATCATTGTCCCTGAATTCTACTATTTTTCCTTCTCTTTTCTGAGTTGGGGTGAGACCTCGTGGGTCTCATATCAAGCCAACCTTCTTCCCCCAATAGACTATGAGTCGCGGGGTCCTAACCAGATCTGAGCACGGAGAAGAGCAGTGTCGGGCGTGGTCTCAGCTGGCCTTGCAATATACCCTGTGTCCTTACATTCTGCACTCTGACATCATTAGTTTTTTTTTTTTAACATTCTTACACCTTTGATTATTCTATTTATTTAATGAGGACAAGGGAAAACAGTGATTTAATTCAGGATATTTTACCAAAAATGAAAATTGGGACTAGGGACCCCTGGAGGTAGCCCAATGGAAAAAGTGCTTGCTACACAGACATGAGCACCTGAGTTTGAACCATAGCACTCATGTGAAGGTGTGTGTGTGTGTGTGTGTGTGTGTGTGTGTGTGTGTGTGTGTGTCTGTATGTGTAACACCAGCACTGAAGATGACTGACTGGAAACAAGAGAATGTGAGCAGGCTGCACAGCTGATCTAGACAAACGGTGAATTTCAGTTTCAGCTTTTATCTCAAAACCTTATGTGGAAAGCATTTGAGGAAGATACCTGACACTAACCTGTGGCCTCCAAATGCACGTGGACAGGCACACACATACAATATGCATACATACATACATACAACACACAGAGAGACACAACTGGGACAAAAATTATACATTTACACATAACTTATTCCCTTTTTGCTTAACTTCTTTATTATTATTATTGCGTATTAAATGAATATTTATAGTAAGTGAAATGATGATAAAAGAGTGAGTTTTACTATGACATTTTATCACATATAATTTTTATAATAAGTTTAAATACATTATCATTTATAAAGTGATGTCACTATTAGCTATTCAGAACTATGAAACCTGAAGGTGGAGACATTCATGAGCAGTTCATAGCATGTACTTCTTTTGCTGGGTTCCCAGGACCCAGGGCATATGTCTCTCACAGTCACATCTAAATCCAACTCTAGCGGGACCTGATGTCTCTGGCCTCCTCCAGCCCCCCCTCCCCCGCCCCCCATTCACCGTGCACACATCCACATGCAGACACATAAACATACATATAATTAAAAGTAAAATAAATCTTTTAAATTATAAAACTTTCATATGCTGAGGTATTCGTTATTACTTCAGAGTGGCTATATACAAGCTAAGACACTTAAGCTAATATTTGAACAGTGTTTAATGGGAGTTTTTACAGTATTTATTTAGTTAGCAAGTTTAGTTAAGTTGGTTTGTTTTTTTAGGGAAGTTCCTTGTAGCCCAGGCTGGCCTCTAATTGCTTTAGTTGTAAGTGTATATTCTGGAATATACCTCTTAATAGTGCTTTTAATAGCTGTAGTAAAAATTATCAAAACAATTAAATATACGGCGTTGGAGACCCATGTATCTTTCCTGTTATTTTTAGGAAACTACTCAGTGAGGATCATTATGTGATACTTCTGGATCCTGATCTCCATGGGGGATGTCAATAGTGACATAATGCTCCTCAACTTCCGGTTTGTCTTGGAGGTAAGCACACCAGAAGGAGCCCTTTCCCATGGGCTGCCTCCTTCTCACAGTTTTCAGTGGTTCGTTTGTTAACCTTACCACATTTCTAGAGCACACGGCCAGTGGCTTGGACTCGCCCCAATCTACATGGCCCATGACTATGGCCCTGTTTGTATGGGTCTGTTTTATTTCCCAGTTTGGCTTGAGTTTATGAATGGTTTTCATAACAGCTACTTCTGTCAGCAAACGTATTGCAAAAGAGCTGTTCTCTTATCATTGATTTGTATACGTTCTTTCTAACTATTTAATATTAGTCTTGTATCTCACACATTGCTTGCAAATATTTTTCCTTATCCATAGGGCGTCTTTGAAGTTCTGTTATTTTATTTGCCACACAGAAGCGTGATGTGATCCAATTTTTCAATTTTTGAGTCTGAATTTTTCACATAATACCAAAAGAATCATCGTCAAAGCCAAAGTCAAAGAACTGTTTCCTATCTTTTCATTTTAAAATTTAATTGTAGGGTTGGCGAGAGCTGTGCCCTTTTCGAAGCCGGCGCTCCGTAAGGAAGAGGTCACGATCAGCTCCAGCGCCAAGATTGAGACGCTCAATGGCGAGAAGCCAGAGAAGATGAAGTCTGCCATCTTCCAGGCACAGTTCCAGCTGGCGATGCACGCAGACCTCAATGCGCAGCTGCGAGAACTCGACATCACCATTGCCGAGGAAACTGGACTTGGTGGCGGCCAGAAAGCTGTCATAGTTTTTGTACCAGCTCCTCGGCTGAAATGTTTACAGGAAATCTAAGTCCCGCTAGTTCCTGAACTGGACAAAGGGTTCCGCGGGAAGCTCGCAGTCTTAGTTGCTCAGAGGAGGATTCTGCCCAAGCCAACCCGGAAAAGCCGCAGGAAAAATAAGCAGAAGCGCCCCAGATGCTGCATCCTGACAGCAGTGCAGGGCGCCATCCCTGAAGAGTTAGTGTCTTCCCAAGTGAAATTGTGGGTAAGAGGATCCGTGTGACACTGCATGGCAGCCGACTCATGAAGGTTCTTTTAGGCGAAGCAGAGTTGAGCAAGAACCAGCTCAAAACCTTTTCTGCTGTTGTATAAGAAGCACACGGGCAAGGATGTTAAATTCGAAGTTTCAGCTGTAAAGAAAATGACTGGATGACGAGTCATGTTTACACATTATAGGTGTTTTGCCCGTACATCTGTTTGGGCACCGTGTGTGTTCAGTACCCGAGGAGACTAGAAGAGGCCATCAGAACCTCCCGAACCAGACTTAGAGGTGGTTGTGAGCTGCTGTGTGGGGCTGGGAATTGAAGCTGGGTTCTTTGGAAGAGCAGTCAGTGCTCTTAACCACTGGGCTGTTTCTCCAGTCCTCTCGCCCTTTCTTTTAGACGTTTTACAGATTCAAGACATTTGACTCATTTTGAATTTATTTTTGTGTTTAATATATAATAAAGATTGAATTTCACTTCTTTAATGTCAAATATAAGTTCCCCAGCAGCATGTATTAAAAAAATAAATTATCCTTTATCCATTGAGTTTTGGACCCCTTTTTGAAAATAATTTCATCATATATGCTTGAATTTATTTTCTAATTCTCTCCTGTGCTTAATTTGTCTATGTATGTATTTTTATGCCAGTATTATATTGCTTAATTACCATATATTTGTAATACAGTTTTAAATTTAGCATTGTTTCCTCTTTTGATTTTATTTTCATTTTCATTCCCAGAATTATTTTGCCTACTTGGTTCCATATTAATTTTAGAATTTAAAATTTTCTATAAAGAATGTCCCTGAGGATTTGATTGGGATTGCAATAAGTCTATATTTCTTTGGGTAATATGAACATTTTAACAATTACTCTTTTGATTCATAAGCACAACTTCCTATTTTGTGACCATTAATGCTTTCAAGTTCTCAGTGCACACATATTTCATTTTTTGGTTAGATCATTCATAAAAATCTGAATTTGTTCATTACTAGTTTATTTTGGTTCTACCATGATCACCATCTTGGGAAGGAGACAGACATGGTTCCAGAGCAGAGAGAGAAAGGGACTGGGCGTGGTGTAGGTTTTGAAAACTCAGAGCTCAGCCCATTATACACCTCCTCCAACAAAGTCACACATCTTCCTGTGACAAGGTAGGTCACACCTAATCCAACAAGCCCACGCCTCCTCCTACTCCTTCCCAAAAAGTTCCACTAACTTGGGACCAAGCATCTCAATATATGAGCCTTTGAGGGCCATCCTTATTTAAACTATCAAACAGTTGTGTATAGGAATGCCATTAATTTTTATTAGTTGATTTAATATTATTTAGTGAAATAATTTATCATATCTTACATGTTTTTGATGAAATTTTTGGAGTTTTCCTGATATAGAATTATATCATCTGTAAATAAAAATCATTTTGTACTCTCTTTCAGATGTATGAGCATTTTATCTCTCACATTTTATATAGCTGTTCATATTACTTCCAGTGCTGTACCGAATAGGTGAGACACAGGGACATATTTGCTTTGGGCCACATATAGAATGAAAGCTCTATTTTCCCCCATTGACTGTGATGCTATCTGTAGAATTTGTCCCTTTCACATCTCAATTGCTCAAGATACTATTTTTCATGAAAAAATGTTGAAATTTGTTCATTTTCTGGTTCAGTTGATAGGGTTGGAGTGGCACCTTTCCCTTGTTAACCTGTAACACAGGAATTAATTTACATACATTAAACCAATGCGCCAAAGAAGAATCCTATTTTTTTTTAATATGTGAAAGTATAGTATGTTATCCCTTTCTTTTCCTTCATTCAAACACTCCCACATACTGCTTTCCTGATTTCTTTCAAATTCTTGGCCTCTTTTTTCACTAGTTATTATTTTATGCATATATAATTAAATTATATATTCCTAAATATAACCTGTTCAGTCCATATAACTTTACTTGTTTATGTGGTTTGGGGGAATGACCTTAGATACTGGACAACCAAATGGTATGGTCTTTCCCAGGACCACTTCTCCCTCTGCTGGCTTTCCTCAGCTGCTGATAGTTCTTTCTGTAGGACTGAAGCCTTTGGGCTCTTCCCATCCACTTTGACACAAGAAACCAAACTATCAACTATTTACCTAGAAAAAAGAATCTGTGATGTACATCACTTTGTGTATGAGTATGCATACATAATTTTGTGAACACTTCTCATCTGGAATGATGGTGCTTCTTCCAAAAGCCAAAGTCCACCTAACAACCCAATACCTGACATGAGACGCCCTCTTTTTGTTGTCCAGGAATGTCAAGCGACTCCCAAAACGTAGAACCTACTGCGATCGCCCTTGGTTATCCTCTCCCCAGAGGCACAAGGTAAATCTCCATTTCTGAAGATACCCTGCATTTCAGAAATAGGACCCAAAGACCCCTTAGCTGGAACTGACCTCAATGTCCCCTCCCTGAGGACCAACGTAAGTATTCAGTTTTTTTGATCTATTGTTGCACTCTATTTTCTAACCTTTATCAGATGTTTCCCTGAGATATCTGAGCTATCCACCTCTTGTTTTCTTGCTTTCTTAGTACATATATAAAATACACACACACTCATACACACATATATAAATACATATATATATATACATAAATATATATATGAAATCATGTTGGCAGTACCTTCTAAAACAATATTCATACTAGGTACGCTTTACTATTAGACTATAAATCCACCAGGGGCACTGACAAATATTTTTAATCTGGAAGAAAACAACCATACAGCAACATATGTTTTGAATCCTCATAATAACTAACTTGAAAGTTTAATCCTTCGCTTGGTTCCGCAGCTCACTGCCTAACAACTTTCCAAATTCTCCCTAGCACACTGCCTGTACGAATACTTGAATTTAGGTTGCTTCATTTTATTTCTGGCTTATCAATATAAGCTATTATCTGCTTTTCTGGATTGCTACAATGCCTGTCATGTGACATGGGGGTGGGTAGCTTGATTTCTCTTTCTGCGCAGACCTGTTGGGTTGAGCTTTCTAAATGTAAACTGGGTTCTACTCTTGGCTCTCATCACTTTCCTCATCGGGGTTTTGACAGGAAGCCAACACACATTCTGTGGGGAACTGAGGACTGGAAAATAAATGGTTCTTTTGGAAGACTAGAGCAAGAGTAAAGGAATGTGAATGTTTCCAGGACTATCAAGAGGAAAGCTATACAGCTGTTCTTAGGAAAGAAAGGAGAAGCTGGACCTCATGTTGCATGTGCAAATTCCACCACTTAAGGGGCTAGGGGAGAGAGTGTGAGCCTTCTAACAAGTTCACCCTGCACTACTCAGTAGGGCCATTCTCAAAACACAAAATCAAAGCAACAACAACAACAACAATAAAAACAAAACAAAGCAAAGAGAGGTGGGAGGAAGCTTGTATACTAGTCTGCCATGTGAAGTGGAAAATGGGAAATGGCTCCCAAATGAGAAAATGAACGGCCGTCACTGTGCCCTGTGGACTCAGGGTGGGGAACCTTGAGACAGAGTATTAGATAGGGAGTGTCATGCAAATGATTTGTTGAGGGGATGTTCTTAACAGAAACCTGTAAAAGATTAAGAAGAGCAGACAAAGCATAGAATTATAGAAGTGCAGACTTGGACAAAAATGATTTCAGTAGAGTCTTGGGCTGCTCAGTTGAACTCTATATAAAACAATAGAGTCTGGGTTGTAAGAGACTAATTAACTAGAACAGACAAAGAGAAAGTATGGAATTGGCCAAGAATGACTTCAGTAGAGTCTTGGGCTGCTCAACTGAACTCCACATGAAACTATAGCACCCAGGCTGTTCCCAGAGAATTTTCTACTCACAGAATAGAGACCAACACTGCTTGTCTCTCCCTGTTGGCCACTGGCTACAGGGTAAGCCCCAGGAGAGGGAAGACTAAGTTCTCAAGCATTACCATTAGAAGACTTTCAATTTTCTGAGAGAAATCTTACAGAGGGAGGGATCAATATGGGCAACCATCAAACAGAATGTTCACAGAAACGCTGGTGGAACTGGCCCAATCCCAGGGATGGGAGAGGTCCCAGTAACTTGTGCTGCCTAGACAAACTCCACTTCTGAGTTGCGTTTGCTTCTGGAATTAAGTGTTTCCCTTTGGTCTCAGTTTCTTTGCAATAGGGTTGGTCTTGATTCCCGGAGACGCTTGTAGGAGAGGCATTAGCAGGAAAAATTATAGCTTTGTCTGCTGCAATTAGTCTCAGGCCTGCAAATGATACTCATCTTCTTTCACCCAACAGCTCCTGGTTCCTCTTACCTGCAGATGGTCCAGGTGGCTTGTCTGGAGCGGTAACTCAGATCTTTATTCCCAGAAGGCTTTATTTCCTAGTTACCGTGTTTGTCTCAGACAATGATTACTATGCTCTTTAATTTATAATTAAAGCCCAGTCATACCAAGACATACCTGTGGTTCACCTGAAAACCAAAAATATTCTTCCAGACCCCTATTAAGCAGCAGCCGCCAGATCACCTTGGATAATCTGGCTAAATAACAATGTTCGTATTAAAATATGTCAGTCTAACCCAAACTGCCATTATGACAATTGTTTTCTGTTTGCCAGTCTATTGAGGAACCTGAAGTGCCAGTAATCAGTCATGCTTTTGTATTTGGCAAATCTCTTGGTGTGTCCCTGTCCCGCTTTGTATCACTATTGCTGTGATAAAACACTGACTAAAACCAACTCCTTGGGGAGGAAAGGGTCGTTGTCTTACATGTCCTCATTGTCCTCCATCTTGGAGAGACGTCAGAGCAGGGAGCTGAGGAGAAGCAGAGGCAAGACACAGAGGAAAGCTACTTACAGGCCTGCTTTCTGCGCATGCTCAGTTTGCTTTCTAATACAAACCAAGACCACCTGTGCAGGGGCGGGGCGCCCAGCAACAACCAGCAACCAAGAACATGCTTCACAGGCATATTCACAGGCCATTCGGGTGGACTGAGGCGCCCTCTACCCAAAGGACTCTAGCTTGTGTCCAGTTGCCAAACACTAACCATAGTCCCTGAAGCAAACTGCCCTTCTCCAAGAGGTAGGTTTCCATGGACTCACAGGATCAAAGCTTGGGGAGATCGGTGTGCTAAATTTCCACATCAAGCCCTAAGGTGGTGCTGGAATACTGTCAGCCATTGTTTTCTCCATCTTTTCATTTCTGAGTTGGCGAATCTATCTGTTGTGGAACCAGCACTATATAACAGACCTTGGTTTAGGGGAACCCTCTGTTTCCTAAAGGCTAGTGCCTTCCTTTCATGCTGCCCTCTCTAAATTATGACAGCACACGACCTTTAAGAGAAGACAACGAATCCCTCCATGGTAGACCAAGATGCAGGCAATGATGCTGGCCCATTGCCAGGTTAAAGCCTTCAAACGCCTTCTTTTGCTAGTCCACTTCCACCATTATAGAGCTGTATCCTCCAGGCTTCTACAGGCCCTGCCCACACCCACCCAAGTAGTTCTACCTGTGGGAAGCAAGCACTGAAACACCAGCTTAGGGAGAGCATTTCAGAGTCATACCGTAGCACTGTCTGGTTAGGATCCAAAGTGATCAGATGTAAAAATGCAAACCAACAATTCTCCATTCCCAACCAATGTGACTGACCTTCTTTCCCAAGTCAAGGTCAGATAGGAGCAGGAAGCTCTGGGACACTGTTGTCTAGTAGCTAACACCAGAGATGATGATGATGATGATTATTATTATTATTATTATTAATTATTATTATTATTAATTTTTTTGGTTTTTCGAGACAGGGTTTCTTTGTGTATTCTTAGCTATTCTGGACTCACTTTGTAGACCAGGCTGGCCTCGAACTCACAGCGATCCACCTGTCTCTGCCTCCCGAGTGCTGGGATTAAAAGCATGCACCACCACGCCCGGCCAGAGATCATTATTATCTACTGTTATTAATACTGAAAAGTTTCCACTTCAAAAAAAAGGTAAACATTTACGGAAACCTATTAAAATGGATATAGGCATGATTAATGCAAGCATGTACTAAGTATTGCTTGTTATCCTGTCAATATGCTTATATTTTATATGTCAGCAAACAACCGACCTCCATTCCGATTACCTTGATAAAATCTCACACTAGCTTTTTCAGGATGGGAATCTGATCTTCCAGCATACTATTTCTGCATACAGTATCTACATGTGACTTGGTACCTGTGGTTGGTTATGATACCTCTGGCAAGATAGCAGGGCTTGCATTCGGGTAATTAATAATGACCTCACATTATAAGAGCAGGGAAGCTGCCATTTGGATGTGCCAAAGAGAAGCACTAATGCTCTCCCAGTAAGTGAAGAGGTGGCAGATCTTTATGAGAAAATGAAAAATCACATGCTGTGACTACCAGTGTTGTCATGGAGAAAGTAATGCCATGCAAGAGAAATGATATGGACAGATTTATTTGGGGGAAGAAGTTAGGGTGTGAGTGGGCAATGAGGGTAGAGAGAGACAAAGACAGAGAGACAGTGGGAGAAAGAGAGCAGAGATAGACAGGGAAAGGGGGCACCACATAGAGACAGTGCAAGAGAGAGAGGTAAGAGAGAGCAAGAGGTAGTCAAGTGGTCCTTTTATACCTGGTGCCTCTGGCACACACCTGGTGGCAGGTGGCAGATGATGATGTCAGTGGTTGCTAAGCAACCTAGAAGCAGATCAGATCAGCTAGCAGGCTATCAGATCGGCTTGTGAACCAGCAACAAGCATGTGGTTAGAACACATTTATCCCTAAATTTATAAAGAAAGAAAAAAGTCTTTACTGTGTTTTCTATTACCCCTGAAACTATAAAGATTAAATTATAGTGCCTGATAAATTCTTAGTCAACCTAAAAAAAGCTTTAAATCTGTACATAATGTGCACATTATATATACTTCTGTATGCCAGTGAGAATTGTGTATTTATTTTGAAGTATTTGTCTCTCATCAAAAATGAGTGACCTTGACCAAAACTGTTGATTCTGTATATCCCGTCACCACTGTTTCACAGGGCTTGCCTTGGATGGCGTTATATTTACACAACAGTTTATTTTGGGCTCACACCAACACACTGACCTGAACAATCTATAAACAGAACTACCATTTTTTCCTTCCTCTAATATCTCTTCTTCTACTAGAACTTCAAAAGAGTGAGCTTGAGCTGAATGGGATCTAGTGAGTTTGCTAGAGGGATGGGATTCTGAGACACTTACTTGCCAGTTCAATTTTTCTAAACCTGCTATGTGTGCTCAGTGGTTATGTAATATGTATCCCTTTGTTTTGTAATAACCATGGCAGGCTGCCGAGTTTATGATTCGATGCATAAGCTTGTCCTCAGGTCAGGGTAAGCAGCTTTCCTCATTGGCTCAGTGTCTCTTGTTTACTTTCCATGGCTAGAATCTATCTCTGTTCTGTATTTTAAGGGTTCTCTAATGCATGTGGATGCTTCCAGTGACATGGATGCCAGAGGCTCTACAGGGCATCCTTACTTCATGGAAATAATCCTTGTGCCACTATAGGACATATGAGGTCATATGAGCCACATGGCAAGACAGTGTGTACTATATATATATAGCTTGGCATGACCTTTCTTGCTCTTCCTCCTACTGAAATACGGAAGCTTTCCACATCACTTGCTGAATACATCAGTCCTGTATTCCCACATGTGGTATTTGTTGCAATCTACTTCCCTTTTAATGCTTTGATGTACAAAATGCAATAACTTTAGACTTTATCTGGAAGGGTTTCCCCTTTGTGACCAAGAACACTGACTACCCACAATCATCAAAGATGTCATAAGACACCATCAGTGTGAGACTTATTTCCCATTCCCTGAAGTACGCATGTCTTATCCTGACATCCAGTTTTACTTTGTGAGTTGTAAATTAAGCTTCTTTGAAGTTTTGCTTCTCTTACAATTAAGGTTAGATGGAGTGTTTCACCAGATGATATGATCTGTATGTACAAGTGATAAGAATCACTTCAAAGATTGCCAGGAGGACCTGTTATCACCCCAGGTTTCAATGAATAATTAATTATTTTCTCTAGGGAATATACCAAAAAGTCTCTTACCAATAGTTACTCGGTTCCACATTCTTTATTTTTACTTCTCCTCTTCAAAGGCACTACAGAAGCTAACACGTCATTGCCACAGTATTTGAGCTACTAAAACATAAAAATAGCCATTAGCATTCTCTTATCTCATGGATAGGGTCTTACTTGCCACAAAGCTGGGATATCACAGAAATCAAAATCAAAATTTCAGAGTCTCTTTCATAGCTCATTTTCTGACCACCACCTTGAATTGAGTCACTTTAGAACCAAAGTCCAAAGTCCAAAGTCCAAAGTCCAAGATAATTTGTTTGTGCTATCAAAGAAAGCCTTTAAAGAGGTCAGGAAAACAAGACAGATCAAAGCAAGAGACTAGACAAACATGAGCTTAGAAGGAAATTCAGTTTTAGGGTGTAGCTGTGAAAGCCTTGCAGGGTCAACTGTCCTGGGGTCACCGGGCCTGCACACAAGGGCTGGCCTGTTACAAGTCAACAATTTTCCAGTGAATGCTGTCTTGTGTGGAATACAGAATAACTCTTAATATCTCAATGATGAGGGTTTTGCTTGTTTGTTCATGGCTGTTCTGATCACACTCAAAAACCTTCTAGTTTTATATGATCCAGCTAGAATGCAGAGATGCCACACACCATTAATTTCTCTGGCACACCCTTAGTACACATCCTTAATCCCAATGAAGCAAGGTTAGTTTATAGAAGTAAGCAGCCATGTTTTGAAGGTGACATCTAATTAAGGGGCAGGAAAAGTGATGAATCAGAGAAAGATTTGACAGAATGAGTCTGAGATAGGATACCCCCAACTCTCGTGAGAACAGACAGGGAAAGGGGGGCTATTTAGGAGCAGTGCAGTTGAGTTGAGTCAGTTCAGTTGAGTGGAGTTGAAGTCAGTTGGGAGACAGTGCAGTGAGTGTAGGAAAATGGAGTTGAGTTCATTCGTGAGTTCATGCAGCTCAGTGCAGGTCAGCAGAGGCAGTTGAAGCCAGAGAATAAGAAGGAACCAGGAGATTAGAATTAACTTCCAGGGTTAGTTTGAGCCCTACCAGAGCAATTTGGTGAGAAGCTGAGAGAAGCTACATCAAATCAGTCAGCTTGGAGAGGAGTATGAGCTAGAAAAGCTGGGTTGAACCAGCCAACCAGAGTTCAGAACATACTAGAAAGGGAGAGCTTATTCAGCAGTTAAAGCCTCTGAGGTGACAATTACATAAGGTGGATAAAAGTGACTTTTACAGCAGCCAGCATCTAGGCAATGGTGGACCATCTCAACAGAAGAAGGATGGGTGAGGTGCTGCGTTGGTTAGGGATTCTACTGCTGTGATGAATGCCAAGACCAAAAGCAACCTGGGAAGTAAAGGTGTTCTTATTTTATCTTATACCTCCAGAAGTCATGGCAGAATCTGGGGCGCAGTAACTGGGGCAGAGACCACGGAGGAGTACTAATTACTGGTTTGCGTCTCATTGTTGCTCAGCCTGCTTTCTTTTCTTCTTTTACTTTTAAAATTTTATATTTATTCTTTGCTCACACAATACATCTCAGCTGGCAGCTTCTCTGCCCTGTACTCCTCCCAGCCCCCACCTTCTGTCCCCCTTGAACCAGACTCCACGTAACAGTAAGCCTCCCAGGGATTTTAACTGAACACAACACAAGAAGAAACAATAAGATCAGGCTCAAATCCTCACATTAAGGCTTGGAGAGGCAACCTAGTAAGAGGAAAAGGATCCCAAAAGCAGGCAGAAGTTTTTATTACTGTACATAGAAAGTCTAATTGTTAGGAAAATATATAAACACAAATATACAAAACACAGCTAGGTATGTCCTAAAGTGATACAGTTTGGGTTTTCCTCTGAAAGCTTCCGTAAATAAGACTACTAAAGGATGGAAAGCTAGCAGTTTAGTTGTAGAATCAGGCTCATAAATACATATTTCATATATAGTTCAGAAAATAAAGTTACCTCACTGAGATAGCAGGTTTTTACCTCAGTTTACACCTCCTCTGTCATTATTTGTGCAAATATTAGAATATAAAAAGATAAATAGTCATATGGGAAGGGAATAAGGGGAAAATGGGAGGGAGGGGAAAATGGGAGGATACAAGGGATGGGATAACCATAGAGATGTAACAAGAGTAAATTAATAAAATAAATTTTAAAAATTTAAAAAAAAAAGATAAATATTACAGGAGTTTCCCCCCAAAACACCAAGCCAACAACCAGAACATATATACAGAGGACCTAATGCAGACCTGAAGCACTTTGCAAATCCACCTGCCCAGGAATGGTACTCATCACTTGCAACAGACTGGACCCAGCTACACCAATCATTAATCAACAAATTCACTACAAGCACACACACCCATACATACCCACACACACCCACAAACATGCATGCTTGGATGCATGAACACACACACACATACACACACATACACACACACACACACACACACACACGTGCACACATACGCAGAAACGCATATAGAGAAAGAAGTCGGGTGTCCTTCCTGTCACTTCCTGCCTCATCTCCTTGAGACACAGTCACTCACTGAACCTGGAGCTAGGCCAGGTTGCTTGTTTATTTTATGTCAACTTGACACAAACTAGCACCACTGGAGAGGAGGAAACCTCAATTGAGAAAATGCCTCTATGAGACCGGACTGTAGGCAAACCTGTAGAGCATTTTCTTAGAGATTGTTGGGAGGGTGGCCAGCCCATAGTGGGTGTGCAATCCTGAGCTAGTGGTCCTGGGTTCTATAAGAAAGCAGGTTGAGCAAGCCATGGGGAACAAGCCAGTAAGCAGCACTCCTTCATGGCCTCTGCATCAGCTCCTGCTTCCAGGATCCTTCCCTGCTGACTGAGTTTCTGTCCTAATTTTAATGATGAACAGTGCTGTGGAAGTGTAAGCCAAATAAACTCTTTCTTCCCCAAGTTGCTTTGCGCATGGTGTTTCATCACAGCACGAGAAACCCTAACTAAGACAGCTGGCTATCAGCAAGCTGCAGGGCTCCACCTGTCCCTGGCTTCCTCCCAGAACTGGCTTATCAGGTGAGCAACTGCTGTGTTTCTTTGTTTGTTTCTTAAGATTTATTTATTTATTTATTTATTTATTTATTTATTTATTTATTTATTTGTACAGTGTTCTGCCTGCATGTACACCTGCAGGCCGGAAGAGGGCATCAGATCACATTATAGATGTTTGTGAGCCACCATATGGTTGCTGGGAATTGAACTCAGGACCTCTGGAAGAGCAGACTGTGCTCTTAACCATTGAGCCAGCCCCCACACTGCGTTTCTTATGTGCATCCTCGTGGTTTAATAGCAAATGATCTTACAGGCTGAGCCATCAAGTTTGTTTCAATAAAACCCTCTATTTATATTTTTTGTAGCACTTTCATGCTTTTATTACAATGTTTCCTTCAGGTGCCTATTACCACCACTAAGATATGAGTCTTTTATTACTATGTGTCTGATCCCTCACAAACAATGAATCTTTGAAAAATATGAAAAACTGAATAAATGTTAGAATGTATAAATGCATCTGACAGTGAAAAACTAAAGCATCTATGTAAAAGGAAGCCTATTTCACTTTCGTGGTAGCAGAAAATAACCCCCAAATTATAAGGAGATTGCAAGAAAGTGTGCTGTTCTCAATAAAGCTGTACAATATGAATGCTGTGCAGTGTTAATGCTGAGCAGTATTATGCAGAGTAACCATGGTAGTTTGAATGAAAATAGCTCCCACAGGCTCATAGGGAGTGGTACTATTTGAAAATACTAAGACATGTAGCCTTGTTGAGGAAAGTATGTTACTTGCAGGGGGTGGGGTGGGCTTTTAGGTTTCAAGGGCCCAAGTCAGGCTCAGTGGCTTCCTCTCTTTTTGTTGCCTGTGGATCCACATGGAGAACTCGCAGCTCCTTCTCTGGCACCATGTCTGCCTGCATGAGGCCACGCTACCTGCCATGATGCTAATAGACTAAACTTCTGACACTGTAAACCAGCCCCAGCTAAATGCTTTCCTTGGCCTTCCTTGGCCATGGCTTCTTCTCACAGAAATACAACACTAAGACAGCATCATACACAGATGACATACCAGTAGGCAGACACAAGCAAAATGTATAGACATATACATTTTAATTCTTGTAAGTGAGATGTCCTCATTGGTATTAAATGTATCATACTCAGCGTTCTTTTAAAATAAGGATGTATCCATTAAAGTTAGAGCATTTTAGGGGATTCACCATAGCTAATTTATTAACATATTTAGAATAACACAGGCCCAAAGATTGTCTTTTGTTTTGGGTTTGGTTTGGGATATTTATCCTGGAGCTTGCTGGATAGGATAGGTTGGGTCTCAAACCCACAGAGATCTACCTGCTTCTGCCTCCCAAGCATTGGGAATAAAAGCATGAGTGTGCCACCAAACCTGGCATAGCCCATTAACTTTTAAGAATGTGTTTCTTTACATGAATAAATATCCTTTAGGGTACATTGAGATATGAACAATGGCTCTTCTTGGAGTTCTCAATGTTTCTTTCATTCAAGACCCTCTTTCCTAATGTTTTGGAGGGAATGCCGTCCATTGTCTATCTCACTCTGAGGGATGCCCTTCAGCTCTATTGCAGAACATTCACACTAGTGTCATCATGTACAGGAGGCCTCAGTTGTTCATAGCCTCATCAGGTACACAGGTTTGTTTGTTTATCATCTGGTAGGTTTTCGCAGACTGACAGCTCTGCCAATGACAACCAAATTCTCCTTTAAAACATGCAACTAAAAGAGGGCAGGGAGATGGAACACTGTTTAAACATGTTTAGAATTAATCATTTATATTCCACCCAAGCCAGAAATACAAGTGTTCCTTCAGTAGTTTGTACGTGTGTGTGTGTGTGTGTGTGTGTGTGTGTGTGTGTGTGTGTTGTAAGGCATGTATACTTACACATACACATATATGCTACTGAGACCTGTGTGTCTGTGTGTGTGTCTGTGTGTGTCTGTGTGTGTGTGTGTGTGTGTGTGTGTGTGTGTGTGTGTGTGTGTGT
>OU015745.1:80687079-80698052 GCA_907169655.1 Acomys percivali | reverse complement strand
GTGTGTGTGTGTGTGTGTGTGTGTGTGTGTGTGTGTGTGTGTGTGTGAAGAGAAATGCTCAGGAGTCAGGTCTCCCTTCTCACCATGTGGGTGAAGGGAACAGGACTCTGATCCTTAGGCTTGGCAGGTAAGACCCGCTTGCCTGTGTCTTTGGTCCATCTCTTTCACATGCAATCCTTAATAGTAAATGTTATCACCTTTGCTGCTCTGTTTTACTATTTTTACCCAAATTCATGACTGTGTGCAGCCACGGTATATCTTAAATCATCTCTTTTTAGTCTTCTAGGACATAGTGTCCTGTTTTATTTTCAAGAAATATAGAATACTTCTCCATTGCTCAAGGTTGTAGTTTTGCAATCTTATCCTTTCTGCTATCTTAAGTCAGAAAGAAAATATTTATGAGCTGTGCCATAGAGAACATTTAATCTGGTCTCCCTAAGTAGATAAAAATCTTAAAATCTGAGATTCCACAGATGACTCAGTTACAATGCCAAGAAGCAGACACTGTTTTTCCAATAAGATTCTTCCTGCTTGTCTATTTAGTACAAACTGTCACTTCAGGTGCAGGTAATGGCATTCTCATGCATTCAAGACTGCATGAGTGTAACTAAATGCTTACAGTCTAAGCCTCTAGCATCTGGCACAGTAAGGATAAGTTATTGATATCTTATTAATTTACATTATTTTACTATTATAAATCAGAATTGTACTATCTTAGAAAAACAATATCTGAAATGTATTTATGTAGCTTGTCTTTTATAGTCAATTAATTTATTTTTATTATAATGTAGCCACATTACATCCTGGTTGTTATCCCCGCACTCTTATCTTCCTGTCCCCATCTTCCCTCCCTCTCCAGCCCTATTCCCCTCCCCTATACCTCTGATGGGGCAGGTGGAGGTCTCCCCATGCTGCACAAAACTAAAGTCCAGGTAGACTAAGGACCTCAACATAACCAGACACACTATGTCTGTTGGAAGAAAAAGTAGGGAAGAGCCTTGAGCTTATTAGCACAGGAGACAACTTCCTGAACAGAACACCAATAGCTCAGGCTCCAAGATCAACAATTAGTAAATGGGACCTGGTGAAATTTAAGAGCTTCTGCAAGGCAAAGGACACTGTCAACAGAACAAAGTGACAGGCTACAGACAGAGAAAATACCTTCAGCAACCCTACATCTGACAAGGGCTAATATCCAAAATATAAAAAGAACTCAATAAATTAAACAGCACCAAACCAAATAACCCAATTATAAAATAGGGCACAGATCTAAAAAGAGAATTCTCAACAGAGGAATATTGAACGGCCTAGAAACACTTAAATGTGGAACGTCCTGACTCATAAGGGAAATGCAAATCAAAATGACTCTGAAATTCCATCTTATACATATAAGAATGGTTAAGATCAAAACCTCAAGTGACAGAATATGCTTGCAAGGATGTGGAGAAAGGGGAAAACTCTTCTGTTGCTGGTGGAAGTGCAAACTTCTCCAACGACTTTGGGAATCAATCTGTGCTTTCTCAGAGAATTGGGAATAGTGCTACCTTAAGACCCAGCTATACTACTCCTGGGTTTATTCCCGAAAGATGTTCCACCACACAACAAGGACATTTGCCCAACTATATTCACAGCAGCTTTATTCATAATAGCCAGAAACTGGAAACAACCTAGATGTCCCTTAACCAAAAAACAGATAAAGACACTGTAGGTTCTGTTTTAAAGGCGGCCATCATGCATGGTAAAGTATTGACTCATTTTGGTAGAAAGAATAATAAACTCCCCTGCTTAGAGATGCTCACATCTGGATATGTCATGCTGAGGGAATAAACTGTACGACATGGGAAACTGGGGAGCTAAGGTTGCAAATATAATTAAAGTTTCTCGTCAGTTATCTCCATTATCTGTGCAAACTCAGTGTTACATAACAGAAGTGTTTATAAGAGAGAGAGGCAGTGGGGTGCCAGGGGATAGGCTCAATATACAATCTATAACTGTAAAAAAAAAAAAAAACATTAAAGAACTTGACATAGTTTCTTCCAAAGCACTGACTTCAAACTGCTGGCTTTGAAGCGACAAGAGGTGGGCCTGAACCAAAATATGTGTCTAGCTTCTAGAATCTGGCAAGGCCGAAAACAAAAAGTTCCAGAAAAGTATATGGTCCTGCTAATAATTTTAACCCGGTGAGGCATATTTAAGGTTTTTTTGTTTTTTTGAGTCACATTTAAAATCATAAATGTATTATTATGTAATGTTTATTTATTATGTATTATAATCTGTGTCTTGTTTTAAATTATTAAAGTAGTGGTTGTAGTAGCCACAGAACAACAATGAACTTATATTTAGAAGCAGAAACAGAAAGCTTCCAAAGGTATGAAGATTGTGTATTTGCGGAAACCCATTTCAGAATTCTGATTAGCTAATATTAAAAGAAAACAAAACAAAATAAAAAACACCACCAATAAAAACCACATTTTATCAAATTGGACAGCACAACCTAAATCCTAATTAAATCATTTTCCCTATGACCTGTCAAAGAGTCACAGACTAATACTACTGAACTAAATCCAAAACAAGTCTCTTCCCACTCTAAGAACTGGAGTTGTGTTTGACAAACTCTGTGTTCAGTCAATATTTAATGAAGCTGGTGGGGACAGACTGTAGACAGCATCAATATAACACAGCAGAGGGACACAGCTACCAGCCAGGACATCACGGTTTGCAGCTGAACTCCAGTCTGCTTAGCTTCCTAAGCAGTGAGCACAGGTGATAAGAGCCAACAGACTGCTCTCATTGAGACTGGCCCTGACCCCAGACATGGATGTCATCATAGGTCAGACAAACAGAAAAGCAGTCTCCTGCTCCCTGGGAGCTGTGGGACTTTCATAGTGTTCTGCTCTTTGTTCCGTTTCTATTTCTCACAGTTACTCATTGATTGTCATTTTATTTAACTTAATCTCTATTTTCACAGACAATAAAAAAGTGAAACAAGGAAGAAGACTGAAACAGTAGCAGACTTTTAGTGTTTAGGCATTGTTCATAAGACAGGGTTTCATAGCCAGGCTGACCTCAGACTCTCTATGTAACTAGGGATGACCTTGAACTCCTCACCCACCTCTCTCTACCTCTCAAGTTCTGGGACTACTGGCGTGCTCTACAATGCCTGTCAAGGGTTTAGATTTTGATTTGCAGTTTAAAATATACCTGTGCATATTCATCATTAGATAATCAAGTCCTGTCATGTTGGCTGATTTTTCTGGTGTCCCAGGCCCTTCACTAAGCATGCAATAGCCTTCTCCTCCCCGCCAACCATCACATGATACTGGTGAGGCTAGCAAGCATGGGATAGCTTCATCCAAGCAAATTGGGTTATGCACACTCCCTTTATTTTCTTTTTTAAAGTCATAATTGGAATATGAACAGCTCATTTCCTCCCATTCATTTTCCTTCCTCTAATTCTTCCCATGAGCTCCCCAGCAGGTCCACAGTCTCCACCTGTCAAATTCTGTCTTCTTTTTCTTTAATTTTTATTGTTTTATACACACACACACACACACACACACACACACACACACACACACACACATATCTCAACCCCTGCAGGCAGTATTACTTATATGTATATGGTTTCAAAGCTGGCAATTTCATATCAGATAAGCAAGAAGGGACTCACCCTGGGACAATTTCATTTTCTAATGATATGATTGGTAGTGTAACTCCTATATCTGCACATACCTCCCTCTAGACAATGTTCCTAGAAACCTTGGGCCTTTATCTGAATCATACTGTACTCACACCTGTCTCTGAACAAGGGGATAAGTTCCTCCTCATCTAGAAACCATAGCATATGATAGATTCTTCTCAAACTTATTCCCAATGAATCCTGTTACAGGGTGGGGTGGGGGAAACACCCCCTTGCCTAGCTGTGCCCTGAAGTGAACTTTTAAGGAGACTTTTCTTCACTCCCTTTTGTCTATGCATAATTGAGTATTGTCTTAGGTACATTTTGATTGCTGTGACAAATCAGCATGACCAAAGCAACTTATAAAAGAGTTTATTTGGCTTCTGGTTCCAGAAGGTTCAACTCTATAAGCATCATGGTAGGGAGCCTAGCAGCAGGCAGGGGGACATGATGCTGGGGCAGTGCCTGAGATCTTGCTTCTGAGCCACATGCACTAGGTAGAAAGACAGAGACAGAGAGACATACACAGAGAGACAAAGACAGAGAGCCAGACAGACAGACAGATACACATAAAAGAACTGGGGATGGCATGGGCTTTTGAAAGCTCAAAGCTCAACCCCAGTGGCACACCTCCTCCATCAATGCCACACCTCCTAATCTTTCCCAAACCTCTCCACCAACTGAGGACCAAGCACTCAATATTTGAGCCTACAAGAGTAAGCCTAATTCAAATGACCACAGAAACAATAAAAGATCTTCGAGAGGAATCTCCATCCCTGAGCTCAAGCTGTGCTATAGAGAAACAGGAATAAAAACTGCATGGTACTGGCATAGAAATAGGCTGGTTGATCAATGGAATTAGATCAAAGACCCAGAAATAAACCCACACACCTATGGACACTTGATTTTTGACAAAGAAGTTAAATCCATACAATGGAAAAAGATAGCATCTTCAACAAATGATGCTGGCCTAACTGGATGGCTGCATGTAGAAAAATGCAAGTAGATCTATATCTATCACCCTGCACAAAACTAAAGTCCAAATGAATTAAACATCTCAATAAGAGGTTAAGAGCACTGTCTGGAGGGGAACACTTCTCCATTGCTTATGGGAGTGCAAAATTGTACAACCACTTTGGAAATCAATCTGTGCTTTCTCAGAGAATTGGGAATAGTGCTACCTCAAGACCCAGCTATACCACTCCCAGGCATATACCTGAAAAATGTTCCACCATACAACAAGCACATTTGCTCAACTATGTTCATAGCAGCTTTATTCATAATAGTCAGAATGTGGAAACAACCTAGATGTCCCTCAACTGAAAAATGGATTGTAAAAACCTGGGGTACATTTAAACAATGGAATACTACTCAGGTATTAAAAACAAGGAAATCTTGAAATTTGCAGATGAATGGATGGAACTAGAAAAGATCATCCTGAGTTGGGTAACCCAGGACCAGAAAGACATGCATGGCATATGATCATTCATAAATGGATATTAACTACATAATACAAGATAACCACACTACAATACAGAGACTGATGCACCAACCAAGGACCATGCATGATATAGACTTAGACCCTGTGCTCAGATGTAGTAGACAGGCAGCACGGTCTCTTTGTTGGTCCCACAAAATGGGGAGTAGGGACTACTTCTGACATGGACTCTGTCTCCCCTAATTCTGATCACTTGCCCCTGGCAGCGTAGCCTTGCCAGGCTACAGAGGAAGAGGATACAGGTAATACAGATGAGTCTTGATAGGCTAAGTTCAGATGTTAGGGAGAAGGGCTCCCCTTTCTGAGGACTAGGGGAGTTAGGGAGAGAGGACCAGGGAGGAAGCAGGGATCTGGAGGCGATGAGGGAGGGGCTACAATTGAGATGTGAAAATTTCAAATTGCAGAACAGGCAGGTAATTTATCCCACTACATGGAAATATCTCTGAGACTGGCTGAGACATGAATATCTATGCATTGACAATGCTTCTTGTTGGTTACAGAATCTCTGTGATTTATTATTAGATGTCATTCTTCATGACTTGAAGGAAGATTTGCAGATGTCTTTCTTCTGCTCATACAAAGAACAGAGAACCAACCTTAATTGTTCTGTGCATCCCACACACCTCATACATTTATAATTTTAGGACTGTACAATGCTTATGAGAAGTTATATTTTCAGAACAAAAGAACTGGACACCCAGCCTACCTCAAAGAAGATGATGAGCATTAAAGAACCTCTTTATGGAGATGGCTTCAAATGTGGCAAACAAGCCACTGGGAAAAATGTCCTCATTTCTACCACAGACAGAATTCTGCCTAAAAATGGGCAAGCTTGGATGCAGGTAGAGTTGACAGCCAAACTCTGCCAAGACAGGGTAAGCAAATCCTCATTAGTTCCTGCCTCACAAATATGTATGTCAGATATATTGGGCCAGAAGGCTGAAGATGATGCCCCAAAGTTATAGAGAGTTTTGAGTGACTGTTCAGGAAGTAAAGTCTCTGTCATTTTTTCATTTTGGAAGGTACTAACCTGCACTCTTTGTATACGCAGGTAATTAATTGTATTTCTTCTCAAGTCTCTAATGAGGTTGAAAACCAGATAGCTTTGTTTTACAATTATGCTTAGTTGTTTAGGGGTTGAGATGTTTTAGGTCTAGAGAGATGTTTTAAGTTGATAATGAAGAGATATGATAGATAGTGATTTACTTCAGAGTTTTAGATGCACCAAGATAGGAAAGACATTTTCTTCAAGGCTGCCAAATACAAATAGCCAAAACACTATGAATGTAACATTTATATAATTGTTTCATGGTTCTTATTGCTGTAGGTAGTTTATTATATATAAATATTATATGTAAAAAATAAAAACAAACAACCTACCACAGGAATGCATATGATTAAAGTTAGATGTGTTATGGGAAGGGACATACACTGCAACAGAAACATGGTTATGTCACCAATTCTACCAGTCAAAATAGAAAAACATCTTCACCATTTAGGAACACAACCTTCTCTTTGGTGCACTATAAAAGGAAACTCCAATCAATAGGCAGGGTCTTTGAATACCCTTGCACATGTGGCCTGATGCTCCAGTGCTGTGGAGTCTGATCTTTTTTATTGTTTTGCCTAAAACAATAACATTTGTTGAACATTTGAGTGAGATTTTATTACAAGTCCTTGCATAAGAGGTCAAGAACCTGAAAACACCCAGCCCAAACACCAACCACCAGTCACATTCATAATATCATTATATTAACTTTTAGTAGAGAAACTGAGGCATTTGGAATGTAAGTGTTGTACCAAGATGGCACAGCAGGAACATGCATGGCTAAGACTAAAATCTTCTTGGCCATTTTTTTTATTTTTTTTGCATCCAGACTTCTACAGCTTTATTATAACACACACCAGTGCATCAGTAATGGACTTAATGCCAGCTAATTGGTTAATGTTCCATTTTGTTTTTCTATTGCTGTGGCTAAACATTGACCAAAAGCAACTTGGGGAGGAAACGGTTTATTTGGCTTACACTTAGCTATCACTGTCCACCACTGAGACAAGTCAGCATAGGAACTCAAGGCAAGAGGCTGGGAGCGAGGAACTGAAGCAGAGAGCATAGAGGAGTGGTCTTTACTGCCTGGCTCGGCTCAATCAGTTTGCTTTTTGTGTACAACCTAGGACCACTTGCCCAGGTACAGCTCTGTTCGCATGGTCTGGGCCATTCCTAGTCAACCATTAATCAATTAAATGTTCCACAGACTTGTATGCAGGCCACTGTGATGGAAGTATTATCTCAATTGAAGTTCTCTCTTCCTGATGACTGACTCTAGCTTGCATCAAGTTGACAGAAAAAAAAAAAAAAAGAATCAACCAGGGGCTGGAAGGATGGATCAGAGGTTAAGAGCACTATCTGCTTTTCCAAAGGTCCTGAGTTCAATTCCCAGCAATCACACGGTGGCTCACAACCATCTTTAATGAGATCTGGTGCCCTCTTCTGATGTACAGGTGTACATGCGAGCAGAGCACTGTATAAATAATAAATAAATAACTCTTTAAAAATATATGTTCTTGCTTTAAAAAAGAAAACCTGTCCAGGACAGTTTGTTACTATATAATAAAAAGCATAGCTAACTTAAAAACAATAAGTGGGTAACTTCTTTTTATAATGTAAGAACCAGCATTCTAAAAAATAGAATCAACAAAAGACTTTTTAATGAAGAAAGGGACTGATGTTTCTGCTTCTAAAATCTGAAGATAGAGTGCTCAACATAGCAGGCATCCAGCTAGAATTCCATAAAGGCTGGGCATTACACTATACTCTCAAGTTGGAAAACATTTGTAGTTTGGGCTCCTTGACTTCCACATAATCTTGCTTGTGGTCATGCGTAGGGTTAAACAGGGAAAGGATGAGCTCTCATTCCTACAAGTTGTTCATTAGTCCTTAATTAGACAACTGACTGGGTTCTAGCACACCAATGATACAATCCCACCACAGTCTTTGCATTCTTGGTCCTTGTTTTACTTTCAGTTTGGATTATTCAGTCCTGACCATCACAACCTCTCTTCTGGACACCCCTAACAGCCTAACAGGGATGCACTGTTGTTCTTTTCTCAAGTCCCCACCCTTCCAATCAGTGAGGTTGAAATACAAATATTATCAGACTGTGCTGTTACTACTACATTTTTCTGAATTACATTTTATTTATTTGTTTGTGTGTGTGTGTGTGTGTGTGTGTGTGTGTATGTGCGCATGTTCATACATGTACATGCTACAATATGCAAGTTGAGGGCAGAGTGCAACGTGTTGCATTGATTCTTTCCTTCCACCCTGTGAGTCCCAGTTCTAGCTTGTCAGGATTGATGGGATTGGGCTCTGCTGAGGCACGTCCTCGACCCAGGTGAAGACCTTCTGCTTGTTTCTGTCACTTTTAAGGGAAAAACAGTAGTAAAACTCCAGTTCAAGCAGCCTCTTGCACACATCATTCACTGGGAAGAATCTCTGGAATCTATTGCCCCTCGCCAATTCTCCACACCCTGTCTTGTTGCCCCTTCTAACACAAAGTGTCGGAGCTTGATCTCATGGGATAATATATTGTTAATATGAAGAAAATAATGTAGATAATAATCCCCCTCAAAAGCATAGATGAGACTGATGGGAAAGTCTGAAAGCTGCAGCTTTGCTTCATACCCATCTCTAAAATGTCACAGCTGAAAGCCATGGTTTCCTTCCAATGTGCTATTCTGGGGTCACATGTGATGCTTGTACCTAGTGTTGGTGCACAAAACTACCCATACTTAAAAAAAATGATCACTCAGGACTCAAAATAATCACCCAAAGTGATATAAAAGCACGGAGCACTCATCTCCACTCATCTCTCCCCTGCACACATCCTTACATCAGCATCCTTGACTTCAATATTGTTCATGTCCTCTGACCAAGTGCACCTATGTGAGTCCACAGGCTGCTTATTATGTAAACTCTTATTTCTGTCTCCTTCCACCAAGAAAATGCCTTTCTTAAGAAAAATATCTGTGGTCTGGAGAGATGACTCTGTAGTTAAAACCACTTGTTCCTGCAGTGGATCCTGGTTCAATTCCCAACACCTACATGGCAGACCCAATGCCTGCTTCTGACTTCCTCGGGCATCAAAAACACACATGGTGCTTGGACACACATGCAAGCAAAATACACTCATACACACCCAATAAATAAATAAATAAATCTAAAAATAAAATTAAACATTTAGCTGGCATGATGGCACACACTTTAATTCCAGCACTCTGGAAGCAAAGGCAGGATGATCTCTGTGTGTTCAAGACCAGCCTGGTCTATAGAGCAGGTTCCAGTTCAGCCAGATCTACACAGAGAAAACCTGTCTCCAAACAAAAAAAATATATTCAAGTTTCCTTGAAACACCATTATCACCCACCTCTTCCTGCCCACTCCTTGACAAAATCACTGTATAATGTAATACCTATGTTTGCACTGGTATCAGATGCCTACAAGGGCTCAGAGAAGTAATGAAACTGAGAAAAGCAGGAGTAAGACCATGAGGGAGTATGGGAAATCAGAGGGCACACATCTCCATCCACACTGCATTGTCACTATAAGGATTATTCTAGATAAAGAAGAATCTACATTTTCCATGAAATCTTAAAATAATTCATACATACATCTGGGCAAATCTGATTTGCTCCTTACAGCCTTGTACCTCTGCTCTGTAAGTACCCCCTCCCTTATGTGAGAAGGAGTTTGGTTCAAATAGCCTTAGCTCTACACAAAGGCATTCATCACAGATGATTTTCCGTGTTCAAGGTACAGGGCTCAGAATTGCATGGAACTACTTAAAGCAGTGTTGTGCATCTTAGATGGTGCTGTGTGTCATCTGTATTTAGTTTGCTTAACAGGCTAGGAAAGAAAACCCAGAGACATGATATAACCTCTTTAATATGCCCACCACAGGAAAAAGGCAACTCTGTGTCCTAGGTTGTCTCATTGAGTGGATAAAGGCACTAACACTAAGGACCCTTGGCATGTCACATCATTTGTTTGGTTGTTTTTTGTTTTTGTTTTTTAATTGTTCTCATAAAACCCAGAATCTCTCTGAGGGTCAAAATTGTTTTCACTCGCTAATGCATTTCCAGTGTTTCAGAATTCTCATAATAAAGGCCTGTAAGATTTCCTCCATCAGTCCCTCCTCTACTCACAGATGGCCACAGCCAGCCAAACTTAAAAATGCCCTGTTCTCCTCTTCAATATAGCCTTATAGCTTAGGGACTGGCTTGTAACTATGGAGTAATCATGGCGGAGCTGATAGATAAGCTTGCTTTTGCCTTTGGTGTTACAGAGTGAGCTGCTGTCTGCTTAGGAAGCCACATCAGCTGAGTTAGGAGGCCAAGTGTGCCCTCTAACAGTTCACTTAATACAAAGTACTTTACCTACCCGGGCCACACTTTATTGGGAATGGCAGCTCCCCGACTCAGTGGCTTCTTTGACTGAGCAAAATTCTTCGCACCTAACAGCTCTGTACAGAATAAGCACATGAGGGTTAACTGTTTGTGTCAACATAGACAGGCTGTGGTGACTTGTTTGACCAACACTTGACTCACCTAGATATGGTTGTCAAAGGTTTGTTTGTATAAGATTAACTTTTCAGGCAGTAGACAGAGTGAAGCTCACTGCCGTTGTTAATGTAGTGGGGCTCATCCAACCAGAAAAGGAAAGGATTCTCTCCTGAACTACTCTCTCTCTCTCTCTCTCTCTCTCTCTCTCTCTCTCTCTCTCTCTCTCTCTCTCTC
>OU015745.1:80628938-80684439 GCA_907169655.1 Acomys percivali | reverse complement strand
TGTGTGTGTGTGTGTGTGTGTGTGTGTGTGTGTGTGTGTGTGTGTGTATGTGTGTGTGTGTGTTCTGCTGGTTCTCAGGGTCATTACTGAGCCCAATTATCAGTCTTCCAAGTATGTGCAGTGGCTGGAGAGCTCTTCACTCTTAGCTTATACACCACCCACCTCAGCGGCACTAACAACCCTCCGGGGACTCGGGACACTCCAGGAAGAGTATTCGTTGGGGGGCGACAGAGACTAGGAAGGGACTACCACTGAGCAGAACATCTCCCACCACCTGGACCAAGAAGCACAAAATAGGGTGTGGAGGGAAGAGCCACTTGTGCTCAGTGCACTTGCTACTTAGGGAGAAATATTACCAGGCAGTGGTTCAAGTGGGGTCCAGAGCAGAGTTGCCATGTGGGGTGTCAACTCTGCACATTTCCAAATATGATCCTTAGGTAAGTAACGTGACCTCTGACTCTGTTCCTCTCACATAGCAGTAAGGTGTCACTGAGGAGGAGGAGGAGGGGGAGGAGGAGCACGGCACTTAATAAGGATAAACTCGCAAGGGCATGTTGTAGGCAGGTGATGATTGAAAAGCCAACCCCCACTTTTATTGATTGCTAAACTGAGGCAGGGAAAAGGAAGAATTTAGGTGCTGGTTCATGGCAGATTGTTCCTAGGACCGTGCCGGGATGTTTCACCTCATTACTGGCAACCTTTCTACAATCTTCTGGATCATGCTGCTGCCTTTATTATTTAGGCTTCATGTGTGAAAAGCTGGTGTCTGTGGGTTGTTTTTCTTCTCCAATTAATGGATTTACACTGAGCTATTATCTCATCTGTTGCTGCTCTCAGACCAGGGGCAGAAGACTAGACAGGATTAGGCCGTGGCCGTGGAGATGAGCACAAAGCAGCAGAGAGGGACTCTTATCGCACCCTCCCAAACACAGCTGTGGGCAGGGGAATAATCAGTCTGGCACAGACCTGGATTACGAACAAAACAAAACAAAACGGGATCAGTCTCTAATTCCCTGCCAATTGCAGTGTGATAGAAAAGGATCCTAATGCAGACTTAAAGGATCTGAGTTCGAATGCATTCAAAGAAGTCAAATGTATATATATATATATATATATATATATATATATATATATATATATATATATTTTTTTTTTTTTTTTTTTAAGTGACTCTGAAAAACCTCAGTAGAAGTTGATGTGACCTTATGCTCTCACACAGTGCAGGTCCTTTGGGGAATTCTGTGTACTCAACGTTATTGACATTTCATTGGCCCTGACAGACACAAAACACCAGGGGAGTATTCACCTGAACTCACAGAGTGGTGCAGCCTGCAGGCCTAGGGCCTGAGGGCACAAGTCCGACACAGCCTTGCCTACTTAGTGATCTTCTTTAGAGATCCTATGTGATTTGGTAAAGCTGGGGAAAGGACAATGTGCACTTGCTTTAAACTTGCTATCTCGAGGCTAAGTTCCCGGTCATTGCTGCTCCCTCAGTCCCTGAGTAAATGGGGTCTTTATCCCTAAGCATTGAGCAAGCATCTAACTGAGAGGGAGGGTGGTGGGGCTTTTTTGTTTGTTTGTTCTTTTTTTTTTTTTAAACCATTTCCTCCTTGTGGCAAAGCTTGCAACTTTCTTAGCATACCTGGCCATCCCTTGTTTTTCATCCACATGTTTATTTTGCCTGTCAAGTCTCCTGTCTTTACTAAAAGCATACAAGCTTCTCTCCCCACCGTACTCACACCACGTACAAAATAACAGCTGAGCAAACATTTTAATTACTCTCAACCACAACGTGGGCTTCTGAGTGCCAACAAACAAGGAAGTGGTACAGGCCCAGAGAAGAAGGTTAGAGGCTGCCTAGATCAAAGCCTGAGGAGACGGCATAACTCTTTTTTCTCTCTCTCTCTTTTTTTTTATTTAATTAATTTATTCTTGTTATATCTCAATGGTTATCCCATCCCTTGTATCCTCCCATTCTTCCCTCCCTCCCATTTTCCCCTTATTCCCCTCCCCTATGACTATTCCTGAGGGGGATTACCTCCCCCTGTATATGCTCATAGGGTATCAAGTCTTACTGCCAGGTCCCAAGCCCAATCTCGAGCTCTGCCACGTGCTACATCCAAGTGTCTCTCTGTCCCCTGGAATTTGCTGAATTCCATCTGATAACTTGTCACTCATTGGCCAGGTGCCTCAGATAAGGAGTTGCTATGCTAAGCAAATTGCTTTAAAGAAAAGGTAGGTCTGTGTGTTTGTGTGTGTGTGTGTGTGTGTGTGTGTGTGTGTGTGTGTGTGTGTGTGTGTGTGTGTGTGGTGTAGGGGATAGTGATTTGCATTTTAAAAAGGAAGTTGTTAACTCAAAGGGCATATTGTTCCTTCAACTGGAAATGCAGTGAAAAGTCCCAGCACACAGGACTGGGAACAGAACACTGGATACGATGGTAGAAACCTGCCCGGCTGGCACCCTCCAGGTAGCCCTTCCCTACTCTACCAAGTTTCAAGATCTCTGAGGGCCCTGGGAGAAGTGAGGGAATTCTAACCTACTGGTCTTGAAGAACAGGGAGCTCCACAAAGAAAAGAGGAGGGCACTAATCAAACAAGAAAAAAACAAAAAGACGCCCAATGGGGAAGAGAGTACAGAGTTAGATGTGTTTCTCAATAAAATACTGGGACCGATGATAAAAGTGAAAATAGGTTCTTGGCTCCGTCCCTATTTTTAATTTTAATTTTTTATTTACAAGGACACGGTGACTTTTGCATTAACTATTGAATGAAATGAAGAAAATGCTTATCAAGAGCTGGGAGAGAAACGAAAGGGAGCAGGTAGGGATGCCTGATTCTCTTCAGGTGGTCCCCAGGCCCGGGTCCTCTACAGGACATTTCCCCCTGCACTAGGATGAGGTGGCCTGCGAGGACCCAGCGCTCCCTAAGGGGATTCAGCCATGAAACCGCCAGAGGGCGCTGCATGCCAGGAGGGGCGGAGCTGCTTTAAATCGCAGCGCCGGGCGGTTCAGAGTCTCAGAGAACTTCGCAGCTTCTCACTTCCAGACTCCACTGCCGACCCAGACCAGAAGCCAGGAGCTCGCCCGCGGCCACACAGGAACAGAGGTCCTAGCAATAACTTGTTCACCGAGACCCCGCCACCTTCGGGAAGCCCAGGTGCGCACCTTGCAAACTCCCCCTCCTGCACCTGCCACTGAGCCCGCGCGCGCACAAGCCTTGGAAAGAGCCATGGCCAACGCGGGGCTGCAGCTGCTGGGTTTCATCCTGGCTTCGCTGGGATGGATCGGCTCCATCGTCAGTACTGCCTTGCCCCAGTGGAAGATTTATTCCTATGCTGGGGACAACATCGTGACCGCCCAGGCCATCTACGAAGGACTGTGGATGTCCTGTGTTTGGCAAAGCACTGGGCAGATACAGTGCAAAGTCTTCGACTCCTTGCTGAATCTTAACAGTAAGTGCACTCTCACCCTCCTCGACCCCTTCCGCACCCCCACTCGCCCACCTCATCCCACACCTTCCCCACCTCCAGGGGCCTGGGGGCGGGGGACTGTCCTCTCTAGTAGTTTCATTCAGCCCAGAACTGTTCTGTAATTATTATGGGGCTATCCTCTCTAAATTGGTCAATGTTTCTGAGCATGTGCTCTGTCTGTGAGAAAGCAGAGAAAGCCAGGGCCTCAGGTCAAAGCCCTAGATTTGCCTCTAAGTCCCTGCTTGGCAGGTTCTGCCCTTCTAGGTGTGATTTCCCCTCAAATTCCAATCAGGGTGGGTGGAAATTGGAAGAATGAAGATCACAGTGGAACTTGGACTCTTGGGCCTATTGTGCACATTCGGGTTTGGACAAGAAAACGCTGCATTCTGGGTAGGCTTCAAGCCTTCAAAACTAAGTACGTAATTCTGAAGTTACAAACAAGAAACTTTCTGACTTGAGCAATGGAGTGTCCTACACACAGCTAAAGTTAACCCTTTATGTCTTTTGGCTTTTCCTCCTTGAAGAACCTCTTGAGAGTATCCCACCCCATCCCCACCCCCCAACAAAGGTTGGCTTTCCAGCCTAGGGTCTGCAAAAGACGCAGCGTGTATTGTCTAAGTTTAGAACGAAAGGCTGGTGGCAAGTGGGGAAGGGGTCAATGAAGAAAACGGTTCTGACTAACCGTGAAAAGGAGGCAGCCTACTGGTGTGGCGGGGTGGGGGTGGGAGTGGGATGGGGGCGTGCTGTCAAAAGTGGTTACCAGCTGGAAAGAAGGCTGAGAGGAAAAAAAGAAAAAGGTCTCCTCATACCTCCCCAATGGGTCTCCATGTATAAGAGGACTGCTCCTCATATATAAAGTTAGAAAGGAATGTGTAGACAGAAATATTTCTATAGATCCTGGGGGCACAGGTGATAAAGTGCCTTTGCCATCAGTTTTAGCTAGGACTTTTTGAGTCATGTTATCAGGCTTTGTTCCTCTAATGCAAATCCTTCATTTTTACGGAGCTTTGCCAGAAATCCATTGAACACCATCTAGGTGATAACATTCATGGCCATTTTCTTTTCTTGGAGAAATGACTCTGGTTGTGTGTTCTGCTCTGCGGGTCTGCCCTTTGACTCACAGGAAGAATTCCTTTAGCCTTTGCCTAAACAAAGCTGTTCCACAGTCCTCTGTGAATGCTGCTGTGAACAGCTCTGGCATTGTGCATTGTCCCAGTCCTATCAGGGCGATGTTCTTCATCCATCCCAGCAAAAGTGTCTCGCTTTACAGTTATGAAACCTGCCACAAACCAGCTTGACATCTTGAGTACCTGTAGAATGTAGTCAGCCAATGTGCTTTTCTCTCCACATCGGGACTCCTTTGTCAAAAGTAATCTATACCTTGGGTAAATGTGTGCTGCTCGTTACCTTCCTGGGTTACGTGTAGCAGTTGGGAAATCCTGAGCTTCCTAGTGGAAAGAGAAGTGCATTTAGGGAAATGATGCCTGCCATTTTCAGAACCATAGCGTGGACCTGTCAGGTGAGATATGCTCTGGGCAAATCCAGAGAGGGCTTCCCTGCCAGTTTTGTTCCTCTACCCCAGAACTCTTCACCTTATCAAGTTTAATTTGATAAAACTAACTCAAATGACTAGGTAGACTAATGGTCCGTGAAGCAAATACTTGCATCATCCCTTTCCGGAATACTATATTAAAATTACTATATTCTATCGGAATTTATTCCTTGTTGGTATAGTTAGTATAGTTCTTGAAACTGTGATGAATGCAGTGAATATCTTTCCTTCACAAACATTTTCAGAACCTGTTTCTTTGTTGACTTGTTTTAGCAGAGAACTGTTTCCATCCTCTGTTCTGCTTAAAGCCAATGGTTTATTCAAGATGGAGGCCAGGAGTCTCTCTCCGCAAACCAATTCCCATCAGCCTGCACCCTGACTCATATCTTCTCTCCCAGCTCAGCAGTGATTCACTAGGTGCCTTTGGACCAGGCCCAGAAAACTTGTCTCTGTTTTTCCACCTGAGCTGTGGTGCTCACGCCCACCTGATAAAGAGATCTGGTTGGTGATTCACTGGCTGGTTTTGGTGTAGTTCCATGATGCCTAGAGATGAAAAGGGGTGTGTGTGTGTGTGTGTGTGTGTGTGTGTGTGTGTGTGTGTGTGTGTGTGTGTGTGATGTCCCGTGAAGGCTACCTCTTATGAAATGCTTTGAGGTGAGAAGCACAGCTATGTATGAGATTCCTAAATTTGTAGTTTCGAGCTTTGCCAGTCAAGGCTACTTCACTTAAGAATCATGATAGAGAAGTGTGCCAGTGTTTTGTAACCAAACATTAAAGCCTTCTTCTCCTGTCATATCCGGTGTCAGTTGTGAAAAGCTCATGACCTTTACACAATATATACAAGGAGTGCGTTATTATTCTGCCCCATATAGAACTACTGGATACAGCATAAAGAGGCCATACTGTATGTAGTTTTTGCCAAACAGTTTGTGAAAATATAACTGACACATTTCTTGGATAAACAGCTGTTATAGTGTGAATTATGGTCTACAACAGCCAAGACCACTTTCACGTCCCTGTATATGATAATTATCTAGAGTGATGATCTTTGCAGCTAAAATTTGGACATACAAAGGAAAAGGCCAGGTGCAGCTGTAGTAGACTTTCCTTCATGCAGTTTACACATCTTTCTTGGTTTGATTTAGTTCCCAACACGGTGGGAAGCTGGTTGTCTGTTTCATGTACTTAGCAACCTGCTTCTTCTTGCTTCACTTTAATAGCCAGCATCATGCAAAGACAGGCCTTTCCTAGGAGGCTGCGTGCTGGGAGGTATCAAGGCAGAGAAGCAGTAAGCATTTTCATAAGAGTGCTGTTGTGAAGATCCAAACACCAGACAAATGGGAGGTTATGCTAGACTCTCTTTAAGTTTCATCTAGCCCTGGACTTCTATAATTTGTTTATGAGCTACCCCAGCCTGTAGAACTTGCTCGGCGTGAATCCACATGTGTGTAGGTGTGCTTAATGAGTATTGGTTGTCGTGAGGTTTCCTAGCACTCTCACCATGATGTCAAGCTCAAGCAGAGGAACAGAATCACTGACTGGCTTGGAGGTCTATGCAGCACAGGCAGAGGGGACAGCAGCCACTCAGCCTTCTCCAGACTCCTTTACGCTGCCAAATACAGAACATTCAGAAAAGGCACGGGCGTGCAGGGTGGAACAAAAAACTAAGCGGGAGCCAAGGCTTGAGTTCTTGCCCCAGTTTGCACTATCCGGGTACACCTACTTGGTCTCCCTGAACTAAGGTGGATTCACCAGTGGTAAAATAGGGCAGAGTGGGAGGACTGGGAAGATGAATCAAAGGTCCACTCGTCTATTTGTCAGACCTGAGCCTGGCCCTATTCTCAGTAGTCGGGATGCAGCAAAGGTCATTTCTAAGGCTCCAGCCAGTGACAACTTTTCCTTGTTACTAACTTCAGTGACTAAAGGAGAAACAAGAGGTACGGCACAAGCTTTTTAGAGTAGAATGATGGGGGAAAAGTTATTTGAGGTGGGGAGTGAGTGGGCGAGGTTGGGGGAAGGAAAGAGGAGTGAAGAAATACTATAATTATAATTTAATAAAACACAGTGTCGTGGAAATGGCAATAAAGGATATACGTTTAATAACGAGCCATTTTAAAAAACGAAAATTACGTTTTCAAGAAGAGACAGCAAAACTTCTCAGGACTCCCTGCAAGGTGCTGATCCCTCATCCTTCAGGACCCTTAGGCAAGTAGCCCACCAGCTCATCCATCTCTCAAATAGAAACACAGCAACGAAAGTCCTTGTCAACCTTCGGACATTGGCTAGAAAGAAAGCTTAAATAATGGATAACTCCACAGCAGCGTTCTCTGACGTTCTGAATAAGCTCCTTCAGTTGGGAAACAGAAAACGTATTTCTGCTCTAGTCACACAGTGGGCAGCGATTTTATCCCCCTGAGACTTATTAGCACATATTGTAATAAGGAAGGACTTTGTGAGGGCAGAGATACCACTAAGATGTGGCTTGCTCATGATATGTAGAACATAGGGTAGGATAATGGACTATGGTACAGAGCATGCTCATTGCCAGGTATTTATGGGGATTCTATTGCTTGGAGTACATGTCTTTAAAGTTTGGGGGGAAACAGTCCCTGCCTGTCTACGCTTGTCTGTGCAAACTTTGGCGTAAACAGCTGTAGTAGAAGGGCAGTGTCAAAACTCATTTCTTGACTTATAAGTAGAGATCTTTGTAAGTATTTTTTAAATTATGCTTTCAGGCTGAGAGTGGTGAGAACTCCTTAGGGGGTCTTTAAGCTGCAGATTTTCAATCCAGCTGAGTGTAATTAAAAGGCTGCCTTCCTGTGCTCTGCTGGATAATGCTCAGAGACAATAGCTTAACTTTCCTTATAATGTTATAGAGCTAGCTACAAATTTAAAGGCCCAAGGAAAAAAAAACGTAAGTGGTCCTAAGGGTAGTGCAATAGTTCATGGATGTATCTGCTCTGCCCCAAATATGACTTTGTAGCATCCACACGTCACTATAAACGTCTATGCTCTGCCTTCTTCGTTCTGCTGAGAGAGAACGGAAGAGAAACCCCATTGCAAGAACTTACAAAATGGTATCAAGTTAAAGAGAAAGTGCAACTTTTCCCCTCTGTGGGAAAGTCTAGCATTCTGTAGCCCAATTCAAGCCTAGGCTTACATAGCAAAACTTTAGCCTCCCCAGGGCCCTCAAAGGAGGTGTTTATCAGATAAGTATTGCTTCAAAGATGGAGCCGAACATGCGTAGGTGCTTTTTATATCACATTGTGGCCAGTTTTGAAAAGCAAAGGCACCCTTCTAGTCAAGGCTAACAAGGAACAGACTGGGGGATGCTTGGGGAATAAGTGTCAACAGTACTGCTGATAGAAGCCCTCTGAGTGCTGCCGTCCAGCAGCTCACACTTACACAGCTTAGACTCGAAAGGCCTTCGAGTTGGAAAGCATTCATCTGCTCCAGATGAAAGCTCTGGCTCAGAGGGGATTTTCCCATAAAACGGCCACACATTTGGAACAATGGTGTCTTAGTCTAACTTGTAATCCACCATTATATGAAACCAGCTAGTAAATTTTCTTGCTGTTATCATTTTCCTCTGTTGTCCATGGTGTGCAGGAAAGCTTTTTTATTTTGTATACTTTACATACATACACATGATATTTTTATACTCTCTGCATATGTCATGGTGAGGAGTTGTCCAGTGTCTCCATTTGATGCCAGTCTGATATAAATACAGAAGATCATTCGTAACTCAGTGGCTCCAGGTATAAATGGGAAAGTGTCACTTGTCAAAGCAAAACTCTTCTTCTGGACTGCTTCACCATGTTTCTAAATGAAAACAAGACCCCTTGCCAATATGGTTTTGTGGCTACAAGGCATACTGTCCATTGGCTCCAGGTTTGTGTGTTAGACAAATGACAGTGTTCTATAAGGAAATGAAACACTATAGGGTGGTTAGCAAGCATGGGGTAGAATATCTGTCACTTCTCTTTAACTCTGCAAAACTAGCAAATAAAAAAAAGGAATGACATGAAGCACAGATGCCTTCCTGCTTATTTAAAGATGAAAGTCTTGTGAATATTTGCTCATTGTAAGTAGATGCACATTGCATGCCCCATAGGCTATACCTGAGTGCTCCGTAGTAGAAGAGCAGAGGTATTTGAAACAGGAGTCAGGAGTCTGCTATTCAGGACCTGTGCTGCTAATGGCCCATGCTTTGACTTCATGAGTGGATTGGAATGACTATTATATAAGCTAAGCCTGGGTTGGAGTCTTGTAACAAACACAACTTCCGGAGAGATCAAAGATGCCAACCAAAGTCATTCATGGAGAGCCATTAAACAAATGAATTGTGACAAAGTAAAGAGGAGTTGCCTGAGACAGAAGAGGCTATATACATTTGTGAAGGGCAACTATAGCATTAGTGTTTTCTAATTATATTGTTTCTCCAGTATGGGTAAAAGTCAGGCTACCCCACCTTAGGACCCTCCAATGACTTCTCATTCCATTTTGAATAGACTCTGAACTCTTGGCCCTGCCTACAAAGCTCTGATGTATATGTATGGGTACACACACACACACACACACACACACACACACACACACACATATATATATATACATATATATTTATTTATTTATTTATTTATCTACAGGATAACCAATTGCACCAGTTTACTCAGGATCCAGGACCTTCTTAGGATGCTGGACTTTTCATTTAAAATATGGAGTGTCTTTGGCAAACTGGCAGGAGAGTTTACCCCTCTGTTCCAGGCACATAGATCCCTTCATTGCCTGCAGCATCTTCCCCAAATGCTTTCAGCCTGAGCAAAATTTGCAATCTGTGTTTTATAAGAACATAATTATTTGTTTTTAAATTGTTATTTTCCTAGTAAGTAGCAACTGCCCTAACAAACACTTCTGATAAATCAGAAGGAAGTGACCACCTCACCTGGGAGTCCTCAGGACTTCCCTCTTTGTACTGCAGCATGGTTTGTGATTCAAAGGAAAGTTTCCTAATGGTCACATGGGCAGCTTCCGTTCCTAGTAAAGCCAGGGGCCGTGGAACATGGCTCCGATCCAGGAGTCTCTTTGCTACCTGGAACCCTGGGACGTGCAAAAGAGGTGTGCAATATGTGCCCATTGCACACTTATGGACAGATGGAAATGGCAGAAGAGGTAGAGAGTGTAGTGTTTAGTATTTTGGTGAAAGAGTAAAAAGTACTTCCAACTGTCACTGAAATACTGTGAAAATCCATTTGGCACTGCTTAGAAAGGGATTAGTGTGACTCTGTCATTGATTGTAATAACAAGGATACAAATGGCTGTAATTAATACATAGTGGCATTCTAGAGCTGTTTGTTTTTGACTTAAGATTGGTACCTTAACATCCCAGTCTTGAACGTGAGACGCCTAAGCCTGTGTACACGTTAACTACTGGGGAGATCATCATCTTAGTCATTCCTGAAGACCACAAAGGAGCAAACTGTTCTAACTTCCTGGATGGAGCTGTTGTCTGCCATATTTTATAAAATATGAACATGGTCTCAAAGGATATTAGATCGTTTTCCCAAGATCCTAATTTTTTGCAATCTAACTGTCTGCATAGAAACACTTCCATTTCCGGTATTAAGGCTGTAGCTAAGATAGTGATGCTCAGTTGAAAGAGGAAGTACATCTGTAATTTAAAGGTCTTCTAACCAGTGTATCACCCTCCTGCATACATACACACTGTATTATTATACCATAATGTTAGCTTTCAGCTTTTATTCTTTAGAAAACATGCTGGCTCAGTCTCTCAAACCTGATCCCATCTCTGGCAATAGTTTAACACGACAAAGATAAGAATGAGGACTTTTGAAAATTTGCAGATCCCCGAGAAATCTGAGCTAGGATTGTTATCTCTAACATTATAGCGTGATGCTTTCATAGTTTTAGAAACTGGTAGGGTCATATTCTAAGAATCTACTGCTGTGTTACAAGACACCTTCTTAACGGTTGCCTTCAATCAACGTTCTAAAAGGTTGTACCCTTCCCCTCTCACCCTCTTGTAACTAGGGATAAAATATTGCTTATCCAGCTATGACCATCTCTGAAACACTCATTTATTGTCCATATTCTCTTGGAGTCTTTTTCTTTTAGAAGCATAAAGGTTGTAGTCTAAAATGAGTGACCAGTACTAACTGTGTCCTTTACGGCATTTAATTACAAAGGGTGAACATTAAAGATGATACGTATGACTGTTAGTTCAGAATCAAAATACCCACGTAGTAATGACTACATAGTCAATTCTGTGAGACCTATGTTACTGATTCATTAATTACTTTACAGTTGATTTTGAATTGAACAACGGAGGTCCTAACCATCCCCCAGCCCCTGTGCATGTCTTTCCCAGCAACCATCCTTGTGGCCACGGCAGAAATGTCACTGGAGTCCTCTGTCCTTTTGGGCTCCTTGTTCACTTTTATCCTTCCCACAAAACACTGAAATGCATTTCGTCTCGCACCACTCTCCTATTGCTGCTCTAGGCGCGAGTTTTACATGTCCCAACTGTCTCCTGCCAGGTACTTTGCAGGCAACCCGAGCCTTGATGGTAATCAGCATCCTGCTGGGGCTGATCGGCATCTTCGTGTCCACCATTGGCATGAAGTGTATGAAGTGCTTGGAGGACGATGAGGTGCAAAAGATGTGGATGGCTGTCATTGGGGGCATGATATTCTTCACTTCCGGTAAGAGAGGCTCCGCCCTTTCCCCCTTGTCCACCTTTCTCAAGTGTGGTTTGGAATCTAGTTCTCTATGTTTTTAGTGTCTTTAGTTTATGTCCGATTTACTGCATTTGAAATGCTTTGAAGCATCTTCCCATCTGGACCCATTGGGCCTTAGGAGTCAGTTGGCTTTCACGTTCTCAGTAAGATTCAAATGGACATTTGGCCTGTGTGCTTCTGTCAGGGACAGCCACGAAGGACTCCGGTGCCCACTTGTTTCCTAGGCTCAGTCTCTTCAGATTCATAAAGAAAGCTGGACCAATTTTATGGGATTTAGAAAAGGCTGTTTGGCTGTGATGTCAGCATGAGAAAGCTGAGAGCAGGGAAACATGGATTTCAAGGCAAGGGTTCTCTGTGTAGCCTTGGCTGTCCTGGAACTCACTCTGCATTCCACACTGCCTTCACACTCACAGCGATCTGCTTCTCAAGTGCTGGCAATTAAAATGTGCACCACCACTGCCTGGCTGCTCTCTAAGTTTTAAGGACACCTTAGGCACTATATTGTACCAAAAAAATCTCTTGAGCTTATCCTTACTTTCTACTTGAAAGCTTGAATCTTTTCATGAATATCTCTTTGGATAAAAATTAATTATAATTTAGACATCATATAAATACTGGAAGGAGTGATACTACCCAATGTATGTCCTTCCATTATTGAATTTAAAACCAATACCATGAACAATTGAGTTCAGTTACACAAATAACCCAGTGTCACCTCAACACATGACACCAGTGCTGGGTATTGCCTTGTACCTGTGGCAGGAAGATTCTGGATGCTGTGGTCCTTTTGGGTTCTATTCCTTGTGCAGCTAGCTCTGCTACTGCTGCTGGGCCAGAAAGTAAGGACTTATTTTGAGTTAGTCAGAAAGAATGCAGGAGCATTTTCAGCTTCCCTTCTGTAAACAACTCTCTACTAATATGAACTAAGATGATTTTTTTTTTTTTATTATTCAAAAGTAGTTTCAGACACTAAGCTACAGCACTGCAGGACCTTTGACAGGGATTTTGAATAAGATGGATCCATCCAGTTCTTTCTGAAGAAAAGTATTTGTGCCAGTGGCCTTGAACTATAAATAAATAAGATGTCATAAACAGCATAATCTAGGCCTGACTTCAATCTAATGTCTTTATAATTCTTTGCAGAAGAGTCAGGATAAATCATACCTAAGTCAAATTGATTTCCATAATAATAAAATAAACTGTCAGCACTCTTGATGAGATTCAGTTCTTACAGAATACAATTAGGTTTAATAGTCTGTGTTTCTGTGCTCAGTGTCCCATAGTGATTAATGGCCTTGCTTTGAATTTCTGTAGGTCTGGCGAGTTTAGTGGCCACAGCATGGTACGGAAATAGAATCGTTCAAGAATTCTATGACCCCATGACCCCCGTCAATGCCAGGTAATGCTACCCATGCATAAAATAGTTCACTCTCTCAAAGACAACCCTTTTTGTGTTTGACAAGCTCCCGCCAGTGCCTTAGTTTCTCCGATTTGCTTTCAAGAATTGTATGGAAATTTAGGTCAAACTTGCACACAATTTAAATGGTCTGTGACTCATGTTAAAATGAATTGGATAATTGCTTTAACAGCAAGTACTGAAGACAAATGCACTTCAAAGGAGAAATGTTCTAAGCTGGATTTTAGCCAACAACATAACACATCTTTTTTTATTTATTCCCTCAATATGAACAAAAGTGCTAATGTTTTGGACATGTTCTTCTTGAAGTGTATTCTGATGTTTCTAATTCTTATGATCCTTTGTAACTAGTATACAGGTTCATGATTTATTGAAAAAAAATTGTATCACCATAGCAGTGGAAACCCACGCGAAATCACAATGTATTTTTTGAGTACATTCAGAAGACACTTTAAAGTTTTGTGTTCCACTGCAACAATAAAATTGACTTTACAAAGGTCACCTTTCTTAGTAGTTCAAGTTCTGCAAGTTCAGGAGCTGAGTCTCGGCTCTCGGGTAACAATGCTCTTTGATCAGGGACAAGACTTCTTGGTCTCACCGTCTTCCCATCTTTAAAGCTTAATGACTGCATTCAAAGCTAGAATGTTAAGACGTAATTACTGTTTGTGAGGGCTAGGGTGAGTGAATGAAAAGTCTCAGTGTTTGCAGAGATAAGTGTGTGCCTTTTTATACAGTCACCCCATACAAAAGAACATAGGCTACAGTGCTTGTTGGAGCCCAGCCCATCCTGTAAGATTTATGATGTAGGGACAGAAACTGCTGGAGGTCAATGGGCCACATTTTCAGCAGAGCAGAAATATTAGGAGTGCACAAGAAAGCATTTTATAAATTGCTGGGCTCTGTGACCTTGTTATCATATGCGGACTCATTACCCTGGACTACTTCCAAGAAAAGCAAGTGGGACATTCTGCTTCGAAGGGAAAAAAAATCAAGGATGAGAGGTGGGGCTGCAGCTCCGGGATGGCAGCAGTTGGCCTTCTATCAGGACTCAAGGCCTGTCACTTCTACAGACAGCTTGATCTTTGACGTCCACAGTCACCCATAGGCTCCTCCTCATGCCAAGAATGTAGGTTAATGTGTCTACCTGGCCTTGTTTAATCTGGAATCAGCCATGGGATGTTCAGATGCCTTTCTTTCCAAACACACATTTTATATTTTATTTAACTTGGGTGTTGGATCGCCAATCATTCTTGTTAGAGAAATGATTGCTGTGTGAGGGAACTGGACTTCGTAAGCAACAGCCTAGGATGATGGCCCAGTCCTCACGGCTCAGGTGTCTCCGTGTCCTTTCCAAGTCGTCTTTGCTTGGAAAGGAAATAGTTGTGTAATTAAACTGGTGTGTTGTATGTCATATTGCTGATGTGCTGTTACAAATGATTGATAATTACAATGTAAACATTGTCTCATGGATGTGCTCACAAACAGCAGCAACTCCTCCGGTAACATGGGGTTATTTTTAATCAGCAATATATGTGTGTATATTTATACATATATATATATATATATGCATACATGTGTATATGCAATTGATTTTCTTCTCTTGCCAATGGTCCTCACAGCAGCCTGTTGCTGTCTTTTTTTTTTTTCCAGGTATGAGTTTGGGCAGGCCCTTTTCACTGGCTGGGCAGGTTCCTCTCTCTGCCTCCTAGGAGGTGCCCTACTTTCCTGCTCCTGTCCCCGGAAAACCACCTCTTACCCAACACCGCGGCCTTATCCCAAGCCAACACCTTCTAGTGGGAAGGACTATGTGTGACAGAGGCAAAGGGAAAACGTCCTCCTGGAGCAAACACGAACTGAACAGTGAAATTAGCATTGATGTGAAGGTCCCAGACTGTGGACTATGGTTATCTGAACTGTGGTGTTACAAAAGGAAGCATAGTTTTATACATCCCCGTGGCTGTGAGGGGCTGTGCCTGTGCCTTACCGCCTGTCCTGAGTACAGGAGGGAAAAAGCCTTTCTGCATTTGAACTGCTGCTTCCCACGGAGTAATCCCACTCAAATGGGGGAAGGGTGCTTCTTAAGTGTGTATCGATATGTGTATATATACATATTTTCTATTAAAAAAAATAGACAGTTAAAAACCTCTTATTATCCTGCTATTGGTACCAGCATACTTAAAATGACTCTAAAATATGTACAACCCCATATTGATTAAATAAGCCTAGTGATGTATTATTCTTTTTTTCTATGAACATATGTGATCATTCAAATATCAACCCTTTGATCAGCATGTAGTATCTTTGCCATAAGACCAAACTCCCTGACCAAGTCTCCCTTTGTTCTTCTTCCCCCTGTGTCTTCTTTACATCAACATACTTTTTTTTAACTCTGACAACAACTGCTTTTTCAGACTGTTATTTTGAGGTTTGTTTCTAACTTCTGAATCTTAACAGTGAATTTCAGAGCCCACATTTGAAGCTTAAAACCGGTAAGAATCACTCATCACTTCCATGTCTGAGTTGTGGGGTCAAATCTTCTGGGCAGATGATGTTTTTCTGCTGACCTTTCCCCATGGCCCTTGCACTTTGGTCTGTAGCTATCTTGTTTGCTTTAAAAATATTTGTTTCACTGAGTGGCTGCACTGCTAACCCTGTTGTTGAAACAGTTTTATTGATTGCATTTTTCAGGTGCTTATTCATCATTCCATATCCTACAAACTGTGTTTTTCTTCTTCCATTCTCGGCTATCTTGTTTTCTCACATATAATTATCCTATGATTTAGCTCTTCTCAGAGAGGTGTGGCCTGTTTATCTACACAAACTGCTAGACTTGCAGAAGTGATAGTCTAGTGACAAATATTCTCTCTGTAGCTGTAGGCAATTTACAGTTTTTATACCTCTTTTCCCATCTGTCAACTTGGAATAATTATACTTAACCATCTGGTAGTGTAATGTGAGTATTAATTAGTTGATATGACTCTCATTCTTTGAACATGAAATATGCCTAAGTAGTGTTTTTTCCTTGCTCAATTAGCAGGTTTGAAGTCACTGAATAAAATCTACACATGCACACACACACCACACACACACACACACACACACACACACACACACACACACTTGCGCGCATGTGCACCTTCACACTGCTCTGTATCTTTCTTTGTTCATGAGTTTATTTCATTCCTTTCAGCTGTGCATGGCCTCTTGTTGGTGATGTTTCACTTGGACAAGTGCTCTTACTATTCCAATCTGTAGGACAGGCCCTTTAGCAGAGCAAGATGGTGTAATAGGAAGGGTGTTGCCGTTGACATTTGGAGACCTGGAATTGAATCTTGGTGCTATCCCTTAATTACTAAGCTTGGGCAAAGATGTATTGCTACATCTATGCAACGGGTTCATTAACTCCTGTCATGCCTGTGTCACATGTCTCAAGCTGGGACACATGGAAATGTGGTTTTATGAGAGGAAACATGTTACTGCCTAGTAATTAAGGAGTTTAAGTGGATAGGTTTTGAGGTTATTTTTCAGACACCTAGAAAGAGAAAAATGCTAAATGGGTTTCTTTCCTTAAGAAGTCTCTCAAACAAATGAGCTCTGAAAGTTCACTAAGTTAAACTGATCTTACGTCTTTAAAGCTTTTTGTTGTTTGAGTTAATGCCTCACATCTGTGGTCTGAACTGGCCAAGAACTCTGGTGTCACCCAAAGACCCTTCAGCCTCAGCCTTCCCACTGTTGAGGACAGGCATGAGACCCATCCCACTGTCACTTCATAGCTTCGTTAGTTGGGCCTGATACTTCTGGTGCTAAGCAAATGTGCTGGAGGGAAGTGACATTGTGTCCTCTAAAGGCATAGAGTATGCTCTTGGAGCAGTGATACTGTCAAAGTTAAATGGAAGCTAGCAGTTTTAGGAGAAATTAAGAATTATAATTCATGGTAAAACCACATGGTAGAAGTCATAGAAAGAATGGAGCCTTATGTGGATTTGAACTATGTAACTTTTACTGTATTTGTGAGTGTAAAAGCAATCATGCAAAGATCTTTTTTTTTTGCCACAATTATGGCTCCTAATGTGTAAGGTAAATGCGTACTTGCTTAAACTACAGAGTTCTACATTCCCAAATAATCCTATTTTGTTTTATGCCAAAACTTACCCAGTTTTGATATTTTTATACCCTACTACCAAACTTAGAAACAGACCAATTGATATTTGGGGGCTGCTTTGGAAATTTGTATAAAGCATTACTCTTTTTCAATAAATTGTTGGGTTTTTTTAAATTAAAAATAAATGCTTCATGGCTTGTTTTCTAATCATGTATTTCAAGATTGTTAATGTGTATGAGATAGAGATACATGAGACAGGATTGTGATCATTATGTCTTTCACGTTACCAAGGAAACTGGGGCTCCCTCATTGGGGTCCGTAGTCTCATTAGTAAAATAATTTAGAAGCAGAAGAACATTTTGTTTATTTGTTTGTTTATGTGTTTGTTTGTAAGAAAAACAATTAACCAGACAAGCTGGAAATCATTACAGCTGTTGGGAAGAGGGAGATGGAAAAGAGGAAGCGTGAAAGCCAAGCCTTTGAGGAAGCAGACAGGGTAAGTCAACGATGGCAGTCAGCACACGGCCATACTGCAGATAAGCAGTTGTACTGCAGAAGATAATGGAGGCTTTGGGGAAAGAGGGACAATACCCAGAGTGTCTTAGAATGACTCAGAATAGTGGGAAGACCACATCAGTCCTACAGGATGGGAGTTCTGCAAGCTACTCCGTAGGGAAGGAGTTACTGAGAAGGATACATTCATGAGCTCATTGAAGGGATAATTATTCCTCCCATCTCCACTGCATGCCTTTAGGTAAATCATCTTTCCTGAGAGTGGTCTCCTACAAGGTGATGGCTAGGCTCAGCTGGATTAACTTTTAAGGGATGAGACAATAATTTGTAATGTTCTAAACTGTGGAGCAGATCAGGATGTCATGCCTCCACCCAGAGACAGAGTCTGGTCTTTTGACCAGGAGGAATTAACTTTCCCTTAATGGACATCAGCAAAGCCACGACAGCCATCCTTAATGACTTCCAAAATTACTATAGCTACTCCCAAGTAAGAATAAAGAGCCTAAAAATATTTAGGTTATGAGTAGGTTAAAATTCACTTCTAAAGCTCTTTACCAGGAGGAACCAGTGTCTGGACTGTAGTTTCAGTCACACCCTCACATATAGCCTCCAGGAAGAGGAGCTCATTTAGAAGAGAGATAACAGGGACACAGAAACCAAAGCTATGTTCTGACATCTCTGGCCTTTAGCCCAAACAGGAGAGAGATCACTTCCACCTTCTGACCCAGAACAAGTATTGAACTGTTTCTTGTTTTGTCTCTGCCCTAAGCTACCTGACCTGCTTCTATTTCTTGTCCTTATCAATATTCACCCTGGCCTGTATTTCATACTTTTGTGTTGCTCCACTCACAAAGATATATGCAAAAGTATATATCTGTGGGATGATGACATAAATACCTGGAGATGGTACTTAATTCCTTCTTTTCATCCATAAAAGGACATGCAACAATGAATGACAAATAAAAGACATGGTGTGGGAATATCTATGTTTCTATGTATCTATGTATTTATCTATCACCTATCTACCTATCAATTATCTATTTATCGATCTATCTATGGCTGTTCTTATCAGGAAAACTATCTCTTAAGAATTCAAGTAATGAAACTATTCCCTTCTTAAAGTATTTGTGCCTGAGAGAAGCCTTAGGGCCTCTCCCTTGGTAATATGAATGAAACCAGGGGAGTGAGTAGAAGTTTCAATTCTATTGAGCAGTCTCAGGTGGTCCATGATGGGGAGAGGATGGAAACCTTTGCCTGTCAGTTTGGATTCCCCTTAAAATGAACAGCTGCAGCAACAGCAATTAAATTCCCCCCACAGAATTAAAATTTCAAAGGGTGAGGTCCAAGATAATGAAACAAAGAACTTGAAGAAAACAAAACAAAACAAAAAAAACAGGCTGCAAATCACCCAAGTGGACTCTTAGCTCCAGCAGTTCATCTATGCGTGGGCCTTTGGTGGCACAACTAATTCTTTCCCTCCTCTAATTTAGCACCTCTGCATACTCCCACAGCCAGCGGGAAATCCCCATGTTGTTTGGCCTGGTGCAAGTATCCTATTATGATCTCATTAGGGATTGCCCCCGCCCTGGCTTTTCTATTTGCATGTGAAAGATGTCTGCTTTCCCATAGGTCTCATCCTCATTTACACCAGATCCTTCTAAAAATTTCTTTATTTAGCTGATTAGAAACTATGAAAGTAGGCATTCTTGGACTCTTGCATTATGTGGCAATGACTTCCTGAAACCAAATCTCCGCAGACATCATGGCAATCTGCATATCCGACTTCCACTGACAGTTTTCCAAGGCAACCAATATTGGTCATTGGAAACTAAATATAGATTCATTAAATTCATATTTACTAAGCACCTACTATAGGGCCAGCCCCATTAAATACAGACAGCTTAAAGAAGGTGCTAAATAAATTAGACATAGTCTTGAGCCTGAGTTGTGTGAAATATGTCTGGTGAGACACAAACCTAACAGGTAGCTCTGATTCCACTCCTGACAGCCATGTGAGGTTGGAAATTCCCTACTCACTGTCTCATAGGTTCCCACAGCGGCTCTTCCCAATAAAAGCAATTTAGAGTTACCTGCGAGCTTTTGCAACCTTCTAGTGTTAATTCTAGGCATGTACTTCAAATCAGTAGTCTAGAAGCTCTCAGGAAAGTCCTATTTAAACTGGCCTGGTGATTCCCACATAACAGCTGTCATGGGAAACACTGACTGCCCAGTATCTTCACTGCACTCTGGTATTCTGCATAAGTACACATGTAGGGACTTGGTAGTTTGCACTGCTACCTTTCCTTCCTTCTCTAAGGTCACCTTTTAATTTTCTGGTGTTGGGCTTTGCTTGTGTTTGATGTAGGAGATTAAAGGATTAGAGGCCTACAGAAAGGTTTGCTGCGTTTCTTTGTACACAGCCTCTTTCCTTCCCACTCTCTATTACTTTTAATTTATACCCACAATCACTCATACAAAGCAAATACTGGATTGAAGTCCAATTTACTATTTAACAACAATATATATTCAAGAATAAGTGGCTATATTAAAAATGGAGCCTAGTTATTCTTATTTTATGTGATTTTGTACAGAAGTCCTTAAGCCTTAGGTTTGCTTCATTTTTTAAATGAATAGCATTTCTAACTGTTTTAATTTACACATTTCTTCATTTCTGTGAACTATTGCCTTGATCTTCCTCACTCAAAAATGAAAAAGAACACACACACACACACACACACACACACACACACACACACACACACACTCCCAATGATGGAAACAGGGAGGTGGGATGTTTTTTAATTCAATGGTTTCCTTTCTCTTCCTTCGCCTGGGCTTTCTCTCAGGAGTTATGGTGCCAGATGCTCACAGTCAACACACTTCCACTGAGTCAGTGGGCTCAAGGTTTTTGTCTCTGAATTCAAAGCATTAGTCAGATCATAGGGTTTAAACTTCAGAAAGAGTGACAGATCTGTAGGTGGGAACTTAAGAGGGGTGAAGAGGCGGAGCTCCTGTGTACAGGAGCAGTTCCCTGGAAATGGGGTGCTGTTGAGCTGGTAATCTGGGGCCAGAAACTAGGGTCAGGCATGAGGAAGTGGTCTTTCCAGTGGGACTACCCATGGGGTTTCCAGTTAGGTCACCACATCCTCCTGCCAGGCCCTGCAGGCCAGGGTGCTCATGTAGGAGACAAGATAAGAAGGAACCACGAACCAGAACCTTCGTCTGGCATGCCTAATGCCCTGGGATCCCTGTGCTACCTGACCAGTTTCTGTCTCCTAGTCTCATCGCAAGGAGGCTTTCCCCCCACCCCTCTTTTCACGGTGTTTGTCAATTATTTTTCCTGTTTCCATTATCAGTAATCATCTCCACAATGGGCCTCAGACTCACAGATGTCCACCTGCCTCTGCTCCCTAAGTGCTGAGATTAAAGGCATCCTCCACCACACCTGGCTTATAACTTGGCTTTCAAAATGTTTTTATTTATTTATTTGGGAGTCTGTACCATGGCTTATACATAAAAGTGAAAAGTTCCCTTGCAGGAGTCGGTGACCTGGAGTTCTGGAATTCAATTCAGATCATCAGGCTGGGCAGCGCACACCTTTCCCAGATGAGCCATCTCACCACTCTCTAAGAAACCCTATAAGGAAGACAAAGAAGCAAATCAAATCATTGTCTTTTTAGGAAACAGCATTCTAAATACAGCATGCATAAATGCCCTACAGTAGAATCCTTGTATAAAATGTTCTAGAAAGGCTATTGGCCAGGGTAGGAGATAAAGTGGGAAAAATGAAGGCCCAAATCAAAGTGTAAAGGATATGGCAAACATCCCAATTGTTTTAATCAAAATGGAAGTACACTGTTAGGTTTTGCGCAGAGGAAATGAGTGACAATCTGCATCAAAATGTTATGGCACCATTTTTCTTGTCCTATTGAAAAACAAAATTAGTCAAGACAGCATCCTTGAGGCCAGACTGAAGCAGGTTACAATTATCCTTGGGAAAGGCAGCTTGGGGTGGGTATGGATAGAAGGAAGAAGTGGTGAGGGTCTGTATAATATTTTCAAGCGATCAGGCTGGTTGGCTCAATATGAGTTATGGAATTGTACAATCATGACCTCCAAACATGGCACTTGTGCGACTGACTCAAGACAGCTGCCACTCTAGGAAGGGCTGTGGAGGAGCAGGTTTTGGAGAGCGAGTCAGAACACTAATTTTGTGCATGAAGGGTTTGTGCTGTATGCCGTGCATCCAAGTAACGAAGCCTGAAACTGGAGTGCAGGGAACTAGAAAAGAGAAATCATTTTCGGGCAGAAACAGAAACAAAACAGCAGTTTCATAGAATCCATCAAGCTGAGAAGCTTCACTGATCTAGAGACATTTAAATGGACAGATGTCTATCACCAGGTTCAAAGCTCAACAGGGCAGAGGAATAAACTATTGCCCTTTGTTGGATCTGTCTTTTCTTTATTTACAATCTTTTTATCCCAGTTTTCTTAAGAAGTTTCTTGATTTGGGCCAAGGGGTCCCGCTCAAATAAGGCATTAGCCAAGGACAATACAGGCGGTAAAATTTAAACCCCTACCCTGATCTAGCCAATGGACAGGACAGTCTCCACATTTGAGTGGAGAGTGGGATATGACTTTCTCATGTACTCTGGTGCCTCACATTTGACTATGTCCCCTAGAGGGGGAGACCTAGTGGCACTCAGAGGAAGGACAGCAGGTCACTGAGAAGAGACTTGATACCCTATGAGCATATACAGAGGGAGGTAATCCCTCTCAGGAACAATCATACGGGAGGGGAATAAGGGGAAAATGGGAGAGAGGGGAGAATGGGAGGATACAAGGGATGGGATAACCATAGAGATGTAACAAGAATGAATTAATAAAATAAATTTTAAAAATTATATAAAAAAAAAAGTTTCTTGAAGACACTGATGCCTCAAGGATAGACTTGTCCTGGATATGGACCTTGTTCTGCCTTGGACTCACTCTACCTTTTAAAAACTATGCTTCAGTAATTCAATATGATACAAACTAAGTATGTCCATCAAAGTATTGTGGGATACCAAGACTAAGTCAAAACTGATAGAGACTACTGTGAATGCCTGTGAAAGAAAGCAGGACATGGGAGTAAGAGCCTTCCAGACATTGTTCTTGTCTGTTCAGTTTGTTGGTTGGTTTTCTGTAAATGGCCATAATGTAACATTGTAGGATTTATAGGCCACATGTATTGATTATTACATACTGTTCTTTATTTTTTGATTTAATAACCATTAAAAACAGTCGTTCTCAACCTATGGGACACAACCCCTTTTTGGGGTGGGTCAAACAACCCTTTTACAGGGGTTGCCTAGGACTATCAGAAAGCACAGAGATTTGCATTATGATTCATAACATTAGTAGAATTAGTTATGAAGTAGCACCAAAAATATGTTTATGGTTGGTGATCACAACATAAGGAACTGTATTAAAGGGTCATAGCATTAGGAAAGGTTGAGAACCAGTGATTAAAATATAAGAAAAATCCTTAGTTTATAGACTATGCTAAAACTGGCTGAAGTCCAGGTTTGGACCACATGACATGACCTAGTCAGACACACGTGAGAACAGATTTGGAGGAAAGGACATTCGCGTAGGACCACTAAGCAGTCCTGTGAGTCCTGGGGGCCACCTAGGGAATTTTAGTTTAAAAGATGTCCACAGTGTCATGCATTGGGCAGAAATGACTAAGCCTTAGCACCCCAGATGTTGAGTGGGTGTACCTTCATCCGTAAAGCTGCAGCCGAAGCCAGTAGTGCCATGCTGCAAAGTTGTAGGCACTCTGCCCTGATCCTCAGCGGAACAGTACTGTAAGCGGTTCATCTCCTGCCTTTCACATGAAAGTATTCAGAATTAAGCAAATAGACATTGTTTTTTTTTTTACCACCCTGTCAGGTCACCCAGACTAGGTAATACAAGGATGATGAGCTCAGCATGTCATAATAACATCAAAGCTTGGACATCTTCCATCTTTTTATTTCGTCATGCTTGGCTTATGGCTTTCATTCTTGTAGTTATTTTGTGAAGACTACTTACTCTACCTTCATTTCTTTATATAATAGAAGAAGAAAAACAAGAGTAAAGCACAGAAGAATGTCATACATCTATATAGCAATAATTTCTCAGAAATTTCCAGTTAGGGTAGAGTGAAAGAGTAGAGTAGACCAGAGAGTCTAAATAGACTCAAGACCATGTACAAGACAGACACAGGTCAATTAGCAAATGAGTGATCCATGTAGGTAAACCGTGAGGCAGTTGAGCATCAGTGTAAGATAAAAACCGACTCTACTACAGCCCATGTTCAAAGATCCATGCTGTGTGGGAGAAGAACTAAAATAAGAAAGCAAACCCTTAGAACTTCCATATTATAAGACAATAGATTCCTTAGCGTGGAGTAGAGAATTTTTACAGTAAATAAGGCACAAAACTCATTTTTAAAAAATAGATGTATGCAAGAACAAATGAAGAACTTCTGCTTATGGAAAGTGAAATAGGAACAGAAACAGGCTGTTGGAAATTGTGAGGGAAATCATCACACAGCGCATAATAAGCAAAAGATGGCTATGTAGAGTACAAATACCATCAAGAAATTAATAGAAAAATGTAACCCAGTAAGAATATAAAACAATGTCAGACATTTCACAAAGGACAAATGATATGGGGACACTAAAATATGAAAATATCCTCTATCTTGTTAGCAAATATAAAAATGTAAAAAAGTGTAATTTTTACTAGAATCATATTTCCATTAGACTAACAAAAGCTAAGAAATCTGATGCTACACCTGTCATAGGAAGAATGAATAAGGGCCAATGGTCTCTCCAAGCTGGGGAGATTGTTTAGTGGGCGAAATGCTTGCTGTACAAGCACGAAGACTTTATTTGGATCCCCAGAACCCACGTAAAAAAAGTTGAGTATATCAGCGTGTACACATAATCTCAGTCCTGAAGAAGTAGTGAGGGTTCTATGGGCTTGTAAGTCAGCCAGTCTGCTGAACTGGCAAGCTCCAGGGTGTCCTAAAAAATAAAACGGAGAACAATCAAGGAAGGCACCAAATATTGACCACTGGCTACCACATGCATTTACACATACATACATGCACCACACATGCACCCCACCGATCTAAATTGATCTAAAAAATTTAAGACATAATGATATTATACTATGAAGACCCAATTCATATTAAAATGTGATAATGGGTAAACCTGTTATAGAACATTATATCCAAGTAGAAAACACTTATGGAAATTATAAAACAATTAAAACTTTTTAATTGTATATTTGTGTGTGTTTTTCCTGCATGTATATCTGTGCGGCACATGCGTGAAGTGCCTGAGGAGGCCAGAAGTGAGTGTTAGATTCCCTGGGATGTTTTGGGTCACCATGTGGGTGTTGGGTGTCAATTCTGAGTCCTCTGGAAGAGCAGCCAGTGTGCTTAACTATTGAGCCACTGCTCCAGCCCCCGGAGACAATTTTTATGGAAAGAAAATTGGAAACATTTTAGATATTCATGTGAGGATTGATAAGTAATAGCTAATTTATACAATGGAGTATCTTATGATGAAAATAAAATCATTACAGCTATACAAGAAATGATTTCTTCTAGAGACATAAATAAGGAAGTAAAAAGAAAGTCCTAGAAGGACACATTGAGCATAATCACAATTTATAAATCTGGACTCACAAAAGAAGTAATAGATTGTATTGCTGACTAAGTAACCTTGGTGGAATATTGATATAATGAAACTATTGAAAAGAAAATCCAGGACAATGACTGTTGTAAAATCCAGGACTGTCTAGAGTAACACCACCCTGAATGTAGGATCCCATCTGTAAAATTCTGAGTCACCTCTGAAAGGTAAAGTTGTATAAATATCTTATAAGAATGGGTCACTGAAAGTATCTCAGTCTTTGAGATTATAGGCATTCATTTCATAATCACCATTCTTTAAAACTGACATATAATTTTGTTTATATCTAATATATGGAAAAGGCAATAAAATTAACCTTTAAGATAGATCTTCAGCAGGCTCTCACTTTTACACTTCCTTATGTAGAATGGTTTCCTTGGTTATATTTGGTGACAGGAAAAGTTAGAATGCTTCATTTCAAAAACAGCTGCAGTGCCATGTACCCGAGTCAGCCTCTGCTGACCTTACCAGCTATGAGACTGTGACTAACGCACCAATTCATCTCATTAATAGCAATAATGTGTCCAATTTAGTTCACAATTTTTTATGAAAGCTAAATGATGTGTAATATCTTCAAATGCCCTTTGTAAACCAAAAATACCACAAACATACAAATGGTTACATTTCTCTCTCTCTCTCTCTCTCTCTCTCTCTCTCTCTCTCTCTCTCTCTCTCTCTCTCTCTCACACACACACACACACACACATACACACACACCTTTTTATATTTCTCCAATTTGGTGGGTTTTTTTGGGTAGAGTTCTTTCCGTAATTTGGGGTACAAGCTTTCAATATCTGTCTTCCAGAAAAATACATGAACTCAGATTCACTTGGTATCACAATAGACAACACATTATGAAATCATACAACTTCAGGAAAAAAGGGAAAACAAATAGAAAATCAAACAATAATGTCTAAAGATGTTGAGTTTATTGATTGTTTCGAACATAAATGTGCTGATTCTTTACTGAGACAAAGATCAGACAGCAAATGAAAGAAGTCCCCTGGCATTTATCAGTTACTAGTACTTAGCTATCAGTTAAATGTTAGATAACTTTAGGTTTTAAACTGGAAAGAATAGGAAAGCACACAATGATGGGCAAAATGCTAAAAACAGCAAATCTTTCTATACTATAGAAATCACCAGACTATTCTCAGAATTTTGTTTGGTTGGTTTCTTGGTTTGATTTAATTTTGGTTTTAGTTTGTGGATACCTTCTCTAGTAAGCTTGACATAGTACACAAGCATCTGAAATTTAGCTTTTTATCACAGCAAGGCTTGCCTTTCCTCTGCAGACTGGGGTTTCTTTCATTTTTTTATTTTTTGAATTTTTTATTATGATTATTTTTAAACATATACATTTATATTATTACACAGGAGTAAAATAAACTACATACAGCAGGAAGAAGCACAAGACAATCAGTAATCGTATAAATGTTACATTCATAGTGGTTTGACCATTTGTATTTGGCAAACTTGAAGTAAACATCTTTCCTATCATGGTGGGTCTAAATTTCTGAATGGAGATTAATATCTATCATATCTCATCTCTATTAACTTAAAACATCTATTTTGACAAACAACAGAGTGATGAGAACTCAAGTATCAGGTGGAAGCCAAGCTTCTCACTTACCATCTGCAGGATGCTCAGCACCTAGACAAGCAGAATGCAAAGAAATTACGGAGTCTAAGCCGATGGGGGCCTAAAACTTTATCCAGGGACCAGAGCAGTGTTTTAGCATCCTTGGTATTTGTATGCCCAAGGTCTCCTGGAGCAACTTCAAAAACTAAACATGAAAATCACTGCTTATCAGGTGGGGTTTTTGATCACGTGATCAACTCTGTCTCTTGAAAAATGTTTGTCTTTCTGTGTCTGGATTATTTCGCCAAATGGAGTGTCTTTCAAGGTCATCTGTGTTTCTACAAAGCACCACAGTCATATGTAGGCTGGAAAAGTAGCTGATCTGGTGGGAAAGTTGACTAATTAACAGAGGGTGGATAGGATGCCAGTATTGTACTAAATGTTTCAAAATAGCTAGAAGAGACTATTTTGGATTTTTTTCAACACAAAAGAAATAATGAATGTATGTAGTAATGGGTATGCTAAATAATTTTTAATAAAATTATCAGGAATAATGATTCTTACTTACACTAACACGACTTCTCAGAATTCACTAGAAACATAATGGGTTTGTTTAATAGCCTTCCCTACATCTTTAAGAGCATCTTCTCCTGTCCTGGTCACTGCCAGTGTTCTTAGTGGCTCCCATTTGAGTCCACTCTCCTTGGGACCACATACGCTGGTGTTTTCTTTCCATCACATCAGTATCTCAGAAAGGTGAAGATAGACTTTCCCCATGTCCCTCCCTGCCACATATTCCCATTGCCCTGAGGAAATGAGGTTTACATCATCTTGTAATCACACTTCGCCGGCCACAGGCTCACCTGTAATTCTTGAACGTCAGAAGCAAGGGGGAAGCACAATACTGTGGCTATAATCTTCTCAGACATGGAATACATATTCACTAGTTTTTCAAAAGAAGAGTGATGTTAAAAGCAGATGATTCTAGTGGCCAGCAATGGTGCCCCATGTCTACAAATCTAGCATTTGGGCATAGAACTAGGAGGCTAGGAGGATCATGAGTTTGAAGCCACCTTGGGCTATACAGTAAGATTTTATTTAACTCAGCATTAACTAACCAAAGGTAAAAGAAGTCAAAATCTCAACTACAAATAAACAAAAATAAAATAATAAGACAAAAACCTTTTGGATAAGTATTTTATAGATTTTATACTTATACATTCTTACTGCTTAACAAGTAATTTTACTTTTTAAGCTACTTTTACTAACTTTGTTCTTTAGCAGTTTCATAACATGTATAAAATGCACTCTAAGTACACCTGCATCTTCTCTTATCTCCTTCCCATCTCGTCCCTAAGAAGTTCATCTCCTACACTCATGTCATTTTTTTTTTGTGACCCACTTAATTTTTAACCAGAGTTGTCTGTGTGGTCATGAACTTGGAACTATCCATTGGAGCTTGGTGGGCTCATCAGCGGGTCTACAATGCTAGACAATGGCCGAACCTCCTTCAGAACCCAGCAATAGCCAATAGTTTAGAATGGAGAGGTGTGGCTCTGTGAGCTCCTCCCTGATGCATAACTGACAGTTGCCAGGCCTAGTCTTGTCCAATCTAAGTGCCAGCAACAGTAGCTCCTATGAGACCATGGTTACAATGGCTGTGTTATGCCCAGATGACAGCATTTAAGCATCCTTCTTTTGTCTTTAAGCTCTCATATTCTTTACACCCACCCCCCTTTTACACAGAGGGAGTGGCATAACTGTCCTCTGTAAGGATGAGCGCTCTGTTGTTACTCTCAACAGCTTAAGAAGCCATGAGCTCTGAATTCACTGCCATATATTATCAAGCTTCCCTGAATAAAGCCAAGGGGAGCATGTGTTGGAACATAGCTATTTAGAAGGCAATTTGGTAACATGTCAATTTAGTTAAACAAAAATAGAAGTGTAAGACCTCACAAGCCATAGATTTCTAACCACATTTATAGTACGACATGAATTCTCTGTTTTGGAGCACACCTCAAATCCAACCAGCGAGTGGTTGGTTACCTCCATAACAGGCATAGCACTGCTGCACCATTTTGCTTGGCAGGTGGATATTATAGTTTGTAGAGCTCACAGCTATGTACAATCATTGATCCCCCATTTTTTCCTCATTTTTGCAGCCTGCCCAACACTTTCAGCCACTGTGAAAACTAACCAATGAGGGGGAAGCTTAAAGCTCAGTTTCAGCTTGAATTCATTATATCTTGTAACCAAAGTGGGTTTTCTTCAGCAGCCAAATCTTACTGAACAATTCAGTGAGGCATCCAAGAGGAATGCCAAAAGCCTGCTTGATTTTTTGTTTCTGTTTTGTTTTGGATTTGAGGGCCTTTGAGGCCTCTGTAAGTAGTGGCTTCTAGGGGATATTTCATACCTGACATGGAGATTTTTGTTCAATAACCCATGGCTCTTAGGACCAGCAATTTCCAGCACTGCAGGATCTCTCCCTTCAGTGTTCCTGCATCATAAATGTTCTGGAGAGAACAGGGATGGAGGAAATATACCTCAACAGTAAAGGCTGTTTAAAAACTGAAGGAGTCCTACTGAGAGAAAGAACATGACAAGGTTGTGCACTTTCACCACTTCTACTAAATATCATACTCAAAGTCTTAGCAAGAGCAGTAAGACAAGGGAAGGAAATAAAAGGGATACAAATAGAAGTCAAAGTATCCCTGTTTGCCAAGGATAGAATTTTACACATAAGAGACCCTATAAATACCACCACAAAATTCTTAAAACTGAAAAGTACTTTTAGCAAAGAAGCAGATAAAAAAATTAATAATTAATATCAATAAACTTTCTGTATACAAATTACAGACACACTGAGAGAGAAATAAGGGAAACAATCCTTTCACAGTAGCTGGAAAAAAGCCGTAAACAAACAAACAAAAATCTTGCAATGCACCTCACCCACAAAGGTGAAGAATTGTACTTTAAAAGTCTGAAGAAATTGAGGAAGATACTAGAATATGGAAAGACCATGTGTTAAAAGACTAGAAGAATATATATTGCGAAAAGGCCATCCCTTCAAAATTCATTACAATACCAATAAAAAACTTTCACATCATCATTCACAGAAATAGAAGAAAATCATCTTAAAATTCATATGGAAGAACAAAAGATCCCCGATAGCCAAAACAATGCTGAGCAAGAATAATCTCAAGTTATAAGACAGAACCATAGCAAGAAAACAGCATAGTATTAACAGAAAAGTAAAAGTATAGATCAATAGAATATAAGACATAAATATAAATCCATACAATTACACTTAGCTACATTTTTTAAAAGATGCCAAAATATGTGCTTGAGAAATGAAGACATCTTTAATAAATGATATAAAAAACCCTAGGTTTCTACATGGGGAAGAATGAAAGTATGTCATTGCCTCTCTTTTTGCATTAGAAATAAACTCCAAATGCATCAAGGGTCACCACTAAAACTTGAAGCTCTGAAGTTGCTGGAACAGATGAGGAGGGATGGAAGTGGGGGGCTAAGCTACAGCACGTAGGCTCCAACAAGCACCTTCTGAACCGGACTCTGCCTTCTCTGGAAATAAGCATAACAATTAATCTTGAAAGTAAAAAAATCTTCTGTTTGGTGAGGGGAAGCAGAGGACTAGGTGAAGAGCCAGCCTACATGATGGGAGAGAAGTCTCTGACAACGCACTCAATTGAGGTTAATTTCCAGAATATACAAAGAACTCAAACACAAAATCAAGAAAACAACTCAATTTTAAAATTTGATTATAGATCCAAATATCTATTATCAAAACAGGAAATACAAATGGGTAAGAACAGTTTTTTAAATGCTTAACCTCCTTAGCCATCAGGGAAATGTACATTATAACTACCCTGAGATTCTCTCTTACCCCAGGCAGAATGGTGATCATCAAGAAATCAAATGACAACAAATGCTTGTGAGGATGTTGAGGAAGAGAAACACCTATCCATTCCACTGTTTGTGGGTGTGTAAACTTGTGCTGCCACTGTGGAAGTAAGTCTGGAAGTTCTTTAGAAAGCTATAAATAGAGCTGCCATATGATCCTGCTACACTGCTTCTGGGCACGTACTGAAAGGATTCTATATCCTATGATGGAGATATATGTTTGTGAGTGCTCTGTTCACAATGGCTAGAACATGGAATCAACTGAGATGTCCATCAACTGGTGAATGGACAATGAGAATGTGGTACACACACACGCACACACACACACACACACACACACACACACACACAGTAGAATTGTATCCGTTTATAAAAATTATAAAATGTGTAAGTCATCTGTTGATGACACTGGAAAGATTAAACTGAGTGAGATAACCCAAACACAGAAAGAAAAAAGTGCTGTACACTCTTTCTCCTGTGTTAATATTCTAGGTTTGAATGTATAAATCTATGCGTTTATCTCGGAGGTTCTGTAGAAGGCACTGAAGTGAAGCTTAGGGAAGAAGGGACAATATACCATAGATGATATGACAGTAGACAGAATAACATTGGGAGTTGAAAGGTTTAGACAAGGAAGGGGATAGGAATGAACCAAAAAAAAAAAAGGAGGAAGAGGTTGAAAAGCCATGTGGAAACCTACTGCTTTGTAATATAATTTTACTCTTAAAGAAACTAAATCTCAGGTATGAACAGCACTTCTCTGTGTTACCAAGTTCACCCTGATCGCTTTTTCTAAAATTGTGCTTTTTTATTTTTTACATTGGAAAAATCAAATTTATACTTGCTGCTGGCTACCTTTCATAATAGTGAGAGATGTCATGTAAGTGGCTGTTGGGGAATGGTCATTACTCACCTCATCCATCTAAGTGGTAAGATATGGGTACAGTATTAGCACAAATGGAATCACAGAAAGCAAACTACTTTCTGGTTATATTTAAGATCCTCTCCATATTTGCCTGGTACTATAAACCTGGCAAAGAAGCGATTTGGAAAGTCATTGTCCCCCACTACTACTATTCTGCAAGATAGACATAGTATCAAGGGCCCTCTAAATCTGTATCTCTTGCCTTGGTTAGTGCAGCTCTCTGACTCCATCAGAAAAGGTGAGGCAGATGACAGTGGATGCAGAAACTCCCAACTTATCGAAGTGCAGAGAATAAGAAGTGTCAGAAGAATGATGAGCCATGAAGGGAACATTTATATTACACTCGTTTCCCTCCAAGCTCATGGACCACCATCACAGAATAGGGGGCAGAAAGATTGTGAGAGGCAGAGGTAAGGCTGGACTGAAGTCAGTGTTTTCTGGTCACGGCAGGACTGTTGATTATATTCACAGACTCACAGCTTCTGTGGTTGCGTGCTAGCTAGTTTTTTGTCAACTTGACACAGGTTTGAGTCATCTGAGAGAAGGGAGCCTCAGTTGAGAAAATGCCTCTTAAACATCAGGCTACAGGCAAGCCTGTAGGGCATTATTTTAATTACTGATTGGTGTGGAGGGCCCAGCCCATTGTGGATGGTACTGTTCCTAAGGTGATGGGCCAGGTCTGTAAGAAAGCAAGCTGAGCAAGCCACAGGGAGCAAACCAGTAAGCAACACCCCTCCATAGCCTCTGCATCAGCTCCTGCCTCCTGGTTCATGTCTTATTTAAGCTCCTGTCCTGATTTCCTTTATTGATGTTGTAGAAGTTACCTTTTCGTCACCAGCTTCCTAATCATAGCAATAGAAAGCATATTTATGGCAGGTTGTTTGCATGAGACATGCATTTATTCAAGCTGATGAGCAACAGCATGGAGTTGGGGGTGTAACTGGGCTCTTATCCCTAACAGAGGAGCTGTGGGCAGGTGATGATTGTTGAAGGAGAAAGAGGCAGTTTGCTTTAAGGATTTGGCTCCTGGTCAACCATGGTCAGTGCTTGGCCCCAGAGCCATAAGTATATAGGCAAAACAAAATTGGATGGAATTTAAAAGGAAGTGGGGGGGGGTGGATATGGAAACAGGGTTAGATCCTGAAGGAATTATGGGGAGTGAATGAAACCAAAAAACCATTGTATAACACACTCAAAGAATGATTTTAAAAAATTAAAATAAAAAAATGTGCTTTTAATGTTTCAAGGACTAGACAAAAAAGTTATTTACATTGATGTATCCTGACATTCAGCCTGCTGTAAAGGAGGTGGATGTAAAAACCTGGATCCCTGACAAGCACCTGTGAGTCCCTGTGGGGAAACTGTGTCATATATGGAACATTCAGGGCAAAGTTCTAAAGAGTGCCCAGTTCTAGATTCACAGCTTTCAAAGTTTGTAGACCCAAAGATTGATACATGAAAGAAAATCCCAGTCTGAGCAAACTGCTGAGCACACAGCAAAGCAGGGAATGCCACTGGATGGCGAAGGGCATGGCTAGAGAGACAGTGATTTGCTCATTGAGACCAAGTGAAGGGAAGGAAAATATAACTAAAGAGCCTCAACCCTTTCCCTAACCCTCCACTTCACTCTTGTTAATCCTTTCACTGACCCTGTGACCAGGGGCAGTCATCTCAAATAGCACTAGACTGGAAGTCCATCTCATTCTTAGGCATAGAGAGAACTCCATTTATAGACTTCCCAGGCCTGAGGGTAAAACACTGAGTCAATAACATACAGAGGGCTTATTTGGTTGATTTTTTTTTTATTAAGACAAAGCCTCATGCACTCCAGGTTTCATTGTGTTGGCTACTTAGCTGACTGTGGCCTTGAGCTTCCTGTTCCCATCCCCCAAGGGTTACAGTGTATACACCATCATTCCTGGCTACACGGCCCCTTGTTTCCCTTATTCCTAATGGGGAAAACAGTACTTCTATGGAGCTAAAGGGAAGCATCTACACAACTTCTGCAATCTTTTGCAGCTAGTGTCTACTTCCCCTTTCGATAAGAGGCACTGTGGCTTGTCTGAGAGGCGCTACTTCACTTGTGTGAGTGTGGTTGGGATGGTACCGCCACCACCCACCCCCAACACTGAAGCAGAACTTATCCCTTATCCCAAGCAGAACTACAGAAATGTGTACCAAGGCAACTGTACGATACAGAGGAAGAGTGTCCTTCATGCATGAGCATACAGTTTTACACCTTTATTTCATCACAGTTATAATCTTACAGATTTTGTTCTTCTTTCTGAAGGGTATTCAACCCATCAGCAGATGCTGTTGACTCCGCCTTTGGAACTTCTTATGAGGATGACCATTTCTCCTTGGCAGTTCTATAGAATCACCATACTCCCACTAGGGCCATTGGGACAGTTCCTGGCTGGTTTTGCCCTTTCTGGTCTTAGCTCTTACAACCTTTCAGCTATGCAACAATAGCCGCACTGTTTATAGATTAATCTTAGGTGATTCTTTCATCACACTGCTAATCACTATTCTCCAGATTTCCAGCTGAGTTAAAATGAGACCTGTCAATATTTACCTTCCCAGCTCATCCCATGCCAGCTATTCTCCACCCTGAGAAGCAAGCAAGTATCCTAAACTTGCTGCTTTTCTCCCCAGAGAGTCTCACACATTGTCCATCAGCAAAGAGTGATGCAGTGTACAAAATAGCCCTTCAGCCTGCTCTACTTCATCCTATCTGTGTAATAGGATAAGAATAAAAAACAGTATTTTAAAATCATATGTAAGGCTAAGCCCGATTGTCCTAAAGAATGAAGACTTTATAAACAAAGGACTTCCATTTTTTATTTCCATTGATTATTGTAACATATGTCTAGAAAAAGTTCCATTACCTAGTAGAGATAAAAGAGTGAAATAACAATTAGTAATAAATTAATGAATATTGATTTGTTAATCTATTAAATGCATACAACCAGGTTGAACCGATGAAATCACATTCCAGATCTCTTATTAATATAAGCATTAGGAAAGGAAACTTACTTTGATAAGAGGTTGCTAGATTAAAAGAGAAAAGCCAGGGCAAGAGAGATGGCTCAGTGCTTAAGAGCTCTGGCTACTCTTCCAAAGGACCCAGTTTCAATTCCCAGCATCCACGTGGCAGCTCACAACTGTCTGTAATTCCAGTTCCAGGGGGGATCTGACACCCTCACACAGATATACATGCAGGTAGAATACCAATGTGCATAAAATAAAATAATCATCAGAGATGGGAGGGAGAGAGGGAGGGAGGGAAGGAGGGAAGGAGGGAGGGAGGGAAGGAGGGAGAGGCCTAATGATAATGAAATAAAGCTAAAGCTGCAACACCACCAAATGAGGCCATCTGTACAGGTAGGGAGGAACTAGGAGATGAAGAGGAGTGGTGCCTGAGGATGTGCACAGCCAAGCTAGTAAGCACATTCAGGAGCAATTAGAACCCAGATGCTTTCAGTTACATGCAAGACTAAATACTGAATGATCTTAACGTGCTTCGGTTTGCACGTCTGGCAGATAAGTCGGCAGGCGCTTTGCCTGATACCGTCATTCATCTCCAACAGTAAGTAGATTGGGACCCGAAAAAAGCTCATGCACACAAAATTCACGGTGGAGCCAAATCCAAGCTTGGCGCCTGTGAGCCCAAGCCCTGGCTTTTCCACTCTACTACTTAGCTGGAGCATGGATTCAGGTTATCCTGTGAACTCTGGCTGTGCATTTATGAAACAACATTGTTTTCTAGCCAGGAATCCTAGGAAACTAAGTAGATTGAGATGAAATCCCCAGTGTTGTTTAGTCTTTTTAAATCTAAACTGCCACATCACTCTAGGGGAATCAGCTTAGAAAAAAATGAAAGGGTCTTCCTCCAAAGAAAATACCAGGTTTACGCCTCTCAGTCTAACTTAAGCTATAGGTTTACTGGGGGGAAAAATCTTTGTATCAAGATTTGGTTTTCCCCAAAATTTGTCCTAGGCTTCCCGCAAGTCTTTTAAATCCCTACATGTTGATGAACACAGGCCAGTCATTGTCTTTGTACACTGTTGTGCACCACCTAACAGCCTTCACAGGGTCACTGCAGACTGACAGGATTGCAAAGGACTTTCTTCCTCAATTCCTGGGGCACTGTGGTCCAGATGCCTCACAGTCAGTGACTATGAAAACAAATGCTTGGAGTTTGATTACAGCAACCATTTGTGTGACAGTGGCCCGAGATCTTATATCTTTGGAGCTCTGATGTACCTGTGCTGGGTCCCCCAGGCCTTCTGTAGGTTATGTACTAGGAGAGGGTTAAAATAAAGCTAGGGAGATGACTGTCTCCACATTATGTTTTAAGATTACTGGAGGGAACATAAAATTTCCTGACAGATTTTCTGTTTTAATTCTTTTCATGTGGTTGTTTTCAAGACGGTTTACTCTGTGTAGCACTGGCTGTCCTGGAACTCCTTCTATAGACCAGGCTGGCCTCAAACTCCCAGGGACCTGCCTGCCTCTGCCTCCCATGTGTTGCATTTTTAATTCTCACAGTTGGTATGCTCTTATTGAGTTTTTGAGATGCTTCAAAATGCTACTTAACCCAAAGTTTCATGCAGTGTGGTTTGTAGATTAAACTATTTATTACAAGAAAACTATTTAATACAACAAAAAGAATGTAGGCAAAGGGTGGCTCTGACAGATCAAATAATTTGATATTTGAAGTAGAATTAGTGTTCAGGATGTGGTGACACAGGTCTGCAGTCCCAGCACTTAGGACTCAGAAACAAGAGGATCAGAAGTTCTAAGCCAGTTTCAGCTATATAGTGAGTTTGCAGCCACTCTGAACTGCACAACATAATGTCTCAGAGAGTTTTTTTAATGGAAATGTTTTTAAAGTAAAATATAAAAATAATGCTTATTGTATATTTCAATAATTTGTATTAAGCTGCTATTTTAAATAGTTTTAAAACATTTTAGTTAACTAACTCAGGTATGTTGAAATGTATTATTATCTCTGGCTTTTTAAATCCCATTTTCTAAAACGAAGAAAATTAAATGCAAATATTGATAAAAATTAAGAATTGACTCAATTTGCATTTATATTAGAGTCTTATGGAACACTTTTTCACATTAAGCATTAATTCATTATACTTCTATACTAGCCCAAATTATGAATAAAGTGCTCATAACAATCAACTACATACATTAAGTTCTCAGCACTGACCTAATGCAACAACTTAACTTACTTAATGTTTAAGCTGAATTATCTACTCTGACATAGGCATAACTCCAGCACTCACCATGCAAAATGACATGATGGAGGTATTAAAGTGATTACAGGACAGTCTGAAGTCAGAGAAACTGCTCTAGGTGTAGAACTCCCAGACCAATCAGGTAAATCCCAACAGGGAACAACTCTCAGAACCTTCAGCAGACTCCTTATGGTTCTTCCCTCTGGTCTTTGGCTCCACTACTGTTTACCACCTAAAGCCACCCTGGGCATAAGATGTAGTTCAGACAGTCCCCAGCAAACGAGGGATGGTACAGCCACTCACCTTGCCTGTCTACCCTATTGCTAATTGGAGTCTCAAATTAAACCATTACTCCTTTTCTGGCCCTTGTTCATCAGTACCACAGAGACAAAAAAAAAAAACAAAAAACAAAAAAAAAACATTTCTCTATCTCTTCTAAGAGTAGCTGCACCCTTTTCTTCAGTCTCCTAGGCAAAGCTTCACAGTACCCTTGACTATACACTCTTTTTACCATCTGTTTATTTCATCTGAGTATGTAATCCTGTTAACTATGGTCTAAATTTTATTACCAATTTGATTTCTTCTCACTGCAAAGTCTCCCATGTGATTGGCAAAACCTTATTTACCTTTTCACTAGGCACTGTCTACTGACTTCTTGAGAACAACCAGATTCTTTTAAAATTCAACCCATATGCATCATTCTCCTGCTTAAAACCATCTGAGAATTTTATAGTAGGAATAAAATTTTAACTGCAACCGTCGAATCATAGTCTACAGGGCCCCTGCACATTCTATGGCTCTTGGTAGCTTTACCTTGCCTGCTTGTACAGCAGCGGAGTTGAGCCTTTGATGTTTCCTCCTGTGAGGAGATCGCTCTCCCACTGCAGGCCAAATACGTCTGGTAACCTTGGGAACTCCCAGCATCCTGCAAGCAGCCTTCACAACTCCCTACCAGTAACATCAGCCTCCACAGCTCCCAACACTGCCCTAGCAGCGCCCATGGTCCCCCAGCAATGGACAAACAGTTTCCACAGCTTCCCAAAACTGCATGGGCAGGCTCCGTTGATCTTTCCACTCCTCTACTGGCCCAGTCTTAACCTCATCTCTCATGTAAAAATACTCACTTGATCACCAAATATATACAAACCCTGCCCTTCAGCACTTCCTTACACCTTAGCTTTTTAACCCACAATGCTTATCCCAAGCTTATATGCTAATTTATATTCGTCTACTCTTGTATTCCCAAAGAACTATGGAATTTCTGAGTGTTTTGTGAAAGGCTGTATTTTCAGTTTCTAGAACTGTGCCTGACTCAGGACAAGCATTTATTAAACAATTGAGATGTGGTTAAATCTTCTCACATTCCTTAGTACTTGCACAGCTACTGTATCGCAGGTCCCCAACAGCCAGAACTGGAACAGTTATTTGACTCTGTTTTCTTCACACTCTTCATCTAAAACAGACAAATGTGCTGTGGTACAGGTTTGTAATCCCAGTTATTTCAGTATCTTAGACATTAGGATTGAGGATTCAAAGCCAGCCTGGGCCACATGTCAAGATTATTTCTCTTACAAGAAAAAAAATAGGAGACTGTCAGGATTCCTCATTGGGTAAAGATAGCTGCAGCCAAACCTGGTGACCCGAATTCAATTCCCCGGACTCACATAATTGAAAGAGAGAGCCCACTCCTATCTACCTACCAACCTACGCATACATACACACACACACACACACACACATATGTATACACACTCACACAGACATACACACATGCACACACACATTACACACATATACACACATACACATAGGTGCACACATGCACATACAATCACACACATATACACACAGAGGCATACATACATGTACACACAAGCGCACATGCACAAACACACACACACACACACACACACACACACACACACCAAACACAGGCATACACACAGCAGTCCTGGGGCAGCAGAGAACTGCAGAGCTAGTTATCTCTGTGGAATTTCAGGGACGAAGTGATACCAGCAGGGAACTTTCATAAATGAAACCGGTAAGGAATAAAAAGTGGTTTTCTTTCCTGAAACTTCTCTTCGAGTAAGGTTGAGTTCTTGGTGTCATTTGTACTGGGCTTGATTCTTTTGCCAAGATCCTGAAAAAAATGGTTTTCTACTCTTCAAGATGAGTGACTCACAGAAATACAAGGCTGTAGACGCACTGCGGTCTCCAGGCTTCACAGTCGAGAGGACTTCCCAACACAGTCTGATGTTCATTTCACTTCTCCCTGCAAGACTTCCCTGTCAGGTTCCCAGAAGCACCTTCCAGATCCCCTGTCAGCCACGGTATTAAGCAAGGAGAAGAGCTGTCACAGACACTGATGTTTGCTGTCAAGCCTTGCTCTCTCTCAATCTGCAGCTGGAATGTCACCATGCTATCTGTCCCCAAGACTCAGGTCACAGATCCAGTACAGAGATGCCCGCATCTGAGGTGCTCTTTTGCCAGTTTCACATGCAATGTCAAATTACGGGAGAGGCTTGTCTATACCAGTAAACATATAAATTAGTGCCAGCTACAGATCTAGGCGTGGGGAGCCATCGGCTTGATCCGTGTGGTCTCTACTTTCTCTGGTCAATTCTAGAAGTCATCATGACTCCGTTCCTTACTTCTTAGTGCTCTGACTTTGGCAAGGGCATCAGAGTTCTCTCTGAGGCTCACTTGTATCTGTTTTAATAAGTATTTAATGGGTTGAGTTGTTGTTACTGTGAAATAAGTAGCTACGATTTCCTGTCCTGATGTCCACTAGCCAGCCATTGCCTATGATACTGGTGCTTTTCTGAATGTCAGCATGAGGGAATATAGAATGTAGGTTGATCTCCCTATACTCAGGGGTGGAAATATATACCTTGTGATATTATTTTCTACTGTGTTCAGAGAAAGCACCTACATAAAAGTAGCTGTAAGTACAAATGGGTCAGGTTTTAAAATGTGAATTATATTGATATCAAGAATTTGCTAGAAGACATCACATTCTAGTAAAAGGCAAGTACTTTAAGACATCTCTGTTAACAAATAATAATGTCGCTTATGGATAAAAATTTCTATTCAATTATGGAAATACTTTGATAACTTCTATTTACAGTAATCTTTTCTGATATTATTTTCAATGCCTATCACCAAGGGTAACACGATGTCTCTTGGGTACAATGAGATAAGTTTTGGGGAGCAGAAGCTACAGTCTTGTTATTGTGATAAAAAGAATCATAAATTAAGGTCTTTTCCAGGTCTGTAAAACAACTACACAAATTCAGTGTGTTAAGGCTACATGATAGTGTTTAGTCTTCTGGGGAACACAAAGGCCTCCTGTTCAGGGTGTGTGAGAGGTCAACACTGTTCTCCCAATATTCCCATCAGCACCACTCCCAGTGAGGTGAGAGTGCAGGCTCTGCATAGTGACATCACAGTGTGCTCACGGCCACACCAGTTTCGTTCATTACAGAAGGCCTTCATGAGGTAGTAAAAAGCAATTAACCTTATTAGATATCAACTGCCTACCACATATTTGCTGCGTACCAAAACGTGCTGGCTGTCTTCCAGGAAAGCCTTGTGGAGTGTGTGAGTCACACGTCAAAACAGCTGCTGTGTCCATGGAACACTGGTTCCTTGAAAGAATAATGAGAGAAAAAAAAAACCTTCAGTATTCTTAAAGCTGTGTTAGAGACATGTTTTCTTGAGCACCAAAATGAAGAGAGGCTATCATTTCAAGGAAAACAGGCAAGAGTCTCTGCAGCCTTGACAGCACTTGTAACACACACACACACACACACACACACACACACACACACACCCCTCTGTATAATTTGGGAAAGGTGGTCCCTTCACCATAACCTTGACAAAGCCACTTCAGAAACTTTCTGATAAGACTTGTAATATTAACAAGTAGAATTTGTTAATATTATAGAACAAAATGGTCTATTACTTAGATTTATTTAATTCAGTAAATCAATACATTACAAACAGTCAATACATCATGTATAGAAATATGCAAACCAAGTATAAAAGTGAGTAATGGATTTTGTATGAAAGAAGAAAAATTTAGAAAGGCATTAATATAGTCTCACAACCCACATTTTAGTTAATCCTTATGAAACTATTTGTCAGGTTATCAGTTTAGTATCAAAGAACAGTATTTACAAACAATAGAAAATGGCTATGAAATACATTCCCATTTTCCAGCTACATTTGTGAGCTTATCTGTATTGGTTTCCACATACTTAAAAAAAAAAAGACATATTTTAGCTAAATAACTGCTGAACATCTGGAAGTCAGATGTCTTCTAAAGAGATTTATAAACTTGGAAGACAATGCTACTTTCCTTGATTACATGTTTTTCTCACAAAACATAATTTAAAATATAACCATATTGCTTCTGTTAACATATAAGGAGTTTGGTGTTGTTATTTGTATATGTTAATAATTTTAATTTTCTCAATTTTACTTTAAAATACAGTAAGTGTCAATAAATAAAGGCAATCCTTGTTGTTTGTTTAACAATAAAAAATAAAGTTAGTAAAATTAAAAGCTTAAGAACTAGCATCTAGTCATTGAAGACCAAGGGGAACAAGCACCTTTCTCACAAAGACTTTCTATCCCCAAACAAGTCCAGTTTCATTTGTTCGGTTGGTTTTTGTTGTTTGTTGTTTTTTCTTAAGAAGTAGAATCACAGGAGGTATTGGTGTGCCCATGTTAGTTCACAACAGATGAATGCGGAAAAGGAACTAAATGCCTATAGCTACAAAGCAGGCGAAGAAAGTGGTACATAGATACATTAGCGTGTGAGTCATCCCTGAAAAGTATGGGAGCTGTACCATGCAACACAGCATGGATGCAGCTTAGAGACGCAGTGCCAAGTAAGATAAGCCACACAGACAGACAACAGCTCCAGTACCTTCACCTGGCGAAGGACACCTGGGCAGCCCAGTCTGAGCTGTAATTCACCAAGCTTCTATACGCATCTCAGCACACATTTTTTTATTTCTCTGGAGAAAATGCCAGGAGAGCAGTCTAGCCTTTACGAATTCGTCTAAATATTACTTATAGTGACTATAGTATTGTGTATCTCACCAGCAATGTGCATTAGCTGCTTTCTCTGTAACACCACCATTGATGCTGCCATTTTGTTTTATTAAATGAAGAAACAAGCTTGTATATATTTTTTTCTTAACATGTTTTAAGTTTTGCATACAAAGAAATGGGATTAGACTTTGGTCTTATTTATCTCCTTCCCCACAAACCCCTCTCCTGTCCCTTTCTTTCTCCAGCTGCCCCCTCCCCCTTTCTTCCAGTTAGCCCAACCCTCTGCTTTTTAAAATCACATTATTCCATGACATGTCTTTATTGTTGTGTAATCTAATCATCCTTATAGGGTTGTGGGTACCTCCTATGTTTTGGTTTGGTTTTTGAGACAGAGTTTCTCTGTGTAGCCCTCGCTGTCCTGGACTTGGTTTATAGACCAAGCTAGCCTTGAACTCACAGAGATCTGCCTGCCTCTGCCTCCTGGAGTGCTGGTATTAAAGGCCTCTGCCACCATGCCCAGCTGTGGGTACCTTGTATGGACTGAGCACATCACCTTATTGACTATGCTCCTGAACATCATGCAGTGTGACTCTTCGACATTTATACAGCTTCATCATGGGCCTTCATAGGTCTCGTGCATTTACAAATAGGCTGTGAATTTGTTAACTGTATTTGGAGGTTATTTGCATATTCTAAATACTAAGATACACAGTTTTTCTTTTTTCTAAAATATCATTTGTGTGTGTGTGTGTGTGTGTGTGTGTGTGTGTGTGTGTGTGTGAATGTATGGTGAGGGTGGGGGAGCTGAAGAGGCTAGAAAAGAGCAAAGGTCATTAGTTCTCCTGGAGTTGGAGTTGCAGGTCATTGTGAGGGGCTGGATCTAAGTGCCAGGAACTAAACACCAATCCTTTGGCAAAGCAGAAGTGCTTTTAACCGTTGAACCTACTTTTCAGCCCAGATCCATAGTTCTCTCTTTATTTTCACTCCACAGAATTGTCTTTGGATTTTCTTGACAAGAGAGTACAGGTCATTGATCTTAGTCAGGTTCAGGTTTATTGTTTTGGGTTGTGCCTTAGGTGTTGCACCGGAAACGTTAGCCTGCCTCTACATGCTACGATTTTTCTCTTGCTCTTCTCTCCGATAGTCTACACATTTCTCATTCTTGTTCTTGTTTGTAGTCAGGTATGCGACATGTTGGGGGGGGTCACATTTTCATCTTGTCCAGTTGCTACAGAAAAAGTTGAATTAACTTTCTGTTCTTCCCATCTTAATCTTTTTTTCAGAATTACTTTAGCTAGTACTTCATTTTCCACATAAATCTTGGAATCCTTTTGGCTAAACTCATAGAAGCCATGCTGGGACCGTGAGACAGATTAAGTTAAAGGTGCTGGTAAATTCAAAGGAAAGTTGTTGTTTTGAATATGTTGAGTTTTCAATCCGCAAATATGATGTATCTCTGTATTTATTTTGTTATTCTCCTATCAGCATTGGGTACTTCTCAACATATAAAGACATTACACGTTTTGATGTCTTCACTTCCATGTAATTTTCTCTTCCTACTGCTGCATATGGGCCAGTAGGAGGCTGCGTATGGGCCAGTCCTAGCCCTCCAGTCTCTGCCCAAGCTTGGGGAAACTGCTGGATCCAGGGGCTGTCTTCAGGAAGGGGGTCATTGGGGCTAGTCTGAAATAGCTGGTATTTATCCTGCAATTTGAAGGTGAGGACCTGTATAGGTGCTCCCCTGGAGCCTAATACTGTTGCCCCTTTCTCTGAGAAATGAATTTGAACCCCCAACTTGGTTAGCAGGTCTCTGTCCAATAGAGGATAAGGACACTCTGGAATTACTAAAAAGGAGTGCGTCACAGTACCTGTACCAAGGTTAACAGTCCGTTTGTTGGTCCATTGGTGTAGTTTGCCACCAGTTGCTCCTTGTACCCAGGATGTCTTTGAAGACTTTGGTCCAGATGGCTGGGTTAGCACGGAATGTTGAACACCTGTATCTACCAGGAAAGTGGTGCGTTGCCCCCCAACGGTGAGGGTTAGCCTGGGCTCGGGGTGGGGGTGGGGGTTCAGAGCCCTGACTTGCCTAGTCACTGTCTTCACCCAAGGCCAGGACCAGGACATTGATCCTTATCTACACAGGGCTGCCTTCGTTCTCCCCCCTCTCATTCCTGTCCTTTATATTTAGTAAGTTCTGTCACTACAGTGGCCAAGATCCTACTCAAATGTCTAGCTCGCTTACGATCCCTGTGATCTTCCCGTTCCTCCTGTTCCCTTGCTAGCCTAGCTTCCTTTTCCTCTGGGGTTTCTCTCTGGTTATACACCTTCTCTGTCCCTCTGACCACATCCTGTAATCCATATGTCTAGTTGCTGCAGCTTCCCTTTTATATCCAGAGCTGACTGATCTATAAAAAACATGGCCACTGTTGCCTTATGTTCTGGAGCCTCAGGGTTAAACGGAGTATACATACGGAACCCTTCCAGCAACCTTTCCATAAAGGCAGCAGGGCTTTCTTCCTTTCCCTGAGTAATAGTTCTTACCTTGGCCAAATTGGTGGGGCCCTTTCCAGCTCTCTTGAGACCTGCCAATAGAGTCTGGCGATAGATATGGAGAGTCTCCCTACCTGCAGCCATTTTAAAATCCCAATCTGGGCTTGTCAAGGGAAATCTTTCATCTATCTCGTTAGGGAGCTGGGTGGGTGCCCCGTTTGGTCCGAGCACATTTTTTCTCACTTCCAGGAGGACTCTCTGTTTTTCTTCCACGGTGAGGAGAACCTGTAAAAGCTGTTGTAGAGCCTGGGGGTCTTGTGAAAAGGAAGGATTGTGGGTCTTCTAATTGTATAAATCTGATGCGGAGAACGGCCAGTAATGGATGTCACCACTGATAATACGAAGAGGAAACTATGAGGTTTCCTGGCCTGGACTTCGGTCCCACCGGCTACGCAGGCGAGGAGGAGAAGGAGGGAGCAGGGAGGAATCTGAGGAAGGTCGGGGGGAAGGTGTAAGCGAAGGAGCTGAAGGGGCTGGAGAGGGCGTATGGGTAGATGGGGTAGGGAGAGAGGGGTTAGGGTCAGAGGGAGAACTCAAAGGCGTAGGGTAAGGTGGAGGAGGCAGGTCTAGTAGTAGAAGATCTTGTTGTTCGTTGTCAGGCAGCACGGGCTTTGGGCGAACTCCTGGGTATTTTTCGGGTGTCTCAGGAGTCTCAGAAACTGCAACTGGGAAGAGAGAAGTTGGCAGGGGGCCCAAGAGGAACGACTTGAGCCACTGTGGTGGGTCTTGGACCAGAGATTCCCACGTGATTATATATGGGACCTGATCTGGGTGGCCATGAGACCCAGGTCTGCAAATATCTTTAACCTGTAAGATAATAGTAAGGTTAAATGTCCCGTCTCTAAGCCACCCCATGTTAAAGATTGGCCACTCTGAGGCACAGAAAACCTATGTGCACAAGCTCGAACATCCTTAAAGAGTCAGAGTCAAGGGGGTTGTCACAGTTTGTCCCATGTCAGTACGGTTGAGGGAGAGGAAGACAGAGCGAGACAAGACAGAGACAAACAGACAAATAAAACCAAAATATCGGCGTCACCGAACAGAAATCAGATCGGATGGCAGAACTTCTCTGCCGTTCAGATTCAGATTGAGGAGACTGATGCTGTCATCACCCGTCCTCCCGACAACCACTGGAGCGTCCTCCAGGGCGAAGGGGAGAAAGGTCTGGGCATGTCTGCCCCCTTCCTCCTCCCAATACAGATTATACAGATTTGCGTGCTACAGAGGCACCAAAAGTGACTGCTGACCAGAAAAGACAGAAAGGAAGGAGCTCGCACAGACAGAAAGGGGAGCTCAGGAAGCCAGCGGCCGCCCACAGAGCACAAACAAAAGGAGAGCCCGCAGAGCTCCCACAGAGAGTACAAACAAAAGGCAAAGTGAAAGTAACTTAAGGTCTCAGAAGTCAGTCGAGTAGGCAGGCCCAGGCTATTGAAACCTTGCAACAAGTGGGTCGGTGTGGACTCAGGGAGACCCCCAAATTCCAGACGAGCCCCCACAATGTTGGACCCTACAGTCCACTCGGGTAGTAGGGGGTCGTCATGAGAGACCACTCGAGGACCACAGTGTTGATGCAAAAGCACAAGGTTTATTGCTGACACGCGTCAGGGGGCCTCAGCACTCACTCAGGAGGGAGGCACACCAAGTCACTGTTACAGACTACTCTTAAAGGCTAAAACCCCAAAGGTTAGTAGGGGCTGCGTGCCCTATGTTAGGATTGGCTCTGGTGGTCACTAGGGGTGCTTGTCTAAATGTTATTGGCTATTGCAGGGAGGGGTGTTGGGGAGTTTTCAGAGAATTTCCAGATGGTAATTGTTTACCTTAGTTGAAATTGTTTATCTCGGTTGGCCACCTTGATCTCAGAAACTGAAGCTAAGCTGGCCTTCAATTCTCTCTGGGTCATTTTCCCAAGCTTGTCTGGGTCACATTCCCAAGCTGGCTGAGAGAGAGGGCCTTACACAATGGAGTGTCTTGAAAGGAAAGGCTTGTTTTGGCTCACAGTTTTAGTTGCAGACCATCATGAAGTCAAGGCACCCATGGGCAGGTCGAGGCAGCAGGTGTTCGAAGCATCACATTATGTCTACTGTCAGAAACAAAGAGCAAAAAGGGGAGGAGCTTGTCTGCTGTTTGGTTCCTTTCCTCCATTTGTGGAGTCCAGAATTCCCTGCTCAGGGAATGGTGCTGCCCACAATTAAGATGAGTCTTTCCACAACAATCAATCAAGATAACGCCCCCAAAGTCATGGCAGAAGCTTATCTCCCAGGTGTATCTAGCCCTCACTATCTCTAAGTATTTCATTCTTGTTAAACGATCAATAGGACTATCACACATGTGAGGTAGCTTGTGTCCTCTGGCTTCCTTGGACACACCCACAATTGTGACACCAGCCCCCTACCCCCCCACACAACTCATACATAGACATGCACACACACACATACACACACACACACACACACACACACACACACCCCTCCTGTTTGTGTACACATAGCAACCAAGCTGGTTAATTACATCTTCATCGAATCAGAGGTGTCAGTTTGTCTTTGTCTCCACGCCCTTCATGGGTTTCCTTTCATGACATTTTCTTTCTGCCTTTTTTAGTCCCCTAGCTCTTACAGTTTAGACGATTATGTGCTGGCATCTTTTCATGGCATTATTGCCTATGTAGACTTCCAGACAGCTTTTCTGAACCCAGTGCATAATGTATCCCCAAAACTATTTTGTTGGTCTTCAAGGATTCTATGATGTGTAAGATATTTTATGTCAATAACTATTTAGTAAGCCTTTGTTCTGTCTCAGACTCCTTGCCCCAGCCCATATAGAAAATATTCACATTACATGTTCTTCTCAAACTTTGCTTACACACATATGTGTGACAATTTAGGGATTGGGACAATAGACTTTTCCCATGAATACAGATGTGATTTTAATACACGTGTAATATGAGTACATACCAAGATGGTGACCTTGCAACTCAATGTTGCCAGAACTAGTAAATGGTGAAACTAAAGTTAAAAATGAAAGGATGTTGCAAAGTTCTGAAATGTGATCTGTGTCTCTTTACAACCAGTGTAAGAATTAGTACAAAGCAATGAAAATGGTAAATGTTTAACTAAGGTCTCCTTATTCAGTCATGGAGGTACTGTATCATTACATAGAATATTAATAGAACTGCTTTAGATACCCTCTATTGACATTTTTACTAAAGTTTAGCATTCATGGCACACCAGCCATAGGTTCATATTGTGTCAAGATTTCAATGCTTTCTTGAAAATTTCTTGACAAAAGCTGTTGAAGGACAGATAAAGAGACTACTTAGAGCCCTCTCTCTCTCTCTCTCTCTCTCTCTCTCTCCCTCCCTCCCTTCCTCCCTCCCTCCCTCCCTCCCTCTCTCTCTCCTTCCCCCCCCCTCTTCCCTAAGGTACTAGAATTTGCGCCCAAGACCTTTTATACATGCAAGGCAAGCTTTTTATCACTGGCCTACAGACACAATCCTTTCACAAACTTATGATAGAATATTATTTCAGGCAACTGTTGAACTCACTCTATATCTCAGACAGGCCTTAAAATAGCAATCCTTGGTGGTTCCGTATTCCACGGAGGCCCTCAGGCACTGAGCTGAACCTTAAGAGTTGAGCATCATTGGTCTCAGTGTGGAAAAGGATGAAACGGAGTCCGGAATTCTGCTTCCCTCAGGAACTTCTAGGCTACAGGCAAGGAAGGGTGGAAGGCAAAATGAGGCCCATGCCACAGGATTTCTGGTTATATGGAGATGCATGGGAGAAAAGGATTTCTCCACAGCAAAGTTTCATGGCTCTTTGAGTCAGACTGCCAGCACAAAACAGCGGCAAAAGTTCAGGACCACAAAACTGAGATGGGCAGTGGCAGAAGCCTGACCTGATTTGGGTGAATAGAACAGCTGCTCTGGCTGAATTCTTTGGGGAGCAGGGGGCCACTTTCTCCCCAATGTTACAGCTCAGAATAACAAGCCAGTCTCAGATGATCTTCAATGATCTAGATGGTGTGCGAGCTTTATTTCATGTGGAACAAGGACTTATAAACCTTGGGCAATGGGGAGGGGTTTAGGGTATGAATGCATTTCATTGGCTGGGACTAGGATTCTGGCAATGCTGTATTTACATGGGGAAAGATAAGAGGTGACAAGCTCACATGACTGACTACCTGTCACGTGGTTACTTTGGGCTTATATCACCAGCCCCTCAGGCAAGCAAAAAACATAGAGAGAACTTTGTCTTACATTGTCCTTTCTCAAGATGAGATTTTAAATCTCATGTTTGAGGTTTCCTGGGTTTGAACATGCTCCATCTCATTAAGAGTCCACAATCCTCCTGCCTCAACCTCCTAAATAGCTGTGCCACAGATCCATGTACCAGGTACATATTTAACCTTGGTTCTGATGTATCACATTTAAAACATTTGATGATCCTTTATAGAAATTCTCAAAATACTTCCCACACTAACAAACATGCTATTTGTTGCCATACATGCCATGCTACCCTTCCCAGTTTTTTCTAGTAGGCTGACTCGTGTAGAGAGTAAAACCGATTTTACTTTTTATCCCAATGAGATATCCAAGAGATCCATTATCCTCCAAGAATCATCCTGTATCTTAGTCAACTAATTTGCAGCTCTCTGTGCTAGAATCAGCTGGTAAGAATAAGCAATGTTGCCATGGTAGCAGCTAGACTTCTATTTCACTGATGCATAACATCCAGCTAATTGCTGGCCACCCTTTCATATTCTTTGGAAGCTGAAGGAACAATTTTGTTAAACATTCAGAAACTATTTTGTACAGCATAATCCTGCAGAAAGCGCTCGCGCACACACACACACACACACACACACACACACACACTAGCTGAAGTTGCCCCTGTCCTAAATACTTACTTTTTCCTTCCTTTCCAAACATAATCCAACATCCAGACCTGATGATTTTCCCCTAAGCATATCTCATAGTTCTCTCTTACTATCTTTGTCTAAGTCACTTAATTATGTCGATTACATACAAATGTGCACATTTCTCTTACTCCTGGCCAACTAGTCCTCAAACAAACCCCTCACTATATCTGTGTGCTGTATATGTTATAGAAGGATTGACCTCTATAGACCATGATAACCCAGTGTGTTAGTTATTTCATGCTGTGACCCAATGCATCAAAAAACAACATGAACAAAAAAAATTGTTTTAGCATGTGGATTCTGAAGTTTCAGCCCATGTCCCTTCTTTCCATCGACAGAATGTTATACCCACAAGACCACCAGGCAGAGGAGGTTTTATCTTATAGTAAACACACAACAAAGAAAGCAACAGAGAAAGGAGTCACAGATAAGATGTCTTGGGGGAAAGGAATCAATGTCTGGTGACTTACTTGTTCCCTCCAGCTTCTAATGGTTCCAAACTAACAAAAAATAGCAATCCCCCACTGGTGACTGAAATTTTAGCACATGTGCAGGTAGGGGGGCACTATATAATCAAACAATAACGCTTGCCTATGCCTCGCTGTCTTCCTGCTGGCTCTGCCAATGAGTGATGGAGACAGGGGTTAGAAGATGCAATGAAGTCAGAGAGCAGATATTTCCATCTTCCCTCCTGACCCTGGGTCTGGCGTTGTGTACACTTCTGCTGTGTTGCTGCTCCTGATACCCACAGCTCAGCTTCTGTTCGGCGCTCTTCACCTAATGGCTTACCACCTTCACTCTTTGGCCCTTCAGCCTCTGCATTACGGACTCCCTCTCCTGCTAATTTTAGGTAATTCATCACCAGTTCACCATGAACTGACTCTACCTCCTTGGTAAATAATCCATCTAGTTAACTTTAATTTCCTGAGTAATGTATTCTACATCCTCTCTGTGTTTTTAGTTGTAACATGACAGACAACTCAATCTCCGCTGTAATTATTTTTGTATATTGCAAACATTTTTTTCCTCAAAATAGAAATTAGGTTAAGTATCCTCGTCTTTAAAACCTTTGACACCCTGTTTTTTCTCTTAGGAAAAAGATAACTATGCAGATATTAGCCTGCATGGTCTACATCAAGTGTGATCTAATGTGCCCATTTTTCCAGTACCATGTGACCGTGTGGCACTCTCACTGCACTGGCTCTCTTTTAGTTTCTTGGATGTGCCACACACATACTCTTGTCAACAGCTTTTGTCCCTCAGTTCTCTCTGTATCAAAACTCTTGCTGTTATCTGTAACTTAGTTCCCTTTAGATTTCTTACTTTCTGAAGAAAGTCTCTTAGATAAGGTTTTAGTTCTTGTGAAGAGACACCATAACCACAGCAACTCTTAGGAAGGAAAACCTTTAATTGGGACTGGCTTACAGTTTCAGAAGTTTAGTCCGTTATTATCAAGGCAGGAAGCATAGTGTCACACAGGCAGACTTGGTGCTGGAGAGGTAGCTGAGAGTTCTACATCTGGATCAGCAGACAGCAAGAAGAAAGAGTGACACAGGACCTATCTTGAGCATTTAAAACCTCAAATCCCACCTCCCCCCCCTCCAGTGACACAGTTCCTCCCACAAGGCCACAACTACATCAACAAGGCCATACTGTCTAATAGTGTCACTCCCTATAAACTCATGGGGTCCATTTTCATTCAAACCACCACAGCCTCCATTTATTATGGCCAATCAAACTATCTCAGGTGTCTTTTTGGATCCTGTATCAAAGTAAGTTTACATTTATCTGTGTGAGTCTGTGTGTATCTCTGCCCACCTCTATAAAATTAATACATAGTGCTTACTTGAGTCTCTGAGTAAGTGACGGACTGCTATTTGGCCAGTAATCACAAAGTAGAAAATTGAGGAGAGGAAAAAAGGAGGAAGAAATAGGGGTAAATGCAGGAGGGAATAAAACTAGTCAAAGAAATTAATTTTTATATTTAGGGCTTTCTTTTTCAAAACCATATTTATTTGTGTTATCTCACCATCAGAGCAGCAGCTTTGAAAGTCCTGGCTGAATTCTGCAGGTCTAGATGGAATGTGATTATATCTACATACTTGCAATAAGAAGAGGAGCTATTTTAAGATATGTGCTGGTATTCGGTGAGCTCAGAACCAGTTCTGTGACCTACTGAGCATTCTTCGTATTAAAAAATACCTTTTGATTAAATAAAAATACTTTAAATTAAAGATAGAGTGCTTCTTTTAACAAATATCTAAATGGAAATACACACACACACACACACACACACACACACACACACACACACACACAAGCTTAGTACCTTCATAGTATCAGTCACATTCCAGAATGTGCTTGACCAGGTTGGGTCCTGTATGTTAGGAATACTTATGCAGAAGTAGGGAGGCCAAGAGGCTCAGCAAATTCTTCCTTTTGGAAAGAGGTCTTGGCTAGGATTCACAACTTATATTTGATTATTGAAGGCACAGTGTGTCCACCCAAAATGTATATGTTGCAACCTGCTTCCCAATTGTAATATTGGGAGATGGATCCTTTGAAAATTAATTAGGTCATGGGTGTAGGGACCTCACAAAGGAGATTAGTAGCCTTGTGTAAGAGACATCAGCATGATATTTCCCCTGTGGGTTTATGGCAAGAGGACAGCCCTTATGAACTAGAACTAAAATTGTCACTGAAAGTACCAAAGGCTTAGCTTTGGCCTTCCAAACCTAGAACCATGAGAAATAAGTGTATTCTGCTTATAAACCATGCTTTATAGTGCAGTAGCATCAACGTTCTCAGACATTGGACATCGGTCAAGTTTAGATACCTCGTTCAGACCTAGCATCCTGTAAGGCTCTTCTGCCAATGTTTCTAGTTAGTTCTATAGACAGTCTAAATCCAGACCACACTTACAGATCATATTTGAAGTGTCAGGGCGAAATGAGACAAGTATAACTAAGGAATTTTTGGCCCCACACTGTTCTCAGACCAAGGGTTAAACCAGCTGCTTAGGCCAAGTTCTCTGGAACAACACAACCTAGGTTCATGCTGGAATGTGACTGATACTATGAAGGTACTAAGATACTGGTGCTTAAGAGGATATGACATCATGAGGCCATGCCTTTATTATGGTGATGATTTTATCACAGGAGTGTGGTAGCCAATGCAGGATGTTCTCTTGATAAATGAGCATTTGATTCAATTTTCCTCTCTTCCTCTATACCTCTTTCTCTCACTCTCTTTTTCATCACCCAATCTTCCCTCAACGGCTTCCTTTTTCTCTTCTCATCTCTCTCTACCATGATTATTTTTTCTTTCTTTATCTGTTCCTCATTTCTCCTTTTCCATTTCTTCTTCTTTCTCTATCCTTTCTTCCCTATTCCCCCCCCCCTTTTTTTTACCACTCCCTCTGTGCTCCTCTCTCCCTGGGTGATACCAACCATAACACTACAATACAACAAGAAAGAACCAATGGTAGGCTCTCATCTTGAACTTAACCATACACAAATTCTTGTTTACAATTCTCCCAGGCAGTGACATTTTGTTTCAGTGGAAAAAAACAAGCCTAGCTATTTATTGTCACGGATTAGTTGATGAGTATTTTCTGTAGAGTTAAGGCTAGAAAGAAGACTTCCACTGAAGCTGAAAACAACATACTCACACAAAAAATGACTGAATGCTTTACTCCCACACAGACCACTAATAACTGTTTACTGTCTAGATACTCTTTGGGCATTTGGGGATGCTTGAGAGCCTCTGTGCTGGGATAGACAGACTGCATACACTTAGATGAAATAATACCCAGATGGTGTTCAGATGAAAGCCTGCACCATGGAGGGTCCTTTCAGTTTGTACAACTGATTACTGAGCATAGAAAGTTCTCATGCGCCTCCCTTTTAATTGCCAGGTTTCTCCGCAGTGCCCAGGGTGCACTTCTGTAGCCTAGAGTGTTCTCAGAAATGCTGGTGGCCCCAAACCCCTGCTTAATCTAAACCCTTTGGATCGCTGTGCAATTGTAGAATACACTTGCTTTCTTATTTATGTCATAGGAGAATTATATTTTGGGTCTGGCTAAATCTTCTTTCCTTACAAACTTAATTTGCTGTAAGCTTATTGCAATTAAATTGGATAGAAGCAAAAGAGCTTTGACGATATTCAATTAGCTTTGACACTGTGTTGACAATTTGATGCTTAGGAAGGAAACAGATTTCCTTCAGCAGAGCTCTGAAAATACTGCCAATCATCTTTTCAGTGGGAATGGTTCATAGAAAGAAACAGTTTTTCCAGGAGATGGTTTTCCCACAAGTTCTCTGGGTTAATCTTAGCTCTTGCTGCTTTTCTGGTAGCACACACAGGAGCCAGGTTGGAACATAGACTCTGAAGGCTGGATCTGAGACCAGGATTCTGTAATCAAAGCAATGGAAGATTGAGAATTTTGCTCCCATTTCTCAGGCTCAAAGCAGGGAATAAAACAATACCGTAATAACAGACTGACATTTTACAGATACTTACAAATGTTAGCTTTGTCTTCTCATGATACATACATATATACACACATACATACATACATATATGTGTGTGTATATATATATACATATATTCTTATGTCTACTTATTTTCATGGCTTTTATTAGGAATATATCTTACCCATATAAAATCAATTCCTTCCTCAAATTATAAGTATTGAATCAAAATTGTACCCTTTGTCATTATTAACCTAGCATATTCACACAGTTATATCACAAAAGTCTCAAGCATAGACTGTAATAAGTCAAAAAATATAATTGCTATTTACAAATATAAAAACTATATTTTCAGGAAAGCTTCAACTTTGAAGACTTTAGCCACAAAAATTCAGGTTTTCTCCAAACCTGAAAGACAATAGAGCTGCCCTCTAGCTCACCCTGGGCCTGGAGTCCAAGAAAATCTCTTGGTTCTTGTAGCCACAGCGTTGTTAGTGTTCTGTTTTGTTCTTTTGAGATTTTGCCTCCCTTACCTTCCCATTCCTACATTCCTTCATTAGCTCCTGTTCTCTCTCTTGTTCCCTATTTCCAGTTCCAAACATCGTGATTTAAGTCAATTATACATGGTAAGTTTCCATAAAACACTTGCATATAATAATACAAATAATTGGGGTATGTGCTTACAAATATCAGTCTTAGAAAATGTCAGGAGTGATGTTGTAATTGTTCTTGTTTTGGATCTTCTGTTTTGTTTTAAGTTGATGAAAATGCAATAAACTATTTGTTGGGGCTGCAGAGAACCAAAACAGTTAGGGGGAAGATTGAAAAGAATTTATGGAGAGGCTTCAAAAGATTTTTATGATTTTTTCAGGAAGAGGAACATGCAGCCCAATGAAAGTTAGCTCAGGATCGTGTCAGGGAGCACTGAATGGTCTGATGGACTTGGAGGTCTTCTGAGAGGAGGCAATCGCTTAGAATGTGGAGCTGTTGTGTGGAGCGACCAGAGCAATGCACTTAGGATTTGATTGGCAGTTAGGAACCCTTTAAGTGAGAACAGCTGGGCTGATTGTTCTGTTTCATATGCTGTCAGCTTGACTCAAACTGTAGAATACAGACTCAAAATATAACATCCATAAGATGAGTGTTGAATTTGACTCTACTTAAAAGGCAAAGACAGGGGTCAATACTTTAAAAATCTTTATTTTGAAATTTTATACTTTGAAGTGTGTGTGTGTGTGTGTGTGTGTGTGTGTGTGTGTGTGTGTGTGTGTGTGTGT
>OU015745.1:80583274-80614063 GCA_907169655.1 Acomys percivali | reverse complement strand
CAATACAGGCAGTAAAATTTAAACCCCTACCCTGATCTAGCCCATGGTCAGGACAGTCTCCACACTTGAGTGGAGAGAGGGATTTGACTTTCTCAAGTACTCTGGTGCCTCACATTTGACTATGTCCCGTGGCGGGGGAGACCTAGTGGCACTCAGAGGAAGGACAGCAGGTCACTGAGAAGAGACTTGATACCCTATGAGCATATACAGAGGAAGGTAATCCCTCTGAGGAACTGTCATAGGGGAGGGGAATAAGGGGAAAATGGGAGGGAGGGGAGAATGGGAGGATACAAGGGATGGGATAACTATAGAGATGTAACAAGAATAAATTCATTTAAAAAAATTTAAAAAAAAATCCTAAAAAAAAAAAAAAAGATAGAATCTCAGAGTTGCTTTGATTTGCATTTCCTTCATGGCTAAGGATGTTGAGCATTTCATTCTTTCTTTCTTCATTTCTTTCTTCATTTTTTTCTTTCTTTCTCTTTCTTTCTTTCTTTCTTTCTTTCTTTCTTTGTTTTACTTTTTTAAGACAGGGTTTCTCTGTGTAGCTTTGGCTGTCCTAAACTCTCTTTGTAGACCAGGCTGGCCTCAAACTCATAGCGATCCACCTGTCTCACCTCTCTAAGGGCTTTTTGGCCAATTGAGAGTCCTCAGTTATTATTTGTTAATTGTTAATTTGTTAACTGTGCCTTGTTTGTTATTTGGCTTATTTTGTTAGGGTTAAATTTCTTGAGTTCTTTAAATATTTTGATTATTAGCCCTCTGTTGGATGTAGGGTTAGGGAAGATCTTTTCCCAGTCTCTAGATAGCATTTTCGATTTATTCACAGTATCTTTTGCCTTACAGAACCTTTTCAGTTTGAAGTGGTCCCATTATTTAACTGTTGATCTTATGGTCTGAGCTGTTGGTGTTCTGCTCAGGAAGTTGTCTCTGTGCCAATGAATTTAAGATGTTTTTCCCGATTTCTCTTCTAACAGATTTAGTGTATATGTTTTATGTTGAGGTTGTTGATCTGCTTGTGTTTGAGTTTTATATAGGGTGAGAAGTATGTATCTATTTGCATTTTTCTACATATAGACATCCAGTTAGACCAGCAGCATTTGTTGAAGATGCTTTCTTTTTCCCATTGTATCATTTTTGCTCCGTTGTCCAAAATCAGGTTTCCATAGGTGTAGGAGTTTGTTTCTAAGTCTTTGATCAATCAATCAGTCTATTTCTATTCCAGTATCAAGCATTTTTTTAATTACTATTACTCTGTAGTACAGTTTGAAGTCAGGGATAAAAATACCTCCTTCTCAGCCTATATGTCATTGTATACAAGAGGGCTACTGATTTTTTAAAACTAGGTTTGTGTCCAACCACCTTGCTGAAGGTTTTTATCAGCTGTAGGAATTATATGGTGGAAATTTTGGTGTCACTTATGTATATTATCATATCATCTGGGTATAGTGATAGTTTGACGTCTTCTTTTCCATTTTGAATCCCCTTGTTTTCCTTTAGTTGTCTTATTTCTTTGGCTAAGACTTCAAGTACCGTATAGAAAAGTTATGTTGAGAGTGGGCAGCTTTGTCTTGTCCCTGACTTCAGTGGGATTGCTTTAAGTTTCTCTCCATTTAACTTGATGTTAGCTATAGGCTTGCTGTATATTGCCTTTATTGTGTTTAGGTGTGTGTCTTGTATCTCTGATCTTTCCAAGACTTTTATCATAAACAGAGGTTGGATTTTATCAAATGCTTTTTTATCATCTAATGAGATAATCCTGTGGTTTATCTTTTCTTTCTGTTTGTTTATATGGTGGATCATGTTGATGGATTTTCATATATTGATCCACCTCTGCATGCCTGAGATGAAGTCTAGTTGATCATGTGGATGATATTTTTGATGCATTCTTGAAACTAGATACAAGTATTTCATAAGGGAAACTGGTCTGAAAAAGTCTTTCTTTGTTGGGTCTTTGTGTGGTTTAGGTATCAGGATGACTGTGGCCTTATAGAAAGAGTTTGGCAATGTCGTTTCTGTTTCTATTTTGTGGAATAGTTTGAGGAATATGGGTATTAGCTCTTTGAAAGTATGATAGAATTCTGTGCTGAAGACATCTGGTTTTGCTTTTTTTTTTTTTTTTAAATCAGACACTTTTAATGACTGCTTCTATTTCCTTACAGGTTATAGGACTATTTAACTTATTTACCTTTTCATTTCTGATTTTGTTGATTTTGATATTGTCTCTCTGCCTTTAAGTTAGTTTTCCAAAAGATTGTCTATCTTGTTGATTTTCTCAAATAAGCAGCTCTTGGTTTCATTTTCTTTGTATTGTTCTCTTTCTTTCTAAATCATTGATTTCAACATTGAGTTTGATTGTTTCCTAAGGCTTACTTCTCTTGGGTGAGTTTCTTTCTTTCTAAAGCTTTCAGGTCAGCTATTAAGATACTAGTATAAGATCACTCTAATTTCTTTATGAAGGCACTTGGTGCTATTAACTTTTCTCTTAGCAGTGTTTTCATGGTACCCCATAAGTTTGTTTATGTTGTACCTTGACTTTCATTGAATTCCAGGAAGACTTTGATTTCTTTCTTTATTTCTTCCCTGACTGAGAGGTCATTGAGTAGGGAGTTGTTCAGTTTCCATGAGTATGTAGGCTTTTTGTTATTTCTCTTGTTGGTGAAGTTCAGCTTTAGTTCATGGTGAGCTGATAAAGTACAATGGGTTAATTCACTTTTCTTGTATTGGTTGATGTTTGATTTCTGATCTACTATATGGTCAATTTTAGAAAAGTTTCCATGTGAAGAAAGTATATTTTTGTGTTTGTTTGAAAACTTCTTTATATATCAATTATGTCTATTTGACTCATGATATTTGTTAGTTTCATTATTTCTCTATTTAGTTTCTGTCTCAATGATCTGCCCATTCATGAGACTAGCATGTTGAAGTCTCTCACTATTAATGTGTGGGGATTGGTGTGTTATTTAAGCTTTAATAATGTTTCTTTTACAAATGTGGGTGCTCTTGTATTTGGGGCCTAGATGTTCAGGATTGAGATGGCCTCTTGGCAAAATTTTCCTTTGATGAGAATGAAGTGTCCTTCTCCATCTCTTTTGATTAACTTTGGTTTAAAATCTATTTTATTAGATATTAGAATGGCTACTCCAGGTTGCTTCTTGGGTCTATTTGTTTGAAAAACCTTTTTCCAGTGCGTTACTCTGAAGTAATGTCTATTTTTGTTGCTGAGGTATATTTCTTATATGCAGAATAATGTTGGGTCCTGTTTCCACATCCATTCTGTTAAACTGTGTCTTCTTATTGGAGAGTTGATGTTGAAAGATATTAATGGCCAATGATTGTTAGTTCCTTTTATTATGATGATGGTGGTAGTGCATTTATGTGTTTGTCTTCTTTTGGTTTTGATGTAGTGAAGTTATTCATATCCTGTGTTTTCTTGGGTATAGTTGACTGCACTGGGTAACAATTTTCCTTCTAGTATTTTCTGTAGAGCTGGGTTTGTGCACATATATTGTTAAAATTTGATTTTGTCAGAATATCTTGTTTTCTCCATCTATGCTGATTGAAAGCTTTGCTGGTTGTAGTAGTCTGGGCTGACATCTGTGGTCCCTTGGGGTCTTCAAGACACCTGCCTAGGACCTTCTGGTTTTTACAGTCTCTGTTAAGAAGTCATGTGTGATTCTGCTAGGTCTGCCTTTTTGTGTTATTTGGTCTTTTTCCCTTGAAGCTTTTAATAGTTATTCTTTGCTCTGTACATTTATTATTTTAATTATTATGTGGTGGACAATTTTCTTTTCTGGTCTAATCTATTTGGTATTCTGTAAGCCCCTTGTATGTTTAAAGGCATCTCTTTCTTTAGGTTGGGAAATTTACTTCTATGATTTTCTTGAATATATTTTCTGGTCCTTGGAGCCAGGGAATCTTTTCTATTTCTGTTCTTATTATTCTTAGCTTTTTGTCTTTGGTTTTTTGGGTGTTTTGTGTTGGAAATTTTAAAACTTTTTTATTTTATTATAATGTATTCAGATTATATCCCGAGTGTTATCCCCTTACTTGTATCTTCCTGTTCCCACCTTCTCTGCTTCTTCCACCCTATTCTCCTCCCCTAGACCCCTGACTGAAAGGTACCTCCTCCCCCATCATACAGCCACAGCTTATCACGTCTCATCCAGCTAGCCTTCTTCTCCTTCCTCTGTGTGCCTCCAGGCCTCCCCACCAAGGAGAAATGATCAAATCAGGCACACCAGAGTTCATGTCAGATGTAGTCCCCACTCTCTCCACAACTATGGATGATGAGCTGTCTATTGGCTAGATCTCTTACATGCATTGCCCTTGATTGGTGCAACAGTTTTTGCAGCCCCCAGCCCCAGGTCCAGATACACCAGCCTTGATAGTCTCCTTGTAGGGCTCCTGAGCCCTCTGGGTCTTTCCATCATCCCATTCTTCCATACCACTCTCAGTACTCCTCCCAGAGCCCAGCACAAAGGCCCAGAATATATCCTGAGCCATCGTTGGATGGAGTCTCTCAAAGGACATCTATATTGGGCCAATATCCAGTTATACTTGAATATATATCATGTGTGTCTTTCTGTGTCTGGGCTATTTCACTCAAGATGATCATTTTTAGTTCCATCCATTTGCCTGCAATTTTCAAGATGTCCTTGTTTTTAATAGCTGAGTGGTATTTTAACTTAATATTTTCTTTGACATATGTATTGATTTTTTCAATTGTATCCTCTAAACCTGACATTCTCGTCTCCATCTCTTGTATTGTATTGATGATGCTTACCTCTGTGGTTCCTGTTGTCATCCCTAATTTTGCATTCCTGAGATTTCCTTGGGTTGTGTTTTCTTTATTCATTCTATTTCCATTTTCATGTCTTAAATTGTTTTATTAATTTCCTTCATCTATATGATTTTGTTTTTCCTGTATTTCTTTCATTTCTTCTTTAAAAGCTTCTGTTTGTTCTGTTGTCTTTTCCTGTATTTCTTTGAGGAGTTTATTTTTTCCTTTTCAAATGCCTCTACCATCTTCATAACCATAGTTTTAAGGCTGTTTTCCTGGTTTCAGATGTGTTAAAATAGCCAGAGCTTGTTGCCATATTGCTGTGGTTTTTGTTGATTGTGTTCTTTTTTTTTTTTAATGTGGCTTAGTGTCTTTTTTTATTTATTTATTTTTTATTGTTATTAATTTATTCTTGTTACATCTCAATAGTTATCCCATCCCTTGTATCCTCCCATTCTTCCCTCCCTCCCATTTTCCCCTTATTCCCCTCCCCTATGACTGTTCCTGAGGGGGATTACCTCCCCCTGTATATGCTCATAGGGTATCAAGTCTCTTTTTGGTAACCTGCTGTCCTTCCTCTGAGTGCCACCAGGTCTCTCCCTCCAGGGGACATGGTCAAATGTGAGGCACCAGAGTACGTGAGAAAGTCATATCCCACTCTCCACTCAACAGTGGAGAATGTTTTGCCCATTGGCTAGATCTGCGTAGGGGTTTAAAGTTTACTGCCTGTATTGTCCTTGGCTGGTGCCTTGGTTTGAGCGGGACCCCTGGGCCCAAACCTGCCTAACATAATGTTCTACTTGTAGGTTTCTAGGACCCTCTGGATCCTTCTACTTTGCTATTCTCCCATGCTTCTCTCATCTAGAGTCCCAATAGGATGTCCTCCCCTCTGTCCCAGTTTCCTGGTAAGTGAAGGCTTTCATGGCCTTAATGTCAACAATTAATAAATGGGACCTCATGAGGCTGAGAAACTTCTGTAAGGCTGGAGACACTGTCAAGAGAACAAAGTGACAGCCTACAGACTGGGAAAAGATCTTCACCAACCCTACATCTGACAAAGGTCTAATATCCAAAATATATAAAGAACTCAGGAAATTAAACACCACCAAACCAAATAACCCAATTGAGAAATGGGGCTTGGAACTAAACAGAGAATTCTCACCAGAGGAATATCAAATGGCTGAGAAACACTTAAAGAAATGCTCAACCTCCTTAGTCATCAGGGAAATGCAAATCAAAACAACTCTGAGATTCCATCTTACACCCATCAGAATGGCTAAGATCAAAAAGTCAAGTGACACCACATGCTGGCGAGGATGTGGGGAGAGAGGAACACTCCTTCATTGCTGGTGGGAATGCAAACTAGTACAGCCACTTTGGAACTCTATCTGGTGCTATCTCAGAAAACTGGGAATAGGGCTTCCTCAAGACCCAGCTATTCCACTCCCTGGAATATACCCAGAAGATGCTCCAGCACACAACAAAAAAATTTGCTCAGCCATGTTCATAGCAGCCTTATTCATAATAGCGAGATCATGGAAACAACCTAAATGTCCTTCAGTAGAAGAATGGATAAAGAAACTGTGGTACATATACACTATGGAATACTACTCAGCTATTAAAAACAAGGAATTCCCAAAATTTGTGGATAAATGGATTGAGCTAGAAATGATCATAATGAGTGAGTTAACCCAGAAGCAGAAAGACTTAAATGGTATATACTCACTTATATCTGCATACTAGCCCAATGGGCATGTTGATTGTGTTCTTATACTGGCCGTTAGCCATCTGGTTGTTTCTGGTGTTGTCTGATTGTTCCTGGAACCTACTGGATTTTTCTGGTACATGGAAGAGACCTAGGCCGTGGGCTCTGGCCTGAGTCTCCCCCAATAAACTACTTGGCTAGTTGTTCCTGGATTCTACTGGGTTTCTTGGGCATGGAAGAAGGTCCCTAGCTTGTAGGCTAGGGAATGAATCTCCTCCTGTAGCCTACAGCTCTGTTCTGCTGGTTGTATCCCAGTTGGATTTATAGGCAGGAAATTAGGATGAGGGTTTCTAACCTGTGTGAGATGCTGAAGATCTCTTCAAGATAGCTAGTAGAGCCAGAAACCATAGGCTATATTTGCATACCTCTTCAGGATGGCAGGTGTAGGTGGAATGTCTGTGGGTGGTACTGTGCCTGTCTGGCATGCAGGATCCTCTACTTTCTACCCTCTACTCTTTCTGGGGAGGGATGAACATTGGCATTTTGGAGTCATCAGCATGGTGGCTTGCTCATCCTCTAGATAGCATGTTCCTGGTACTCAGACTCCACTGTGCACCACCATCTTGGACCAGGAAGCTGTATGCTCTGAATCTGTGCTTTTTTTATTACAAATTTGAAATGGCCTTCCTTTCAGAGACATTAATTATTTAATCCTGTTAAAGTGAGCATTTATATCTATGGAGAAGTCACCTCCCCTTAAGAGCTGCTTGTATGATACTATAACAGTGACTGGCTTTCTGTAGGCAATATTCACATGGCATACGTTTTTCTACTATCGTTTATGATTCTTTTTTGCATCTTTATGTTTTAAAAAATAACTGATTTAAAGCTTTCTTTAGCCTCTATAACAGTACTTTTCTTTTGTCAGAATATTTAGCTCCAATTAGGCTTTCAGGTGAGTTTACATGTCTGCATTACTATTACTGCCAAATTCTCCTTACTTTTATAGTTATGTTCTTCCCTAGTTTAAATGTATTTTGCTTTCTTTATTTCTATTGGACCTCTTTGTTACTTTCTTAGTTCCTGCTTATATGAACTTGAAAATTATACAGCCTTTTACTCTTCTTTGAAAGATTTCTATATCTTCTAGAAATTAAAACATAATTCCTTGAGTATAATATTAGTTCCTTTTTCACAATAGAAATAGGAACAGCTTACTAAGAAAGAGAAAGACACTCCTGAGAACCAAAGTGGCCCAATGAGCTGGTAAAATGTATCTATCCATTTAATGCTTTAATTTCTTTTTTAAAAGAAGGGCAGAGACACTTAAACTTCATATGCCCTTTTCCAATTCTGATATTGTTTTATGGTATAAATTAATATTATATACATTGCAACTCAGCCAGATACTAGTACTAACATCATCATTATTAATATTTATCTACATTTAATACTTTTTAAAAATCTGGGTGGGTCAAATTGGCATGGATGGTCATTCTGGCTCAAGGTCTTACTGCTGCCCAGTACCAAGCAGCCCACTGTTGATTTCCTTTGGCTACAAAGCTCCCCATTTCTCTCTATTTTTATCATGTTCCTGTTGGCTGTGGATGGCACTGGTGTCTGTTGGACATCTTTCCAAGAATGATGAGGTGGGGCAGGAGACAATGGCATCCATAAATTAAGTCTGTCTGAGCCCCAGAACTCTGTCCTGGCTTCCTCAAGAGAGGTCATTGGGTCATAATAATATTTATATCCATAAGGATTAAATCTCTTCCCTGTAGGTTAAAAATTCTCTCTGTACAGTAATTTTGATTCTATGTCATCTTTAATGTATATACATTCCACAGTGTTGAAGATTGGATGTGGCGCCTTGCATATGGTACACAGACACTCTACACTAAGCTTCACTTGTCCTAGATAGTGTAAGTCCTCTCATTCTTAAACTATGTTATGCTGCTGGGTACTCAGCCTCGTGTGTACATTTGTGTGCTTGTCATTTCACCCATGGCCACCTTCCTGTGAGTTCACTGCAAACTGGAGCCATGGAGCTGACTTTATGTTATCATCTTTTCTCTTGGAATCAAATTCGCTCATTATTCTTGTGAAGTGCCCATAGGATCTTTAAAGTTCTCTAAGCCCATGTGTCAAAGGTCTGGTCTCCAGAGCAGTTGTTTGAGAGATGATGGCACATATAAGAAGAAGAGCCATGTGAGAAGCCTTCAGGTCATCAGTGTCATGACCTTGAAGAGGATTGTGGGAACCCTGAGCCATAAAGTAAGTTTTGATCCATCATGCATTCCCATCACAGTGCACCACCATGGGCCCAAAGCAACGAGTTCAGCTGATCATGAGCCCTGTGATTAAAATCCTCTTCCCCATGAGCTGGTTATCTTCAGTATTTGGTATAGGATAAAACTAAGATATGATCTCTGTACAATGTTCCATTCCCAGTGAGCTATCAGAAATGAGTATACGGTCTATACCATACCTACTCCTTTCAAAACAGAAATAGCTAAAATGTTATTCAATGTTTAAGCATGACTGTATATAGGGGAAATTTGGATAGGCTATCTTTTGTGATACATTTGTCTAGACAGCATGTAGCAAGATGTCTGCTAAAGGCTGTGTCATCAGTAAACTGTGCTAACATTGCCTTGCATTGGGTTGTACATGCCTCCTGATTGCCTGTCATGTATTAGAGAGATCCAGTTACACAGAGAACAAACCTGCTGTCCACATCCACAGTCTGACATGTGTAGGCTCACAGCTCTTTCAGCATGATGAGGCTTGTAGTTGTCAGCTTTATCATGAGCATTACATTTCAGTTATCCTTTACCATTTGTATTTATGTATTCATTCCCACTTAGACATAGTGAATAATGGTAGACTAATACAGTTTAGACATTCAAAATTTAAGTGCTTTATTACTACATACTCATTATACATTAACAACCAATTTCATTATGACATTTTCTTATACGTACATGATGTATTTTTGTCATTTTCAGCTGTGTTCTAGATACTTTTCCTGAAAGTTCTTCGAGGGAATGATTAATAGATATTATAAAAATGTGAAAACCATATTTTCCACATGTAATTTAGTTTTAATGCTGCACTAAGAAAATAATATCCACTTTATGTCTTTTCCTTTCTAAAAAAAAATATCAAATGTTTTTAACAGTTAAGCAATATTTTAAAAAAATCTGTGATTAGGAGTAGAAAACTATCACAAAGTCAAGGTTCTCAAACTGTAACAAATGAAATAAACAACAATTCAAATTCCCTCAAAATAAAATAAAGCAACCATGAACATTGGGTTAAAAACAGTGGACGGAGCTAAAGCTGCAGGATGTAAAGCTGGGCAGGGAAGGAAGGCTAGCTGGAGAAGCACTTAACTGGGGTGGAGTTGCCATTTTCCTTCATACTTTTTAATTTTTTATTTTAATTTATTTATTATTTATTTTACATTTATGAGTGCTCTATACAGGCCAGAAGAGGGCATCAGATCCCTGTATAGATGGTTGTGAGCCACCATGTGGTTGCTAGGAATTGAACTCAAGACCTCTGAAAGAGCAAACAGGGCTCTTAACTGTTGAGACATCTCTTCAGCCCTCCTTCATTCTTTTAACATGAGTTCACTCCTGTAACCATCTTGTGTCTCAGTCACCTTCTTGTTCATAGCAAGCAATTGTTTGCTGAAATTAGTAAACTTTTTGAACTTGTAATACATGTTTTTTTTTAAATGATCCTCAATAAAAGTTAAAGAATCAAATAAAAATTTCTGGTGCTAAATAGTTTTCTGTTTGCCCCTTGGTTTTCAATGACAGTGACTAAATCCTGCTTACTTCACTGTCCCTGACTTTCAGAATAATGCTCAGCACATGAATACTTTTAAAATATTATACAGAAAACAATGAGTGTTTTCATTAAGAATAGTGGGGTGGATTGTGGGTCATACTGTAAGCATCAATAATGTTTATGATAGCTTAATATGACATCCTCCATATATTTACTACTCAGTCCATTTGTTTATTTTTATTACAGTGAATCATTATCTTATATGATATTTAAAAATAAAGTATATTCTTTTTATTGCTGGGACCCAAACCTGGGGTCCCATATTTGCTAGTTAAGAGCAAAATCATCAATCCCACAAAATCTTATTATGTAAAAGAATTCTGAGTCTCTAACTATAAACTCCATTGTTTTCTGTCAACATGATACAACCTTAAAATCATTAATACACTATCATAAGTCAAGGAAAATATGTATAAAATGATGGAAGACATTTTACATACAGGAGAAAAATGGAGAAATAGAAGGGTGCTTTGAAGTTATCCAGGTCTAGACTTAAGCCTTCATTCTCACTCAACTGCCTGTGTGACTTGGAGCAAATAGTATTTATCTAAATTTGTTTTTACTATAAGGAATAAACAAATTTTGTAGCTAGAAGTGTTGCCCCTCTTCTTACCTGTGGGTGTTAGTTTTGAAACTTCAGATATGTATGTTTCTTTTGGAATATCCAAAGAGGTCAAGAAATTCCTGAAGGGATCTTGGGAGGAGCTTTCCAGGCAGGAGAGAGAATACATTGGTAAAAGGTTGAAAGGGAACACTAGAACAGGTAGAGTTAAGCAGGGGTGAGGAAGCAGAGATTAGGATAGAAAAGAGAGCATAGGGAGTGCTAAATAACATTAAAGACCTTCTGGAAAAGATATATGAAAACTTTCTACTGTAGAAACTTCCAGAAAGAAATCCCAAACACACACACACACATATATACAAACATAGAGAGACAGACAGAGAGACAGACAGACAGTCAGAGACAGAGACCATAAAGTTACCATATAAGAAGACAATGTCCATATTAGAGGTTAATGGGGAAAAAAAAGGCCAGTGGAAGGAATGGATTGTTTTGGGGTGGGGGTGATAGTTGGTCAGTGAGGTTCCATAGACACTCAAACATTACAAGCTATTGTCATTGCTGGTTTACCCTCCAGAACTTGACTATAAGACACTATTTTTCAGTGAATTAACAGCAAGCCTAAGAGATACCGCCAAAGGGGAAAAGTGGTTCTGGGAAAGGGGGGAAAGGAGATGCAGTCTCTGAGAGTGACAGTGTTGACAAGAAGTGTCAAGGCCCTAAAGGTGGTACAATGTCTTAAAGGTCAGACACATTCTATGTGAAAAACAAGGCAAAATCATTGAAGTCATGGAAAAGTTAAAGACTGGAATGAGATTCAATGAAGTGGCCTCATAATATAGTGAAGATAAAGCCAGGCAAGGGGGTGACTTGAGTTAGATGACCAGCGGGTCCATCTTGGGACCATTTTAAGAAGAGGCATTTTCCTTTCTTCTAAGTGGAATGGATAAGCCTGTTTTCATGGACCCACCAGTTAAGACAAAATTTAGATACCATATTCATATTATTATGGTTGAAGAAAGAAAATAAAATCACATGAATGACTGAAAAAAAGACACTATTGTTCAAGACACCACATACTTAAGTCACAGAAGATGATGAAATCAAGATAGTATGGATCTGGAAAACTTATCCATAGTGGTTAGCTTTCATAGTGCTGGAAGGTGCTATGTAAAGCCACTAAAGGACAAAAGCAATCATCAGTTATACCCACGTGTGAATCCTGCAAGCAACAGTAGTGTCTGGCCTGACAAGACATGCTCACTGGTGCAGTAGTGGCATGAACTTGATAGAGTAACCAACCACTTTCCAGTTGAATTTAAGACCCTCTGAACAATATGAATCTCATGCTTGGCAACATTTTCAGGCAAGATCATATGACTAGACAGGTCATGTGCCCTAGGAGAAGATGTACTACAATTATTCTGCCAAATGGACATAGTACTATATCCATAAATCAAAGCATCTCTCAACCCTCATCTGATAAGCTTGTATTTGTAGAAGATGGCAAAACAGTGACCTACAACTGACTAAGGTACAGAGAATAAGAGATGTCACAATTCTCAGACCTAAATGGAGCATATACATTGTACCCCTCTTCTCAAATCTCAGAAATCACTGCAGAAAAGGGGGACAGAGAAAGTCGAGGTTATAGATGACTATAAGGAAACAGTGCCTTCTAGATACAGAAGGGCAGATGAAAATATGATCTCATAGTAGTGGAAACAGCATGTATAAAAACCAGTGGAAGCCCAAGCCAGAACAAATCCCAGCTTGGAGGTGGAAGTCAAAGTTGAAATCCCACCCTTAGCTGTGAAGCTACTGGCAATTTTTGTTGTTGTTAGGAGAAAGAGTTTTCTATAGGATTATTGTTTCTGTTAATCAGACAAAGCTCCAGTGAAAGACCATGCATCCATGAATATTTGGTCTTGATGGATTAAAAACAATTGTAGGGACCTCGTGTTGGATGGTTAGGAAAGAGAAAGATTGTGAGGAGGGAAGGGAGTGGTGAATCCAAAAATCATATTGTATGAAACTTTCAAAGAGATAGTAAAATGTTAGACAATGAACTTTAGTATAATCACATAACCACAAAGCTCATAACAGGAAAACAAACCTACAAAAAGGAAGTGAAATGTTGTACCTTAAGGTCTAAGGCAGTGATTTTCAACCTTCTAATGCTGAGACCCTTTAATACCCATGTTGTGGTGACCCTCAACCATAATATTTTTATTACTCCTTCATAACTGTAAATTTGTTGCTCTTATGAATCCTGATGTAAAAATCTGCCATCCAGCATATGGGATATGCTATTCCTGGGTGGCCATGATCCTCACGTTGAGAACCAATGGCCAAGGGGTTGTTGGAAGGAAGGAGAGAATAGATAAGAGGAAGATACATTGTATACATGCATGACGTTTTCAAAGAATTTTTAAATGAGAAAGTTATGTGTCAAAGGCTACATGAATAAATATGACTAAACGTTGAGTAAAAGAAGCAGCACAAAATACATATAGTTGTAATCCATGTTATAAAACGCAGTAAGTACATATTATAGGGACACATTTATACATGGTAATACTTGGAAGACGTAGAAGCGATCTCTCTGGGAAGCATCTGAAGTCCTTGTTTCCTGAAAGCATGGATTACCTGGCTGACTATCATGTGTGGACTCTCAGTGCAGATACTTTTATGTTTTCTTTTAGGATAAGCTTAAAGTCTTAGAACAAACCTGGGAGTGGGTTCTATCTTCAACCTCAGGAAAAACATCCACTCTACACATACTCAGAACGATTGCTTGTCTATGTGCTCTGGGGCTAATACTGGCTCCCAATGGAGTGGTAGGATTTAAGCTAAGAAAAAACATAGTAAAGAGGTATTTCTCTGTCTACATTTCCTCTTCCTGTTTATGGGTGCTTAGGAAGTTCTTCCCTTGGCATCTGAGTAAGCCACAGGATCCCTCATTTCCTAAAGCAGACTATAAAACAACCCCAGTGTTCTAATTAACTGCTATTAGGCTACAGCCCCTTTGTCCAACCACACTTCTGCATGGCTGCACTCTCCACCAAATATAAGCACAGCAAGCTTTCCTGTTTCTCCGAGCCATAGAGACTTCATGTCACATAGTTCTCTTATTAAGTAGTGGGTGTTTTTCTCTCTTAAGCGGCTGGCTACTATGGCTGCCCCAGCATGAGACCAGTGATGGGTGATGGCACAACCATAAATGACAAAAAGTAACATCCAAATCATGTCACATAGTTGAGTTTTGCTATGATGGATTGTTTTACTCATTGACCACTGTCCTTATCTCCTGAGTCTGCCTTTAAACTCAGAAAGACATGTTCAGCAGTTAAAGTTAGACTAAGTTGGGTTAAGGTCCACTTCTCCTGCATACTTGGCATGATCTGGGAAGCTTTCTGCCAAATTCCAGACAGCTGCATAAAATCTTGGGCTAAGGAATGAGCAAACACATTCATGAGATGAGTTGGTGCTATTGTCAGTGATGATTTATAAGTTTCCCTTTTAAGTTTCAGGTTTATAAGCATCTCAGTAATCACGTGCTGTGTCCAGGGTTGTAATTTCCCTTAAGAACTCAGGCACGCACATTTAGCACTGCAAAATATCATGGAGCTTTGAGTTACACAGCCTCCTACAAGATTTATGTACTTGTTCATTAATATTCATCAATTCTGCTGATTAACACCCTTGCTCTGGTGATATGATTTGTGAGACAGCTTGCAAGTTTCTCTTGACTCGTACTTGGACTCTCCAGCCTCTTGAGCCTTGGGTCTCTTCTGCCTCCTGCACAGAAGTATTACAAGGCTGAACAAGGAAATAACTTCTTTTTCTTTTATCATTCCACATTTAACAAGGTCCGTCATCAGGAGGGATTCAGTGTACTTCTGGTTCTATGCTGAACACCATACAGAGCAGGGACGCCACCACTCTTGTCTTTACCACAAGAAAAAAAGACAAACAAATTAGAAACCAGTGACTATTTTGTACTCCTAAAAACAACTGAAGTTGCAGGTGAAATATACCACCACAGAAAGATGAATTTGGAAACACATTGCAGACTCAGTAGCTTGTAGCAGAAGCTGCCAGCAGCCCTTAAACTTGCAGCAGCCCTTAAAGGAGGGATTTTCATACACTTCAGGAGTGTTAGTGACAAAAAAAATTAGATCAAACAATAACAAATGAGCAATGTAAGCTCATATTTGAAGGAATGAAAATATACACTAATATCTTGAATGGGGCATACCTCTAAATCTAGCATTCAGGGGATGGTGGTAGGAGAATCAGGAGTTCAAGGCCAGACTAAATGTAATGAGTTTGAGGCCAGCGTACACTGCATAAGACTATGCACCCCTAAAAAAAAAAAAAAAAAAAAAAAAAAAAAAGGAAAAAGAAAAAGAAACAAGTAAACAAGCAAGCAAACAAAGTGCTGCAAGAGAATGAAGAGTTTTCTTATGTGTCTTAATAATCTGGTCATAGTTGGGAAAAGAATTTGTGAGCTTTAAAATAGAGCAATAAAACATTCTCTGTGGGAAAACAGTGCTAAGTTTGAAATAACAACTCCAGATAATCTGAGAAGTGTGTGGCAATTGCAAATGTTGTAATTGTAGTACCAGAAGGTGAAAGAAGGCATGGAACTCATTGGGTAAGGAAATTCTTCTATATTGACAATTATAGCATAATTGTTGTAGCATACAGCAAACCTCATAAATAAATGTACAATGAAACACAAGGCACATTACCAGATTATAAATGGGATCAAGATACTTGACCATATCTCTTCAATCTTGACATGTTCCTCTCTCATTGTGGCAGAAGGGGCCCTATCCTGAGATTGAAGGTACTTGTTGAGTTTGATGCACAGATTTGTGTGTCTGGGCCAGTGTCCTGCCTGCTGCTGCACTCTCCTCTGTTCCCATTGGCCTTTGCCCACAGCGTTCTCCAGAGGCAGAGTGAGTGACTGCTGGGGTGAAGCATGAAAAGGCTGTACCAGCAAATAGTGTTTCTGGCTCCTTTTCAAGCTTTAATATCCTATTGGTTCACAACCCATTCCTGAGTCATAGTCCAGGACAAAACAGGCTTATGTTTTCCACTATAATTTTATCCTGGATGAAATTTCTCTGTATCTAAATGCCCAGTCTGTTCTTCAAAGTCCACTGAGTAAGCATCTTGACTTTTGCTTAGGAAGTTATCAAAACTAATGCTTTTTTTTTTTGCAGTGTGTTTGAGAGAAGGTTTTAGGGACACAAGCAAAGTAGTAGAAACTACAGAAGACATTTACATGAGGGTCTACCTCTAAACTAATGTGTAGATGATATCAAACAGGCAAAGAGTACGTTGACTAGAAAAGGAGGAGGCTGGGACAGTGTGACTCTTGGAGACGAACAACCTTACATTATGTGTGTGTGTGTGTGTGTGTGTGTGTGTGTGTGTATACATTATATATGTATATATAATATATTTGTGTGTGTATTAATATATACATATGTATATAAATATATACATATATAACGTATCCTTAAGTAAATGGCTATATTATGTTTATAGAAAATAAGTATATATGATATATTAATGATGACATAAACTTATCAGAAAATCTGTGTGTGTTTTAAAGTATGAGAGGTAAGTTTCAAACTATAAGAGCTACATGAGCAAGGGAGAGTCTTGAATTACACAGTGGAGAAATGTAAAGGGAGCATGAGAAAAGAAAAGCTGGCCCAAAGTCCTTATAGGATTCAGATCTACCATTAGAGGTATAGTGGGAAAGGTGGAAAAGACTCCGTATTGACCCAGGATCTAGGATAAATGCTTCTATGGCTCCATTCTTCATCTTCACAGGCAGAGTGGTAACAGTATCATCAAGTACACATGAAACTAGTGAACCGTCAGTGTAACATAATGGTTGTGAGCATCCAGTCCCAAGTCAGACTTCATGGGCTTGCGCTTAAAGTGTTATCAGTTGCATTTCTTGAGGAGAATATCTGAACTTTTTATATCTCTGCTTCTTCATATGTAGAACGCAATTTGAAGCAATATATACTTTCAGGCTGGTGTGAAGGTTTGCAAAATGCACATAAAACCTTCTGCTTGGTGCATAGAAGATAGTATTTAAAGATTCTCTTGAGTTGCATGAAAAGGACCTTGCCTGATAGTAAACACAACATTCAATAAATGATAAGTTTACACAGTTCAGCCATAACACTTGGAAAAATAACAATATTTGAGTGACTACTGGAGCCACCATTTCCTTTCCTCCATGATTTTCCTTTTCTTACAGCATCTCTATCTTACATATACACTACTTCAGCTAGAAACACTTCAACAGCAAGGTCAGAAAGGTGTTCTGTGGGATGGGCCGGGAGTCTCTGCCAAACAACCATGAGCTGTTGCCCAGAATAGTACATGGCAGCAGAGCTATTTCCTCTAGCCTGTGTTCCTCTGGGCCTGGAGGATGATCTGTCACTTTATTTTTACTTAACAATTCTCTTTGAACCCTGGACTTGATATAGAACCATCGGAACAGATGGAGTGTAAAGAAAAGTGTACACACATTTTAGTGTTGGGACCCAGAGTTTTTCTTCTGAGTCTTCTAGTCATCTGGCCTCTTTGCTTATTCCAATAATTCCCATTCAGATCTAGGAATAAACACAACAGGATTTGTCTAAGGATTTAAAAGTCGGCTTTTGGCATTGCTATTTGAATATTTGGGGGCAAGACCTTAGAAATACTGAAACAAGAAGCCAGACAAATTTCTTGGTAGGTCAAGGCACTTGCAGCCGAGGCAAATGACCTCAGTACTATCCCCAGATCCAACATGGAGGAAGAAGGGAAACTACTCCTTTAATTTGTCCTCTCTCTTACACACATACACACACACACACACACACACACACACACACAGAGAGAGAGAGAGAGAGAGAGAGAGAGAGAGAGAGAGAGAGACATACACACCATGCCATGCCTGTAACCAAGCATGTGCACAATAAATATGTAAATCTAATAAGACTTTAAAAAGAAATGTCATGATGAAAATAACAGAAAATACCTCATTTCTAAGATCATTGGAAAAAGTAGGTGTTTCATTTTGAAGAAGCTTTCAACCTGACTGTGAGAGGCCTCACTAGTGATACCAAGACTTAGGAAACAAAGGCACGATGTCTGAAAGCTTAAAATTAGCCTATCTGACTATATCCATATAAAAAAATACAAAAATGAAATAAATAAATGAAATTTCAACCTGAATTATAAGACCTTGTTGAATGCCTAGCTGAAATTCCTATCACTTATGTTAGTTTACTTCAAATGAAATTCAGATAAAAGGAGGGACTTTCCGCCTATGTGTAGGCGGAGCAGGCAGAGAAGAGCTGGTGGTGAGGCATCTTTGCAAAGATGTCAGGCAAGCCCTGGGAGATATGAAGATGAAGCCGAGCTCAGGGTTGACTATGGCGACTGTGAAGGAAGCTCCTAAGGTCCTGGCGATGGACGGATATCCTCTTAGAGCAGATTGAAACCCAGTGCCAACCTAGGTAGAAAATTACGATGACTTGGTGAAAGGAGAAAGAGAAAATTGCCAAAGAGGAAAACAAACTTGTTGGGAAAGGAAAGTCTCACAGCACATACAGAGAAGTCCAGTCAGCTGCATGGGTCAGCAATACTAGTGACTGAGACGTGGTCAAATGGGTTCCCTACAAACACTCAGAAGCAGTTCCTGAGGAAGTCCTGTAGGAGTTTCCCCCACGCTGTTTGGTAGGAAGGCTTGACTGGCGTTCATATTAGAAAAGCCTCTCTATGTGCACTTAGGCAAGGTAGCCTGTAGGGCTGGAGGAGCCCTTGTGTTGCTGCCAGCCTGGGATGACTCCTCTGGCTCAAGGGGAAAGCTTGGCTTTTACAGAGCTTGATGCTCCTCAGAGATCTGCCTTCCAGGTCTCATGGTCCTTTTATTTAAAAGATGCCTGATGGCCACACCTAAAGTTGGGCCCTCCTCTACTGGAAGGTTCCCAGCTGGACACAGATCCTCTCCTGCCTTCTGGCAGCACATTTGGATCTGGGAGAAATTCACTACTCTGCACTATTCTACCCAATTGTTCTGTTCCTAAGCCCTATGGTGGGCTCCGGTTGGTACGCAATGGTACCCTGTGCCATTAAATACACAAGGTCGAGTGAGCTGTGGTGCCTGCCCCATGAGAAAATAAAAGCAGCAATTATCTGATGAGTTGTACAAGTACAAAGTGTGGAGCAAACACTGAAGGTGGAGCCTGGCTACCTAAGCATGTGTCAATGCAAATGATACTTTCCTGGGAGACACACCCAACTCACCTTCCTATCTCCCCACCCCCACCCCCACCCTCTCCTTTTTTATGGGCTTTAAGCATAATTCTTTTGTGGGCAGCTGTTGTTCTAATCAGACAGAAAGGCCTCACTTTAGGACTGCATTCCTGGATTTCTAGACTTGCCAGTTACTGTCCCATGTGATCCGTGGTGCCTGGGGTGTTTATTGCTCAACAGACCAGGTGTGATATCTCTGCAGGAGCCAAAGCCCACAGCCACCACGAAGGCCAGGAGTTTTGCCTAGTAAACAATTAGGCCCATGATTTTCGTTTTGGTTTCTTACTGAACTGAGGTGTTGCCTAAAAACACACATGTTTTTAAAAGTCGTTTTACCTTAAGTTTGTCTTTAACAGTATACACGTTTATTTGGGAGGATTTTCCCTTCTCCGTTTGCTTAAGGGCGTTCTTAGATTTTGTGTCTCACAACTTTCTAATATCTGAACAGAAAAGAACCTTAAAAATGGTTGAACCTGGGCCTTCCATCCTGTGTGTGAATGTAGCCCTTACTCCTTCATGTTGGCATCCGGAGCCATCCAACAGTGGGTGGCACACTGCTTTGTTCATGTCTGGTGCATGCTTTGAGCTTTCAGAACAAAGGCTTATATTATCTTTAGAGCATTACACAATCTCCAAATTGCTTTCACTTATGTTTCCTCCTTTGATTGCAACTGGTGTTGTCATTGTGTTATGAAAACAGCCACCCAGATGGCTGGGTTATATTCATTACCTCATAGCACTGTGACAGTCAGGTCTTTTCAATACTCCTGTATGACTATCTGAAAAAAATAAATTTATGGGTACTCAAATTATAAAGTTATAGGTTCCTGTGGGACTTGGTGGCACATGCCTCCAACCTCAGCACTTGGGATGCTAAACTAGACTGCACCTCAAGTCTTGCTTGGGCTGTGTAGAGAGACTGTGTCTCAAAACAATAAAACAAGAGTAGGTGGTGATGGGGGTGGGTCAATTTTTAAAATGCTTACCATACATGCCTGAGGACCTGAGTTCAGATCCCAAGCACCATCTAAAATCTGAGTGTAGTGCTGTGCGTTTATAATCCTGGTGCCAGGGAAGAGGAGCCAAGCCGATACAGGTAAGTCACTGGCTACCCAGTCTAGGCAATTTGGAGAGCTCCAGATTAGTGAGAAACCTTGACCCAAGAAGTAAGGTAGAAAGTGACTGAGGATGATGCCTGATGCTGGTCTTTGGCTTTGAGATACAAATGTGTATGGATACCAACACACACACACACACACACACACACACACACACACACACACAAATACCCACACACATACACACAGCCATATGAACACAAACGTATACCATGCCAAAGAGGAGGGGCGGTGAGCAGCAGAAAAATGCCAGATCCCTAAAGGGAACAGTTGTCATGTGGAGAAACATGGATTAGAACCACGACACTCTGCCACAACAGTACGGTAAAGCTTTGGACTTCATTTCCCGCCCTCAGAGACGCATGGACTCAAGTTAATGTTTCATAAATCTATAACTGCAATGGACTGTGCTTGGTCTACAGAATGGGCAGCTTGGAGTGGGATTTGTACAGAGCTGGAATACAATACTTTTTGTTATTTCAGCTTTTTAAAAAAATATTAGAAACAATGCTGACAGGCAAATAAAAAGTCTCAAAAAAAAAAAACCTTCGGCCCAGAGAAATAGGTCAGTGGTAGAGCACTTTTTCTTGCCCTGTGTTCAACTTTCTACAGACCAGCAATATAAGTAAGGCAACACCTCTGAATCCACAGTTTGTGGACAGGCTGAATATCTTTCTAAATAGTGCCTCTTTCCCTCTTGCGAAGTCCCTACATGTACGTTACGATTAATATTCTTCATACAGTGATATCCTCAGTGGGGTATGGGCCTGAGTGATTCAGGAACACCCACTGAAGAAAGAGCTGCCACAATGGAAATCATGATTTCCGACCTACAAAGGAATAGGAGTGCTGTGAAGAGATCACGGGTTTTCAAAAGTTCTCTAAAATCTACAAAAAGTGTTGCCAATGGGAATAGGTACAAGAGGCTTCAATACCTTTTTGGCTTGCAACATGAACCCTATATCAGCCGTTCAGTGTCTTCGCATGTGAGCCTGAGTTTGCACTGTTCTGTCCTGTCTGACTTGGAGTCTGAGATCTGGCCCCGTAGCCTCTTTGTAATCCTTCAAAGCTGTAGCATAGTGAAACAAACCCAGTCAGTCTCTTTCCTCACACTGACTTCAAACATGCATATGTAACTTGGGCATGATTTTGAATCTCAGTTTTCAATACTAAAATCACCAGGTATTAAGTAATCTTCTATTTCTACAAGAGTATTACAAGGTAGTGTTAACACAATTCTTCCTTTTCTAATGTTTCAATTTTTCCAATTTGTGTACATCTGATTAACTGATTGTGAGGACTGCCCTATGTAGGCAGTGTTCTTTTTATGATGAGGAAAACGGGCTCGAAGAAGTAAAGATAATTGCAGAAACCAAAGGTATAGGTAATGGCCAAGTCAGAACCATGATTTAAGTTACTGCACACAAAGTGTTTTCAACTTCAAGAAAACCCTATGTGGAAAAAAAACTTCAAAAATAGATGAGAGTTGAAGTTTACCTTTTTCCCCCTTTTCCCCTTGGTGCTTTTGTTTATGTCGATTTAGTTTCCCTCCTTCTAAGATGTCTGTGTCTATTCCAAGTGCTCTACAGAAGCAATCTAAAAGATTCCCTGACTCTAAAAGCTGAGAAACTCTATGTCCAAAACATGCTTGAGGGGCTAGGTGTTGTTTGTTATTTCTTTTCTTTGTGGGTGGTCTGCTGTGAATCCCAAGACCTCCACTGCTGTAGAGGAGCAACAAGATCTGATGGCTCACTGGGGAATTAGAAGCTGTTATTTTGCCTTCCAAAACAACAGCTGAGCTAGCCAAGCCCATGTCAACACACACACACACACACACACACACACACACACACACACACACACACACACACACACACACACACACACACCACCTGCATAGAGATTAGCCTTCAGCCTTAACTCCACCCACTTAATCTCTTCATCTAAAACTGTTTCTCTTGCTTTTCCAAGAAGCTGATCCTCATTCCAAGATCATGGTGTGCAGATCCCAGGATCCTGGAGACTGGCTGGCAAAAAGGACTCCCCAGTCCAGTGACTCCTTGCTCACATGGCAGCCTGTATATGGAATCAGGGCGTTTGCATTACTAATTCATGCCTCTTTTTAAAAAATATATATTTTATTAATTTATTCATATTACATCTCAATTGTTAGCCCATCCCTTGTATCCTCCCATTCCTCCCTCCCTCCTGCTTTCCCCCTACTCCCCTCCCCTATGTCTGTGACTGAGGGGGACCTCCTTCCCCTGTATATGCTCATAGGGTGTCAAGTCTCTTCTTGGTAGCAGGCTAATTCATGCCTCTTATCTTGAAAAGGAATCTACCCAAATGTCTTGATACTCCTTGTGTTCATGAAGAAGAAAATGCAATTCCACCTTCCTCTCCTCCCAGGAAAATAAGGTTCTGCCTGGCCACTGTACGTGTGCCAGGTGTGTTCAACACATCAGATTGGCAACTGGCCAGTCCTTGAACTCACCCTTTGATGTTTCAGCTGAGTCTATGCTGCTCTCCGGACAGAAATGCTGCACGGCAGTATGTATGGAACTATCAGAGTATGCCACTTTAATTCTCTTTACAAGCAGGATTTCATGGTCACCAGAGGACACACCAGGTTGTGCTGGGTGTGTGTGTGTGTGTGTGTGTGTGTGTGTGTGTGTGTGTGTGTGTGTGAACACATTTCAAGCATGAGGTAACTAACCAAAGACAGACTGGAGGAACATCAGACAGATGCATTTAAAACAAAGTTGGGAAAGCGGACAAAATGGTTTTATTTTCCCTTCCTTTGCATGCCCCTGTGAACTTTTGTTCCACCGCGATTGTTCTTTCTTTGGAATCTGGCATCTGCTGCTCACAACTCCCCCTCATGCTCAGGCATGTTTATGAACTTTTCTCGGCAAGTTTTGACATTACCTCTCTGGGACATTCTATCAGAAGCTTTGCCTTGTGGCCAAACTTTAACGAACTCACAACCACTAGGCAGCAGGACCTCCCTCGGTTATAGCAGTGTTTGGGGCCAACGTGGTCAACCTCAGCTTTTAAAAAAACAGCAGGAGTAAGCAGAATCTTACAGCTCTGCCTAGTGCTGATTCCTAGATTTCTTCCCATGAAATATGTTGGTTGGAGCTTATACAAGCTCACCCTAGAGTTTAGAATTCCCTCTGGAAACATCCAGGAGACAAGCCAAGTCCAAGATAGTCATAATATAGTAAAGAGAAATTGCAGGAAGAGCTTGAAAAAAGAAAATGGTGCAGACTGCATTGTGCAAAAATAAGAAAGCCCACCCCTGTTGGACAACTAAAGGTCTTAGGCACTCCAACACTTAGAGTGTAATCTTGGCTTCATCTCATCCTATAAAGATGGGCGCTGGGCCTAGCCATGTATTCCTCCAAAATGGAGAGGTGGAAGTCAACATCCAGCAACCTTCTCTAGAAGCAGAACTGTTGCAGATGTACCTTGTTAGGATGAGGGCAGAATGGAATAGGGCAGATCCAGTTGATATGACCAAAGTCCTTATAAGTTTGTATAGTGAGAAATACACAGAGAGAGGAAAGGTCATTTATAAACTAACACAAGGCTGACTTCTACAGGCCAAGCAGAGAGGCCTTCACCTGCAATATATTTTTCTTTCATAGGCCTTAGAGGAACTGGCCCTGTAGAGGTCTTGTGAAACAGTACATTTCTATGCTTATGCTTTTAGCAAGTCAGTTTGTGTGTCTTTGGTACTGTGGCCCTAGAAAATTAGAGTACCAAGGCCCAGTGATGTTACTAGCTCCATTTGTATCCAGTTAGCTCATGTTTGAATGCCCTGTTACAGCCTGGTGTAAAGTCTCAAGAAAACCTGGGCTGGAATTTCCCATGATTCCTTTCAAGACAACGTGATGACATTGTGGTTTTCAAATGTTTTATCTAGAGACTCCTTATTTACAATGCCCAATGTATAAGCTTCAGTTAGAGCCCTTGTAGTTGGAGGCAGATGGAGGCTATGCTCTCACATCCTCATGTCTCTGTCCCTCACTACACTCTTGTGGTCCTCCGTGATCTCCTCCCTATCCTGTAGCACACACTTGGCAAAACACAGCATACAAGGAGAAACTAAGTGAAAACTAACATCATACCTACATGAAGAATGGTACAAGAATACAAGGAATGGTTTCCATTAAATAAATGTCATGGACATTTACAGGATAAGAGCCCAAATTAAAGGGTATCATGTCCGGCCACGGTTCAGTCAGTTAGGTTCATGACACGTAGGATGAGGGTCTGATGTGGTATCTCCAACACTCACACACAACCCATGTACTATGCACAGCTAAAACCTTGGCACCAGTGGAGAGGAGGAAGCACTGAAGGCGAGTGCCAGATGATCTAGCTGAATCAATGATTTCTGGGTTCAGTGAGAAGCAGTGTCTCAAAACGCAAGGTAGAGAAGTGCTACAGGAAAACACTCAAAGTTAGCCTCTGGCCTCCACAAGCACACAAGTATAAATGCGTATGAGTGCACCCCAAATGCAGATGAACACATACACACAAAATGTATATTTACACAACATATACACACTTGAGTACACACGTTTGAAAGAACAGTGCTAATTTTTCAAAATGTCTTTTCTACTGTCTGACTGACAGATCATGATGGAAAGACCATAGGATGATGGAAAATGGAGACCCCAGCAGCCAGGTGTTGATGCAGCTCAGGTTCTCCCATCCTGTCTGATGTCCTGCAATGCCCTGAGCCTCTCCACTCAAGGGGGATAAAGAAATGGAATCGCAGATATAAAAGAAATGTGGAAATTCATTGGAAATTATGTCACACCTGTATAAGGATTATTTTCATACAAGACTATCTTGCCTTTTAGAATGTAAAAAAATATCATTAAAATAGACTGAGGAATGAGGGAGGGACACACACTAAAATGGAGGTTCTTGAATCCCCAGCCAACCCTTTAAGAGCCGGGCTGACTCCATATCTGGGAGAATCAGCATACCATAAAATTAGAAAAATGCGATCATTAACTGGGCCATTCTGCATAGGCCTTCACCTCTGCACTCAGCATTCTCTTTGAAGTCCATGACCTCTCTGTGTCAGTGAACTGTTGAATGACTACTCTAAGCTGAATGGAGCACCCCAGCCCACCTTGCCGGTGCAATCAGACGAGGCTTACACAGGCCAGCAAGAGTCTCTGATTAAAATTCACTTCAGCAAATGGAGTGAGGCCCTGGGGAGTCAGTAATGTACGTAAGGCCTGTGCTCTAGCATGAGCCACGTAAATCTCAAGAATAAGAATGAGCAAGTCATGGCTCATTTTTTGAAGGGCTAGTTCTACTGGAAACTCCCGCGTACAATTTTATTTATTTATTTTTTTAGTCTGAAGTTCAATAAACACATTGTTATTAACAGTGGAAGAGCATATTGTCCGTTTGCCAGAGATTTCACAAAATTCCATTAAGTTAGAGCTGTGGAGGCCACCTGGTCTAACCATCATCTCATTTTGTGGATGTATAAAACAAGAGGGACACTGGCCTCTCAGAGCTCATCCCTAAGGGGATGATGCCAAAGCACCACTGGAACTCACTCAGACTGCCATCCAACACTTGGTACTGCTACTGATGGTCCAAAGGGTTGACATGTCAGCATTGCACTCAGATTGCCATCCAACACGGTACTGCTACTGATGGTCCAAAGGGTTGACATGTCAGCATTGCAGGAATGACAGAAATGACTTTGAACAAAGGAGAGCTAATTATTACCAATGTATTTTGGGAACGTTTTTTGATAATAAACACACACAATGTGCCTGACTTTGTGGCCCTAAGTTTGAGCACAGGCATTAGCCAGAGGTACTTAGGAAATGATTTTCGGGATGTACATGTCAGATCATGCTAATCGTTAAAATTAATTACGGAGTGACTTGACTCCTTGCAATTATTTTGGATATGTTTCCAAACTTGTTGACTTTCTTTATAATTTTCAAACTGAAAAACAAAACAACAACAACAACACCAAAATTAGATGGGAGAGGAGCTGGAGCATAACTCAGTGTTACGAGCACTATGGGAGCTCACAGCTGTCCTTAAAGTCCAGCTCCAGGGTGTTTGACACCCTCACACAGGCATACATGCAGACAAAACAACAATTCACATAAAATAAAAATAAATAAATCATGGGACCGGAGAGATTTAAGTGGCTAAGAGCACTGATACTCTTTCAAGGGATCCTGGTTTGCTTTCCAGCACCCACATGGTGACTTATAACCATCTGTAACTCTAGTTGCAGGGGACCCAATATCTTCCTCTGTCTCTACTTGTACTGTACATACAAAGTGTATACACATTCATGCAGGTAAAACAGTCATACACATAATTTTTAAAAAGCAGTTGGGTACATCTAAATTATTATAAGTATTTTTATTGGAATTTTTAAAATAGATTTTTAATGTTACCAAAGCACTTTTGAGAATACAAAACAAATTTTCAGAGTGTATAATTTATTTCAGCAAATTCAGAAATGACAATTTTTTTCCTGAAACATAGTTACACAGTTGCTGGTTGTGTAACTAGGTAAACATTGAGCAAGCCTGAATTCCTGCTGCTATAAAATGAGATAGTAGTACCTTCTCTGTAGGCCTGTTTTCTAGGTGAATTTTTGTATGTAAATCACTCAGGCACTAAATCTTAACCTCACCATGCACATGTATGCAACACAGAAAATAAATTGTCAATCTGATACAAGAATTTATAATTTCTGAGTAAATTCACTGCCCATAACGTTTTCTACCTTTAATTTTAACTTTGTGTCTCTCAGCTGTTTATAATTCTCAATATTTTATTTCCATATCCTCTCTTAGATAATTTTTGTGCAATTTGTGGTATCAATTCCTTTTCATATTTTATTTTATTTTATTTGGCTATATTTTAAAATGAATTAGCACATCTTCAAATATCTAAGTCATTGTATTTGGGTATTTCTAGTTTTTACTGTGTAGTTCTAAATTGATAATCTGAGCCTTTGCTTTTTAGAGAGAATTGTATATATCTAGCACATCAGAATACAAGCAGTCCAGTACCTACCATGGTTTTCAAAAGAATCCTGTGAGTTACTCACAGTCTACATTTTGTGATTGAAAAACTGAGGGTTAAGTGGTAGAAAAGCATCAAGCAATCATAGGCAGTTACCTGCCCCCCTCCCTCCCCGGTATATAAAAGTACCACTATGTTCCCTTGCTGGTCCCATCATTGTGTGGTTCTTTGGCTTTACAGTTGGGTTGTTTTTTTCACTGGAAGTTTCCAGTTTCTCTGACAGTCCTCAGGAAGGAGGCTATTACGTCAGCTCTACCACAATTTTCCAAAGTCCTATGTCAGAAGTATGTGGTGTCTTCAGCAATGCAGTCTTCCCCACTCCCCCTGACTCCTTTCCACCTGTATTAGGCAGGAGAGCTGGACTGGGATCATGAGAGCAGGAGCGCTGTCCCTGCCCCTCACTTGCTATAGCATTCAGGAAAACTGAGGCCCTCTATCTCACTTGGGCAGCACAGTAGACCTTGCTGCAGGGTTTCAGAGTAAGACAGTGATGAGAGCCTGAACATGGGAGAGCTGGCCCTGGTGGCACAGGTACAGGAAACCTGGTGGGCTGACCAACTCAGCTACCACCCAAGCCCAGATCCTGGGCTTTGAATCTGCCCACTCCAAATCTACCCCACCAAAAATCTTCTGGAGTATATGAAAGGCGGTGATCCCACAGATCCAGTATCTTCATGACACAGGGCAACAACAGACTATCAAAGTGGAGACCCAGTAAATATCTAGTATTGGTGGTATAGCATAAGCCAGAGGCCCCGAACCAGATTGACAAGTCATTGAAATGAGCATTTGCAAGCAAAGAAGTGTTGACAAAAGGATATGATGTGGGACACACTGTGAAACACTACACCTTCCATAAGAAGAATTTTTTGGGGGGTGAAGTTGCAAGGGTGGTGGGTTGTTAAGAGGCGAGGGCTAGATAAGTGAAGATTGGGGTGCATGATGTGAAGTTCAAAGAGAGTCAGTTGAAAGTTAAATAATCTATATTATTTACTATATTAACATAATTATTACAATTAGTTTATGTAATATATGCCATGTATTAGATATATTTAACAAACTCTAATATATAATAATATATTATTACTATATATTCACACATACATGTTATGCACATCTATTTTAAAGAAAATTTATAAAATAATGTTTACCTGTTGCTTTTTAAAACATTCTTAGTCTTATATGTCTCTCTCTCTCCTCCCTCTCTCTCTATTACCCTTTGCCATCCCATTTTTCCATCTTGACTTCATGGCACCAAATGATACATCTACAGGGCAAACTCTTCACCTGAGACTCAAGAGAACTTATAAGAGCCAGATGATCAGGACACCTGCTGCTGGATACTTCATGACAGGAGAGTTGCATTCATGCAGTCTTACCAATGTGGTTGCCTACATAAGAACTGAGTAATGACAATACCAGTTGACATGCCCATATGGATAAGGGAAACATCACAAGGTCTCACACCTCAAGGAAGAGCTACAGGCAACAAATAGCTAGTGAAAAGAGGGAGAATCAGCTCTCTCCAGGAAGGCGCTTCCTGTTGAGTTATGCCATCCCATGTGGCAAGCCCTAAACACATATACACATGAACAACACTGAATGAATGCATTCAGTAAGCTGTGTGTGTGTATGTGTGTATGTATGTATGTATGTATGTATGTATGTATGTATGTACAAAAAAAGGAGGGATCATGAATTTGAGGAGGAGAAGGGAACACAGGAAGAGTTGGAGGGTGGAAAAGAATGGGTAGAAATGATGTAAATGAAGAATTCACGTACAAAAAAAATTTAAAGAAAAAATGCTAGAAACAATTTTGTTTTTTTTTATCATAATGAAATGGTAAAATGTTTGCAGAGATAGTTTTAACCCAATTTAAGCATTAACATGTAAAATTTTTACATTGTCAGCTAAACTTTTTAAAATGTTTCTCTTGCATTTGCCTATAATAAAGCAAGTTAATGCTTTGTAAACTCAAACACCACTCTGATATCTAACAGAAGATTTGCATTTGCAAAGCTGAAAAAGAACTATTGATTCCTCCAACCTCCATTGCGACCCCCATCCTCAGAAGCAATCTCTTCCCCAGGCTGCCTGAGCTCAGACGAAGCCATGTGCACACACCCTGGGCCTCATTTCCTTCTGCTTGATTCTCCTCATATGCTCACCTCCTGTGGGCAGCACAGCCAAAAGTTCTAGCATCTTTTCCTTTAAAACTAAGCTCTAAGCCCACAGCGATCCACTGTGACACTGCTGTAGCCTAGCTCAGTCACTAGGAGTTCTTTCTACTCTTTGACAAGCTGAGCAGTTTTTGCACCTCAGTTCTATCCCTTACAGTCTTCTAGCCCTCAGTAGAGCAGTCAGCAGGATCTGAAGGAACAGCATCCCAAACAGTGCTGAAGAATCAGCATTCGGCCTGCTTCTCCCTTTAAGGTCCCACAAAGGTCACACTTGCCTTCCGATGGCCTATTAAATGCGCCACACTCCTTTCTCTGCTAATCCTGCTATGTCTGCTCCTTTCTGGAATATGAGAACTGCCCTAGATTGTTAAGCAATAATAAGCATGAAAAAGAAAGCGTTGTCAAATCTGGGGATTGAATTTCTGTCGGTGGACTTGTTCCCTCTTGAGAAAACAGAGACAAATAACTGTAACACACCGTAATAACATTACAGCAATGGCCCATTACACAGCTCACAATTGTCCTGGCCAGGGTACCAAGGAAATGAAGACATTACAAGCACATGAACATACATACACAGGAAAAGCTTCCATCAGGTGGACTGGGCTCTTTGTGGAGAGGATACAGCATGTGCATTATACTCAGTTGTGGAGGGAGGAAGGGCTATTGCACAGAGCTGAACAAGGAGGCTAGCTTGTTAAAATACCAATAAACAAGGAGGCAGGGCCCTTTATACAGCTGAATGAGGAGGTGAGCTTAGCTAATTCGGGTGGGAACAATCTTAGAGGAGCAGTCTTCAGGTATTAAACACCTATCTTCGGGAGGAAAGTTATGATAGACATTTTCTGTACATACTGTCAACTTTTGCACTCAAAACAGAGACCCTGGGGAGAAGGCTTTGCCTTTGCCATGGGTCTGAGACCTCAGGCCTCTGACAGGGCTGTGCCCAGCTCAACAATAACCCAAGTTCATTTAGGACTTCAGTCCTTTCCTACACACTAAGACTTACACTCATTAATAAAAATAGAAATCCAAGTATAGGGTAGGGTGCCCACCTAGCATGTGCAAAACTGGATTTAATGTCCAGAAACAGGTTAATATCTCTCTCTCTCTCTCTCTCTCTCTCTCTCTCTCTCTCTCTCTCTCT
>OU015745.1:80551119-80578185 GCA_907169655.1 Acomys percivali | reverse complement strand
AAGAAACATTAGTAAAGCTTAACTCACACATCAATCCCCACACATTAATAATTGGAAACTTCAATATCCCCCTCTCACCAATAGATAGACCAAAGAGACAGAAACTAAATAGAGAAATAATGAAACTAACAGATGTCATGAATCAAATGGACCTGATAGATATCTACAGAACCTTTCACTCAAACACAAAATAATAAACTTTATTCTCAACACTGCATGGACCATTCTCCAACAGAAATAATAAAAGGCCTACATTCATGGAAACTGAATAACTACATACTCAATGACCACTAGGTCAAGGAAGAAATAAAGAAATAAATTAAAAACTTCCTAAAATTCAATTAAAACAAAAGCACAAGATACCCAAACTTATGGGACACCATGAAAGCAGTGCTAAGAGGAAAATTCATAGCACTAAATGCCTTCATAAAGATATAGAATAAATTCCATACTAGCAACTGAAAGCTTTAGAAAAGAAAGAAGCAAACACACCTAAGAGGAATAGAAGGGAAGAAATAATCAAACTCAGGGCTGAAATCAATGAATTAGAAACAAAGAGAACAATACAAAGAATCAATGAAACCAAGAGGTGGTTCTTTGAGAAAATCAACAATATAGATAAACCCTTAGCCAAACTAACTAAAATGCAGAAAGATAGTATCCAAATAAAAAAATCAGATATGAAAAGGGGGACATAAAATAGACACTGGGGAAATCCAAAGAATCATTAGGTCTTACTTCAAAAGTCTCTATTCCACAACATTGGAAAAATCTGAAGGAAATGGACAATTTTCTTGACAGATTCAACTTACCGAAGTTATTCAAGATCAGGTTAACAAGTTAAATAGTCATATAACCCATAAGGAAATAAAAACAATCATTTAAAAGTCTCCCATTCCACCCCCCAAAAAAAGCCCAGGGCCAGATGGTTTTAGCATAGAATTCTACCAGACTTTCAAAGAAGAGCTAATACCAATACTCCTCAAACTATTCCACAAAATAGAAACAGAAGAAACAGTGTCAAACGCATTCTATAAGGTCACAGTCACTCTGATATCTAAACCACACACAAACCCAATAAAGAAAATTTCAGACAAATTTCTTCTATGAACATGGATGTAAAAATATGCAACAAAATACTCAAAGACTGAATCAAAGAACACATGAAAAATATCATCCAACATGATCAAGTAGGATTTATCCAAGGCATGTAGGGTGGTTCAATGTATATAAATCCATGAACTCAATCCACCATATAAACAAAATGAAGCAAAAAAGGCACATGGTCATCTCATTGGATGCCAAAAACCATTAGACAAAATCCAACACCCCTTCAGAAGCATCAACTGTCAACAGCTCTTCAGCAAGACATGGGGTCCCATGTGCCCCTTCCCCCTTCCAAACTGAAACATTAACTGGTTTGGTTTCATGCAGGTCTTATGCAGGCAATCAGAGCTACTGTGAGTTCTTGAGTACAACAATCATGCCACACCCAGAAAATATTCTTTTCCTCTGGTCCTCCCTGACCTCTGGATTTTTCAATCATTCTGCTCTAGTTTCCACCATGGTCTCTAAGCACTGATGGTAGGAAGTGTGATAGTCCTCCCATTTGTGGCTTAGCACTCCACAGACATGTTTTCTCTGCACTATAATCAGTTATGAGTTTCTACATTAGCTGAAATGGCAATGCCGTGTAGCATGTTATTTTTGGGAGATCGCCAAGACACCTACGCTCATTATCCCTGTGTTGGGTAAATATTTTTAGTATTTAGTATTTAGTGTTTAGTATTTAGTATTAGTTAACCTTACTCTTCCCCCCCTCCATCACATCCTCCCATCCTTCTCCCCTTGTAAACCTTCCTCCTCATTATTTCCCCTTTCCTCTTCAAATTGTGTGTTTTTAAAGAAGACACAGATATAAAAGAAAGAAATAAAACACCAAAATTTACTGTATTATTTAAAGAAATAAATGAATACCACACTCATTAAAAAGATAATTCAATAAAATGTGCTAAGAGCAACAATGAAGAATTTCTGGAAATTGCTATCAGGACAATTAGTGTCCCTCTCAAGTCTCATCAGAGAAACGTAGTTTTATGCAGCAGATGGACATTAACACAACTGGTCAAAGTGCAGATAGTATGAGACTTCAGAATGCTCAGCAGAAACTAAGACACCCGTTTCACACCCCTTCATCCCAAGGCTCAGAAGTCATTAAAGAGGGGAAGAGGAAGATTATAAGTGACAGAGGCAGTGAATGGCTACAAGGAAACAATATTTTCTAGATTTAGCAAGGCAGTCACTTATATCAACTCACAGCAGTTGTGATAGAATTCACAGTCTGCACAAGCTCAAGAACAACAAAATCCAGTATGGAGAGGGGGTAAGCATGTGGTCCAATCCTTGCTGAAAAGTTATCGGCAATTAGCTAACAAAACAGATCCAGAGAGAGGGAGAGTCAGGTTTCTGTAAGGGTGTGGCCCTTTGTGGGTTAACTATGCTCCAGTGGAAAGCCACATATTCAAGATTCTATAGACAACACAAATTGGACTCAGTGAGTTTCAAAGGAAGAAACAGAGTGCATAAAGTTGGATGAGTAGGAAACTGTGCATGGATCTGGGAAGAGCTGAAGAAGATAATAAATATTATCAAAATACATGTTACAAAAATTCAAAGGCCTGAACAAAATCCATATAAAAATAATAAGAATTAGAAGATTAAAGTGGGAAACTTTCCAAACTATGATTTAAGAAAAACAAAGATATGGAAAGTTTCCTATAGAAGTAGCAGAAAACCAATTACTTTCTAAGATTCACATAAAAACTATATCAGTTCCAAATGACAGAGAATAGAGAGTAGAAGACAGTATTTAGAAATAACTGAAGAAAATTTATTTCTAAAAATAAAAGACAAAATATTACAGGTTAAAACATGTTCCTGAGTTACTAGCACTGTGTACAAAAAGCAGACCAGATCAGGGCAAAGGCTTATAAACATCAGAACACTCAAACAGACAAGCTCCTTCAACCTTCCATGGAAAACAAAGGACTTCACAGTACAATTAAGGATGAAGATACTGTTGACTTTCTTGACAGCAATATTAGAACAATAGAGAAATATCTTTAATATATATAAGCATTTTCCTAATCTTGAATCCAAGACCCAGGCAAGCTAGTCATTAAGTGGCAGATAGAAAAAAATAACTTCAGATACACAAAGATCTAAGTTGGTTTCTCACTGTATCACAAACAAGAGTCTATTGCCAAAAAATGGAAGGCTGAAGACAAGAAAGAAGGTGTCATCAGAGAAGAAAACTGTAAAGAACAGGAGAATAGAGGTTAAAAAGGGATATCTAAGTGTAAAAGTAGCTTATATGGTGTGTGCAAATGATTGCTGTAAGACTCCAGGGGTCCTGTTCAAGGATATGAAAGCAGTATTCTTCTTAGTATATTTAGAAAGAGAAAAAAAATGATCCCTACTTAAAATATGCTAAATTAAGCCAGGTGTGGTGGTACATGCCTTTACACCCAGCACTTGGGAGGCAAAGGCAGGAAGATCTCTGAGTTCGAGGTTAGCCTGGTCTACAGAGTGAGATCCAGGACAGCCAGGGCTACAAACAGAGAGATCCTGTCTCAAGAAAACAAAAACAAGCAAAAAAGAAGCTAAATTAGTGACAGGTATGTTAAAAAATAAATATCATGTCCCTTAAGAAAAAGGGAAAAATAATTAAATCCAAGGAAAAGTAACAGATTGTATCACAAAGGAAAAAGATCATAACATATACTAACACACACACAGTGATAACAGTGTTAAAGCTGAATACCAGCATAGACATCACCATGATGTACTTACTGTGGATAAGTAGAGAGATGCAGAGTGAGTAGTGTGTGTGTGTGTGTGTGTGTGTGTGTGTGTGTGTGTGTGTGTGTCGTGTCTGTGTGTCTGTGTGTCTGTGTGTGGGGTGTGTGTGTCTGTGAGTGGGGTGTGTGTGTCTGTGTGTGGGGTGTGTGTGTGTGTGTGTGTGTGTGTGTGTGTGTGTGTGTGGTGTGTGTGTGTTGGGAAGGTAGTAAAGGTCAGCCCAATGCTCATCTTTCCTAGGCCCAGAATCACTAATCTGTATCCTAATGGATTATTTTTAAGGTGGAGCTTTATGTATCTTGTAGAGGAGTAGAAGGAAGACGTGATGAATCAGCCTAGAGTTGCAAATGATTGCTACATTTTAATAAACAGTGGGTAATGTAGGGAGAAAAGAGGGGCCAGTGTTTCCTAAGGGGCCTGATCTCACTATTGGAGACTCCAAATTAGGTTCAGCCATGGCCTAACAATATCTACAAGTAAATGAAGATGTTAAAGAAATAAAGCACATTTGAATTTATAGTTAATGGACACATTGACAAGCCAGTGTTGAGCTTACTAGAGTGACATGTCAGACAGTGATATGTCCACTGAGTCAATGCCCCAATATCACTGAGGATGACATGAGAAGAGTTCACTATGCTTAAAGAATGTTCTAACTCATTCTTTCATTGTAATGCATTGCCAAGTAAGCCTGAGTAATAGGTAATGTGGGTCATACTGTTCATTCTTGGTTTAGCCAATTCTCACAAAATTGCTGAGAGGCTTTAGGAAATGACTTTTGATGATAATGCCATAATAATCAGATCTAAGATGCTCTGTTTTTTTTCTTTTAGTGTACAGACTAGAATGTGGGTACTGTAGTCTTTTATTTGAAACATCATTTCATGTTAAGACCATAACACACTCTCTTTAGCAACCATCTTGTGATTGCAGTGGTACTGTCTGTAGATAACCAAAACTAACTACCCCAAAATATAATTATGGGACAATAAAACACCCCACAGCAAAATAAATTCCCCTGGAATAAGGAGTATTTTTAGCTGACTATTTTAAGAGAATGGAATTATATAATGACTTTGAAAACATTAGTGGATGTAAGAAAGGTTAATTCACCAGGAGGAGAAGATGGCTCCAAGCCAGGATTGTCAGTGCAGAAGGCATTATGCCCAGTCCACAGCAAGCATCTTTTTGGGCCAGTGACATGGCTCAATGAGTGAAGGCAGTTGTGGTCAAGCATGAAGACTTTAGCAAAGTCACATGGACTCACACGGTGGAAAAAGAAAGCCAACTCTGCAAGTTGTCCTCTGATCACTACATGTCTACAACTAATAAATAATAAATGTAAACAATTTATTTCTCTTTACCTTTCTTGGGTGCTTCTCTTTCATCTGGTCATCTCTGGCACCCTTCTTTATCCAACTGAAGAATGTAATTAATCCATATAATATATTCATTTCCTGAGTCATCTTTCATGTGTACATGAGATGTATCTATTGTTTAGCTTCTATACATCTCTTCTTATCAGAAGGCCACTACAAACAAGAACTATGAAGACAGACAGAGAGGAATTTTTCCTCTCTTACAAGATCTAATTAGATTTTAAAAGCAATCTGCTGAAATAATAGTAATTCTCACTCAGAACACTTGATGTATAATTCCCTTGCTATGGTTTTCAGCATATATTGCCACATGTGTAGAACACATCTTGCCTTCTGAGCTAATAAGAGTAAGGAGTCATAATGCTTAGAAAAAGTTAGATCTGAGTGTACAGAAAATGAGCAAATTTTGTAGTCTTTCTTGCATGACTGAGCAGAGGATGCCGTTAACTCTGAGCTGATGTTTGCAATGTTTCCTTCTATTTGGTGATGGAGATGACATACACTAAACAGTTTCTCTGTCTGCATATGCAATGCATAGAGCTGTAAATTGGCTAATTTATATGTCCCAACAATCAGCTTTAGTCTCAACATTTATCCAAACACAGTGATGAGTACCACTTACTTGTCTGCTTCCTATGCTAAGAATATAGTCCTGTATTGTCTCTCATTCAGAGTACATAGACTGGTTAAGATAGAATTTAGGGTGTTGCACATGCTCTAAGAATCAAATTCTACACACTGTTTGTCATAGTGTGTTCTTAAATAGCTTACTTTTAACTGTGAATAGTCTGTCCTTGCATCAAGTGGTGTTAAGCTACATCTTAGAGGGCTTTCCTCCACAATAGTCCCTGCGCAGGCCAGCTTTACCCCACAGTATATCCTAGTCTCAGGTGAAGAGAGATCCTGGTGCTCAGAACTAGTTGTTAACCCAAGCATTCATGGAAGGCATCTAAGAGCTATGACTGACTACAAAGCTGGGGCACTAAGTAGGAGACTGGAGTAGGAGATGAGCCTAGATGAACTGGCCATGATATAAGTAAGGGAAGAAGTGAGAAAAAGAGGAATGAGGGAAAAAACTGAGGTGTGCTATACCTATTATAAACTTGAGGAGGATTCTAATAGGCAAATACAAGCCAACTTTAACCAACAAATAACTAAATATAGTAATAAATTGTAAAACATTCCAATTAAAAGTATATATTTTATTAATTTCATTATTTTTTCTTTTTTATTTAATTAATTTATTCAGATTACAACTCGATTGTTATCCCATCACTTGTATCCTCCTGTTCCTCCCTCCTTCCCTCCTACTTTCACACTATTCCCCTCCCCTAGGTCTATGACTGAGGGAACCTCCTCCCTCACTATATGGTCATAGGCTATTGAGTATCATCTTGGTAGCCTGCTTATTCTTTCTTTGAGTGCCACTGGGCCTCCCCACCAAGGGGAGTTAGTCAAATAAGGGGCACCAGAGTTTATGTCAGAGTCAGTCCCCGCTCTCCACATAACTGTGGAGAATGACCTGTCCATTGGCTAGATCAGAGTAAGGGTTTGACATTTACTACTTGTATTGTCCTTGGTTAGTGCAATAGTTTGAGCAGACCCCCCTGGGCCCTGATCCACTTGTCACGATGTTCTTCTTATAAGTTTCTACCACCCTCTGGGTCTTTCTATTTTCCCATCTCCTATATTTCTCTTACCTATATTCCCAGTAGGATATCCTCACATCTATTCCAATCTCCTGGTAAGTGAAGACTTTCATAGGACACGCCTTTGGGGCTAGTGCCCAATTATGTGAGTATATACCATGTAAGTCTTTCTGCTTCTGGGTTAACTCACTCAGTATGATCATTTCTAGTTCCATCCATTTGTCCACAAATTTTGGGATTTCCTTGTTTTTAATAGCTGAGTAGTATTCCATAGTGTAAATGTACCACAGCTTCTTTATCCATTCTTCAACTGAGGGACATTTAGGCTATTTCCAGGTTATGGCTATTATAAATAAGGCTGCTATGAACATGGTTGAGCATATGTCCTTGTGTGGTGAAACATTTTCTGGGTATATTGCAAGGAGTGGAATAGCTGGGTCTTGAGGAACCCTTATTCTCAGTTTTCCGTGAAAACTCCAGATAGTTTTCCAATGAAGGAGTGTTCTTCTCTCTCCACATACTCACCAGCATGTGGTGTCACTTGAATTTTTTATCTTAGCCATTCCGATGGGTGTAAGATGGAATCTCAGAGTCATTTTGATTTGCATTTCTCTGATGACTAAAGACATTGAGCATTTCTTTAAGTGATTCTCAGTCATTCTTTTCTGGTCTTTTCCATCTGGTGTGCTGTAGGCCTCTTGTATGTTTATATCCATCTCCTTTTTTAAATTGGGGAAATTTTCTTCTATGATTTTGTTGAAGATATTTTCTGGCCCTTGGAGTCGGATGTCTTCTCTTTCCTTGATGCCTATTATTCTCAGGCGTCATCTTTTCATGGTATCCTTGATTCCTTGGATGTTTTGTGTCATGAATTTTTCACACTTAACATTTTCTTTGATGGTTGCTTTGAGTTCTACAATTGTATCTTCTAGTCCCTATATTCATTCCTCCAATTCTTGGGTTCTGTTAGAGAAGCTCACCTCTGTGTTGCTTGCTTTCTTCTCTATTATCTCTCATTCCTGATTTTCTCCTGTCTGTGCCTTTATCACTTTTTCCATTTTTCATTTTCAGATCTTGAACTATTTTATTGATTTCCTTCATTTATTGTTTGTATTTTCCTGATTTTTTTCCAGTGTCTCTCTATAGACCTCTTTTATATCTTCTACCTCCTTGGCTGCATTTTCCTGCATTTGATTATGGATTTTATTCATTTCTTCCATCATCATCTTCATTACTAAGGATTTGAGGTCATTTTCTTGTATTTCGGTTGTGTTTGAGTTCTCAGGGTTGCTTTCTTTGGGATAGCTGGGATCTGGAGATGCAGAGTTGTTTTGGGTGTTGTTGTATGCGTTTTTACCCTGTCCTTTAGTCATCTTGCTATCTCTGATGTTGGGTGGTAGCTTCTGGTGTTCTTCACTGGTCATTGAGTGTGGATAGTTGGTGAGTGATTATAGGTCATGTGCCCTTGCCTGTGGGGATCAGGGAGTTCTTCCCTGGAACTGGCAGGTGACCTGGTTTCTGCTCCAGGAGACTTTGCTCTACACCTTAAGCTCCTGACTGGGTCAGCAGAGGTAGGCTTCTGCTTGAATCCATTCACTCTACTGAGGAGATTCATACCAGCTGTGTTGGGGGTTGTTGTTTAATTTTCTGTCCTGATCCCTCCCAAATGTGTATGAGACACCGCCAGGCCATGGGGACTGGCCAGGACAGGATTTACCTGCCCAGTTGTGCAGGCACAGACTGCTGTGGTGAGTAGATAGGTTCCTGCCTGGACCTGTTCAGGCAGGAAGACTGTGGTAGTTCTGTACCACTGAGCTGTGGCCACAGTTGAGATCCTGTCCAGACCCCTCAGGGTTGTCCAGTTTCTCCCAAGAGTGTGGGAGTCCCTGTCAGGCCATGGGGATTGTCTGTGCCGGGCTTTATCTGCCCAATTATCCAGGCCTCAACTGCTATGGCTCGCAGTCGGGTTCCTGCCCAGACCAGTCTCAATAGTGGACCAGTCTAGATTGCTCACCTTTGGTGGTTTAATCCCACTGAGGTGTGGCGGCAATTAAGACCTCCTTCTAGACCCCTCAGGGCTGTCCAGCTTCTCCCACAAGCATGGGAGTCCCTTCCAGGCCATTGGGGACCATATGGGCTGGGTTCTATCAGCCCAATTTTGCAGGCTAGGTCTGATGAGGCCTGATGCTCTGGTCTAGACCTGCCCAGACCTCGCATGCTGTTGCTAAGCATCGTGTTCACCGCTGCCTGAGCCTCCAGGGCTCTCTGTGGACTGGCATGGGGCAGGTGGGGGTGTCCAAGGACAGATTCACCTGTTTTCCTGAGACTTCCCCAGGTCAGAAGCTCTGGTGTTCCACTGTTGCATATACTCTACCTGGGCTATAGAGGCTGGCTGCAATTTCCAGGTGGGTTCCATTCCAAAATTTAGAGAGCGGGTTCAGAACCTCCGTGGGCTGTTGGTTCACCCAGGGTCAGACTCGCCTGTGGTCTGCACTGTGCAGGACCACACTCACCTAGTGTTCCCCAATTCTTGCAGTCTGTGGCTCTCAGTCTAGTCCCTGGTCTCCATGTGGTATAGCAGATACATTCCATGGTAGGCACTGCCAGCTTGGAATTTTCATTATTAAAAACTTGGAAATGAATAAAAATATCACACACTGAAATTAATTAGACCCAAGGCCTATACAATGTAATGAATTTGTACACAGAACTGGCATCCACAATAGAAGCTGCACTGCTTCACATTAACTTAGACACTTCAAAGTCAAATATATTATATTTATTTAGCCATGACCAAAACAAACATAATCCACAAAAGAATTGGAGCTGGGAAATAAATTAGTCTTATCTCCTCTTTCATGACTCATATCTATCACCTGTCCTTCCTCATCACTTTACATTTACCTCTTCTGTGGTTTTTTCTTATATTATACTGTACTCATATGTATATTTGCCTACATACATTATTAGTTAGGTTTTACATAAGAGAGACAGTATGCAGTTAATTTATTTCTGAGGTTGTGGGTCCTTGATGAATATTATACATTCAAAAGCCATCCATTTTCCTGCAAATTCTGAACATTCACTTTTCTTTAGAGCTGAGTATTATTTCAATATATATACATATATATTGCATTATTTGTTCATTTGTTGATGGACAACAAGGTTGATTCCTGAATATATAAAATATAGAAATTTAAAAAAATAAACAAAGCATTTCTAGTCATAAAGAATACATGTCATATGTTAAATCACATGTATTTAATATAGTAGTTCTCTGTTAAATGTTTAACTTGGCTTATGACTTACATAAAGAGAATTTGTGTTTCTATTACCAAATCATTCTTATTGTTTCTCTTGATTTCTTACTCACAGATAATCATTATAGCTCTGCCAAGTAATAAGGACTAGTCAGAGATTTGACGCCAACATTAATTTTGTGAACGGCAATCTGCCTGGCTTAGAAAGGGTTTTTAAGTTATAAGACTTTATTTTTTATTATCAAAACATAAGTAGATTTAAACAGACAGGAAGTAATGTTCTCATCTGTCATTTATGTAGTCACAGTTTCACAATTCTGAAACAAGAATAGACCTTGCAGTTGGTAGGATTCTGCTTTATTAAAATATGGTGCTAATTTCACAGTATATCAATGAAGCAATATAATAAATACATTATCTCCATCCATGAAACAAAGTAGAATTACATAAAACAGCAAATTTAAATTGCTGAGAACAAACAGTATTTTCCTTGAATTATGGCTTTGTTGTCATTACATTTTTAATTTACTTATGTATTTTTATTTTATGTACATTGGTGTTCTGCTGGCATATATGTCTATGTGAGTGCATCAGATCCCCTGGAACTGAAATTGAAGATAGTTGTGAGTTGCTGAGTGGGTTCTGGGAATTGAATCAGGATCCTATGGTAGAACAGCCAGTGCTCTTAACAGCTGAGCCATCTCTCCAGCTCCCACAACCACTCTGTGTTTTTTATGTCTGTACATGTATATAAATGAATTACTGAGCTACAGTGAATTGGAGAGATAACACCTGGAGCAAATTATAGAGAGTTTGGCTTTGTACAGGAGTGGTCCTGCCTTCCACACATGCTCAGCCTTTCAATACTCCGTGCTTCACTTCCCCGCACCCCCGTGTCATTCTCCTGAAATGAAGCAGTGGAAGAAAAGGAAGGCCAAGGAAATCAAGGACTGCCTATGGCCAGTCAACAAGAAATTGAGAATGTGAAACATTCCTGCCTACACTTGACTCCCCCATGTGGTCAAAAGACATCTTAAGCCTCTCTAGGTGAGACCTCCCTATCTCTCAAGGTAGCCTGTATCTAATAAACAATTGTTGAAGCAGTCTATCAATTTGTACTTTCTGTTTTTCTAGTTTATCTAATTACTAAATAAACCAATGTGCCCTTTAGATACAAAGAGAATAAGTGTAATTTTTCTTAAGTATGGTTGCCCTTCAAATACGTGTTGACAATAAAAGGAAGCCCAAGAACCCTACAGAAGCATACATTCGTTTTTGCTGGTACCTTTGACAGCCAACACTAAAAGTAAGAGCTTTGCTGTCCTGGGCTTTGGTCTGTTTTTTTGTTGAATGACCTTTTTGTGTTTAAGATAGTGCTTCTCTGTATAACCTAGATGGCCTCAAACTCACAGTGTTGTTCCAGCCTCTGCCTCCTGAGTTCTGGATTACAGAAGAGTATGTCCACACACAGCTCTGGAGTCACATCTTAAGGGAGTGTCTCTCTAAACAGGACTAGTGTGTGGAATTCCTACTTTGTGGATCATTTGATTCTGTAGCCATCAAGGTATTCTTGCTTTTAGGCCCATTAGCCTTCTATCATTTCAAACTTATCTTCCACATTTTGAATGTTGCTTGTGAGATTTTCATGTCATCATCATTGGAGTCCTTTGCAGAATCATTGTATTTTAGCTACCATCTTTCTTGAAATAGTCATTGTCATGAAATAATTACTACTTGTGTAAAGAAATTGAAATCTTTTCATCTGGACAGCATGAGAACATAAATATAATTATACATATATTTGATGGGATTCATAAAAGTATCTATTCTTTTAAGTTTCATTGTCACACTACACGTGGCACAAATAGCAATTACTTAAAGATTTTTTTAAAGTCCTAAAGTCTCATGCATCAATCTATACTATAGTCAAGCAGGGCATTTGGCTTTTAAGGTGAGAGATGATAGGTGGGACTTTTCTGAAATAAGAAGCTGTCTTCATGAAGCAGGAGAACAAGTCCTACTAGTTTGTCTACAGCCCTGGGCAGCAGAGCAACCTCAAAGGACCACAGTGTTCGAGGGTATAATCAGGCCTGACCCACTCACAGCACACTTCAAGAGCAAGACCTGACATTTCCCAATGTGTGAGAGAGAAATCTCTGTTCCAACAGCGAGTTATTATCACACCCTCATTTCAGGGCTAGCAAATCATTAGTATTATAGGAGCTTGTAAACTCATACAAACAACTCAATCGTAACTAACAAACTAGATGAATATAAACCCAATAAGAGGCACTAAAGATGACACCGTTGACAAAACAGGCAGAGCACGTACCTAACAGCTGGACGACAGACATAGGTTGTAAGCTGTGGTCATTATCTTGCATCTACTGGGGAAGAGCCCAGAAATGAATTATATGAAATGACACCTGGGGTTCAGAAGAATGACACTGATAAAGTCTATTTCAGGATGGAAGCATTCTTGATGTATGGGCACATGTAGATGGGTGGGGCAATAGTGCAAGGGTTAAACACACCCTGGGAGGCAACTAGGGATCTATCAGTAGAAGAAAAGCTCTGCGGGGAAGAGAAAGGCATTTCCTTTTATTAAGCAGAAGCATCTGCCTCTGGATTTGTTCTTGTTTTGCGAGTAACTCTGAGTATAGCTACTTGCTGAGGTTTGCCCCGGCTTCAGGCCTTACAGCACTTAGGGCTTCTTGTCTTCTGTTCTGCAAGGATGGGGTAAATGAAAAGGTAAGAGATCGTAGGGCAGGTGTCTACACCTAGAGATCCAGCTACGCTCACTCGTGACTATTTCATGAACTTAATGCAAGCCAGGCAGCAGCAGATGGCATATTTCCTGGACTTTTCTCTCTTCCTTTTTCAAACCCACAGTATATGTATTTTACATATATGTGTCTTACATATATAGTGGATCTCATCCTTGGTATGGACACGTTGCAAACTGCAGCCTAGTTAGTGTTATCTCATGCGTCTTTTCTGTGATGAGCTTGGGAATATGGAAGAAGGGACACTTTGGAAGCTCTACCTATACCTTCCAACGTCTTCAAGTAAGCAAGTGAGTCAGGCCCTCACTTAATGATGTGTGCAGTCACCTGTGGCACCTTAGTGAAGGCCAGTCAGCCACCAAGGTTGGGCAATTTGAGGTGTGGCAGCCCATAATAGTAGCACTGTGGTGATGGGATGAGCCAGAAATGATTGCACAAAAAGACTTCCCAGAAGGCTGTCGTCATTTAAGACGTCAACTGCCCAAGTATCAAAAAAGAAAAAGAAAGAAAGAAAGAAAGAAAGAAAGAAAGAAAGAAAGAAAGAAAAAGAAAGAAAAGGAATGAATGAAGGGAGAAGTGCCCTGGTCTTCTCATTGGCAGAGAACCAGAGTCTGTGTGTGTCACAAACGGAAACAATGTTTCCTCAGCTCCTCAGAAGTTCCCTCTGTGAAGAGATAGGGTTGTTGGAGTAGGATACCTTTGTTCCTGGCTTTAAGACTAGAAATGGCTGCCAGGTCTAGTTTTAGGTAGGGCCTCATATATGATAGACAAGTGACATGGCTTTATCTGAAGACTCATGCAGGAATTAGACAACCTGCTGTCAAATTCCTCAGCTCCCTTTTCAGTCTGACTTAATTTCTAATTTCTTCAAATTTCTCTGAGGAAAGAAGTTTGCAGCTGAGAAATGATAAGCAATACTATTTGTAATAAAACAGAAAAATTGTACAAATCAAATAGAATAATATACCCGAAAATATCTCATCGGTTAGTCTCAAACATTCTCACCCACTTGACAAAGGGCCTTGTCAAAGTGCAGGCTCTGATTTGGTTCATCTAGGATGAAGCCTAGAACTCTGCATTTCCATTAGGTGCCCCAGATGTTTCATGAGGCTGGTCTGTAAGGCACAGTTTAAATAGTTGGGCGTTAGAGTTTAAAGTGTCATATATTAACTGGTTGTTAGTGGCTTGCTTTAGTAAGTTTTCAAGGGTGAGTATCCTTTAGCCTTTTCACGTAAGCTCCTCCCCCTCCATAATTCTAATTCCAGGTCTCCACGTTCACAAACACACCCTGTAATAATACAAATGCCCATTCAGCGTAGGGAACCACAGTTACAACTACGCCAACTATTTCATTGCATAGAAAGCTGAAAGGAGGAATAATTTCTTCATTTTAGGTTTTGCATAAAGTATTTACACAAATTTCTGTCTAAGTAAGGCTTAAGGACTATGATTAAACAAAAAGCACTTGAAAGAAGTACCTTGCTGAGCTATAAGAGATAAAGGAACATTTTATAAAAAAGCATCCTTTGGAAGTCACAATATATTACTTGCATGCTGTTTATTGTTTTAATTTATACATGTGTACAATACCTCACATATATTTTTATTATTTCCAGTCTGTTTTCCCATATGATACCTAATTTATTCTTTAGAGAAATTTGTAGGCTGAGTATTATTTGTCCTGTTATATAACTGACAAAATTGGGCCATGGCTGCTGCTTGAGGTGAGTTGCTCAAAGTCACACGAATGCGGCACTAAGATGAAATGATCTGGGTCCTAAACGAGTGCTCTTTCACATCTCCGGTCCACTGTGCTCACAGCACAAAAGGTGCACCCAGGTTTGCTGAGGCCTAGTTTTGAGGAAAGGGCCTTAGGAGCAATATGGAAGAGGTGATGCCTATCACAGAGCTAACTGCTGCCAGGGGAATGGAGAGACGCAGCCCTTAGATGTCTATTTCTGCCAATCAGATTAAAACCTACTCCAGCCCTGGGTTTTCTGGTGACTCATTTGCTTGTTTCTCATCCAGCCAAGAACAATGTTCTATTCCTTCTGGAATGTTTATAGATGAGAGCACCTGGGGAGTGGAAGACAACTCAACTGCTAAAATCATCTGACACAGGTACCTGGTTTCCTATTAACATCCCATTCTTACTTACCCTGTGATGGCCGTGTTCACTCCCACTCACGCACTCAATCTCACTCACTGTTCATATGCTACTCAAATATGTATATAGTCTGTGACAAGTAAAATTAGAAGTGTTTGTCTGTTATTCTGTCTGTCTCAGCAGCACTGCAAATGGAACCTAGACCCATTTATATTCTTGGCAAGTTGCCTACCACCAAGCCACATGCCCAGCCATTGGTTTCTGTTTTTTGTTTTTTGTTGTTTTTTTGTTTTTGTTTTGTTGTTGTTGTTGTTTGTTTGTTTTTTGTTTTTGCCTCCTTACATAGCTCATACTTGTCTTCAGTTCACCAGACACCCTTTCCACAACTCCAAAGGCTTGGCATTACACAACTAGATTTGAAGTCAGGAATCATCTGTGGGCAGAGACAAACATATTTCCTTTGCACTGAATGGCTGGGAATGTACATAATGCGGATAGAGTGAACGCCACATTCAGGTCCATGTGCTGTGACCGACCATCTGAACAAATTTCGCTTTGACCATGAGACTCTGAAATCTCACTAGACTTTTCCGTCTCTCGTCTAAAAATCAAACATTTTGCCCAGTTCATAGCACTGTCATGAGAAGTGAATGAAACAGCATGTGTGAAAATGCTTTCAGGCTCATAAGAACTGTGCCAGTGTCTTTGTCTCTACGTCACAAGTAATTAACTTTAAGTTGGAGGAAGCTACTGGAAATCTAAGGCATGGCATATGCTTACTTCTCCCAAAGCACTTTGCATTCATTGACCTACTAATGTGTGTGAAATGGGGACTTGGCAACAGCATTATTAAAATCCATCACTGAAAATGTGGGAAAAATAAAAGATTTATGATGCCGTCCAAGTTGATATAATCCAGATGACAAAAGTATTCACTAAGAGCTGTCTGTCAACACTGTAGCTTCATGAATTCCAGATGCCAGGACCTAAGTCTGAGCTTGGAAAATTCTCTTTTGGATGGTCACTATTTGCTCAGCAGTATTAAATGAAACAGCTCAAGCCATCAAAACCTCTAAGGGGAAGAACATGAATCATTCTCTAGAACGCGGATCTGGACACAAACATCCCTACCAGGGCCTCTGGAAGTGATTCGAAAACCTCAACCTGCCCTTCCCTTCCTGCTAATCCACGTTCTGTTGGTGTGAGCACGGCAACTGCTTCCTGTTTCTGGCCCTGAGCCCGTCCAGCAGGGTACCTTTTTGTCCTTTCATCTAACCTCTATCACAAAGGTAACTGCAGCATCCACATGGTTAAGGACATCTAGTAAGATGTCAGGAGCTGTGGTCAGCTCCATTATCTATAATTCTCCACTTATATTGTATAAGAATGTGATGTCAATTCTAAAGTTATTGAAGCAAAGACGCCACTATGTAAGCATATTACTTAATAAGACTCCTTGGGGCATCAGAGACTCCAAGACTCTGGGTGTCTCTGGGGTTGTACCCCAATCAGCAGCAGACATCCTTGTTTCTTTGTTGAAGTTTCACACACATTTTTTTCAAAAATATTTTACTTTACTTACATGGACTATTTAAAAATGTCTTCAACAATTTAGGTCTATCCTTGTTAACAATTTCAAGATAAATAATGAAAATATTAAATATAGTCCAAGTTTAAAAGCTTTTTGAATTAAAGTGAAAAGAAAAATTTACATGGAAAAACATATAAGATGACATGTTTTATGTGATTTTTCAAAACAATGTGATTTGTTTTTGAGGCAGGGTCTCACTATGTAGACCAAGCTGGATTGGAATTCATGGAAATCTTCCTGAATGCTTTAATACTCACATTATATCTAACACTATCTCCTCCACATTTTTTAATTTGTAAAACTTTTTTAACTAAGAAAATCCAATGGCAGGGTATTTTTTTTGCCTAGAACACATGAAATTTTCAAAATACTTATTCATGTATATCCAAATGTTCACATAATCAACTATGCAAATGATTATACTTTGGGAAACGTAGATGCAGTAAACTAGTTAGACTCCACAGAGAAGTCATCTTCATAAGACAAAGAAAAAGAATAAGAGAAATTGAGAGAACTTTCTTATCTCAATTACACTTTCATCTTCTGAAAACCAGAATAACCTGTTTCATACCCCCAGAAGTCATCCTGGCTGTGGGGGAAACACTGGGCAGGATGATATGAGCAATCTCTGTTTTCTTTTTGAATTACTCAGTTGGAGAAATAAATGCACTTGAGAATCAGACTAAATGGCTGTGTAGTCCTAGACCTACCACTTACTATCCACATGTTGGGAATAAGAGATTAGCAGTTCTCTGCATCAAAGACACATATGGAAGGGAAAGCACCTCTTCCTTCAGTAGTGCTCACGAGGAAAGTGAAATAACATGAAAGAACTACACTGTGCACTCTGGCAGAGATCTTATCGAGAGTTGAATGCATGTGAGTATGTGAAATGCATTTATTAAGCAATATTTCTTTCTGGGAATATTGGCTTATTTAGTTTTAATTAGACTACATTCATTTTTGTGCGCCAAATAAAGGACTGCCTGAGCTATGTTTTCTGCCTCAAGTAAGATCCCTTGGCAAATGCTTGTGTCAGAAACTAGTGCCCATTCTGTTCCTTTTTCTGGTCTGTGAGGAGTCGACGTGAAAGCAGAACTAGACTCTGTTTAGTCCCTCATGGCTTGAAAATGCACGTTTGCAGTGACTGCACTCTGGTAGCAGGTGCAAGCTCACTTTGCCACCAACAAACACTAAGGGCTGTGCAGAGCAGGGCAGTAAAGTCCATTCACACCATCAACAAAGCGGCAACATTTTTCAGGATCTAAGTCATGGTGTCATGAAAATTCATTTTACTCTTTTTACCGTTTAAATTTAAAGGCATCCCCAGTGAACTTTAAATTTTATTTTACAGACTTTCAAATTATCCCTCAGTTGTGGTAATATTGGAATAACTCCTGCTAGATTCATTTAACATTTTCTTTTGTTTTCCTTTTTATTTTTTAAAATAGTTTTTTGTCATATAATAAATATATCCTGGTCATGGTTTCCTCTCTCTCTGAAGCTCCTCTGAAACCTCCCCACCTCCCCTCTGATCCAGATCCACCTAGCTTCTATCTCTCATTAGAGAATAAGCAGGCTTCTGAGGGATAATAACAAAATAAAATAAGACAGAACAAAAAACTAACACATCAGAATAGGAAAAAATAACCAACAGAAGGAAGAGGCCTCAAAGGAAGGCACACGCACAGAGGCGGGGAAAACAGATATAGAAGTAGAGATGCACTTGTTCACACACTCATAAATTTCATATAAAACAAAACTGTAAGGCTTAGTACACATGTCAAGGACCTGTAGAATAAAAAGAATGTACATAGTACAAAAGAGAATGTGTAATATATTTGTGTGTGTGTGTGTATATATATATATATATATATATATATATATATATATATATATATAGTGTATGTGCAATGAATTTTTTAAGTGACACAATACTATGAGATAAGTAAATTCTGAAGTTACCAGTGAACTCATGCTCTGTTGATCATCTACTCTGGTCTTGCACCCTATCCTTAAGGGTAGTTCATTTCCCCAGTGAGCCTCCCTTGGGGGAAAACTAACTTTTCAGTTGCAGGTGATTGTCAATTGGAGGCTGCTCCTGAATTAAAATTTGGGGGCAGGTCTCCTTTCCTCCTTTCAGCTCTAAGACCCCTTTGGTGCAGATCCGTGAAGGCCCTTGCAAGCAGAACACCATTTTAGATCAAAGGGTTTGTAGCTAGGTTTACTTTCTCCTTTGAGAGCCTGCAGAGTACCTTCCTGTACCACAAATGCTAGCAAAGAGGCTCTACTTAGGTGACCATCTTCTCAACGTCTCCATGTTCAGTGAGTTGTGTATGTATTGTTTTAAGCAATGGGCTCTTTCCATCAGTTTGTAGAGAGCAACCTATAGTCTTTGCAACAGTGCAGGTTGTTTGGAGGTCCCCAAGGGGACTCATTTGACCAACAATTACATTAGATGTAGTCCATTCCCAGAACTGGAACACAAGAGATGTACAACCGGGGCTCTGTTTGCCCTATATTTTAGTGATTTTATTTAGATCGCATATATATATATATATGTATATATATATATATATATTCTTAAGAAAGCTTATACAGGAAAATTCTACACCTCAATTGGCCCTCAATTTCAGCTGTATCTCCTGTGTTCACACCCTCATCTCCTTCTTCTCTCCCCCTCCTCGTTTGATCCTCCTATTCTAGTCCACCCACAATCCATCCACAGCTGTCTATTCTGTCTTCCTTTCCTAAAGAGGCTTATCTGTCCCCATTACACCCTTACTTTATACCTAACCTTGTGGATCTACACATTCTATATTAACTATCATCGACTTAACAGCCAGTACTCACAAATAAACAATACAATACTCACAATAAACAAATACAATATCTTATTTTTCCTTCTGGGTCTGGTTTACCTAACTCAAGATGATTTTTTGAGCTCTGTTTATTTACCTGAGTACTTAATGATTTCATTTTTAACAAGATGATAGTCCAAAATATTCCATTGTTTAAATTACTACATTTTCTTTATCCATCAATCTGTTGAGCAAAATCTAGATTGTTTCTAACTTCTGGCTATAGCAATGAACACAGTGGAGCAAGCTTCCTTCTTCTCTGTGGTAGGATGAAGCATCCTTTGGTTATATGGCCAGGAGAGGTAGAGCTGGGTCTTGAGGTATATCAACTCCCATCTTTCTAAGGAATCACCACATTGATGTCCATAGTGGCTGTACACATTTGCACTCCCACCAACAATGAAGGAACATTCCCCTTGCTCTACATCCTCACCAGCATGGGCTGTCACTTATGTTATTGATCTTAGCCATTCTGACAATTGTAAGATAGGAAATCCCAAGTTTTGATTTGTGTTACACTCAGCCATTTGAGATTCCTCTATTGTAAATTCTCTGTTTAGATCTGTTCCCCATTTTTAATTGGATTATTTTGGGGGTGGTGTCTTGTTTATTGAATTTTTATTTTGGATGTTAGTCTTCTATCAGATGTGGAGTTAATAAAAACCTTTTTTCCATTCTGTAGTCTGCCACCTTGTCTAATTTATGGTGTCCTTTGCCTTAAAGAATCTTCTCACTGTAATGAGGTCTCATCATAATCTTAGTGTCCAGTAACCATGTTCTGTTCAGAAAGTCCTCTCCTGTGCCAATGAGTTCAAGGTTATTCCCACTTTCTCTTCTATCGGGTTTAGTGTATCTGGGTTTTATTTTGAGATATTTGATCCATCTGGAGTTGAGTTTTGCACAAGGTGATAATTATAGTTCTATTTGGATTCCTCTACCAGCAACATTTATTGAAGGTGCTGTTCTTCTTCCAGTGTTTATTTCTGGCTTCTTTATCCAAAACCAGGTGTCCATAGGTGTATGGATTTATGTCTGGGTCTTCAATTTGATTCCCTTAGTGAATATGTCTGTTTCTGTGCCAAGTTGTCATAGTACAACTTGAAATTGGAGATGGTGATAACCCCAGCAGTTCGTTGACTATTCAGGATTGTTTTAATTATACTGGAATTTTTGTGTTTCCATTTGAAGTTGAGTATTGTTCTGTCAAGATCTGTAAGAAATTATGTTGGAATTTTGACAGAAATTGCACTGATTTTGTAGATGGCTTTTGATAGGATGGCCATTTTCACTATGTTAATCCTACTTATGAGCATGGGAGATCTTTTTTATATCTTCTTCAGTTTCTTTATTCATTGTCATAAAGTTTTATTATACATGTTTTTCATGTGCTTGGCTAGAGTTAAGCCAAAGTATTTAATCGTACTTGAAGCTATTGTGAAATGTGTTGTTTCTCATTTCTTTCACAGTCCACTTGTCACTAATTTTGTGAGTTAATTTTGTATCCAGCTACTTTTCAGAATGTGTTCGTATGTAAGAGTTTCCAAGAAAAATTTAGGGAGATATGTGTACATATATACATGAGTTCAAGACCTGGAAGTGCTACATACACACACACACACACACACACACACACACACACACACACACACACACTCCTCTAGAATACAATAGGAATCCCCTTCTTTAAGATATAGATTTTTTCTCTTATTTTGATGAAAATATTTTCAGTGCCTTTTCCCTGCCTTTTTGTCTTTTCCTATACCTACTATTCCCACATTTCGTCTTCTCATAGTGTCCCAGATTTTCTGGAAGTTTTGTGCCAAGATTATTTTAGATTTAACATTTTGTTTGAGCGGGGTACCCACCTACTCTATTGTGTCTTCAGTGCCTGCAATTCTTGCATCCATCTGTTGCACTCTGTGGGTGAGGCTTGCCTCCTAAAGTTCCTGTTGAGTTCCTCAGTTTTCCATTATTAAATGGCCCTCAGTTTGGATTTTCTTGATAGATTTTATTCCCACTTCCAGGTCCTAAACTGATTTATTCATTTCTTTACACTGTTTGTGTTTTAATAGATTTCCTTAAGGGTTTATTTGTTTCCTATTTAATATTTTTCCTATCATATATTCATAAAAGCTATTTTAAGATCTTTTTCTTATGCTTCAACTACAATGCAACACTAGAGGCCTACTGAGGTAGAGGTGCTGAGTTCTAGTGGAGACGTATTGTCCTGGCTGTTATTGATTATATTTGTATGATAGTGTCTCAGCTTCTGGGATTTCAAATGATCATAATTCTAGGTGCAGATAACTCATATCAGCTTTATTTGGGGGGTTATTCCTTAGTTTTGTTTTGTTTGTTGTTGTTGTTGTTGTTGTTGTTTGTTTGTTTGCCCTCTCTAATTTCAGAAGGCCTGGTAGGGAAATTTTTTGGATTATTATAGGTGTGGTCACTGAGGATTGCTGGTAACTTGTGTTTCTAGACACTGAGTGTTGTCATTTAGCAATAGAGATGGGCAGGAGTGGGGTGTGTTGAGGAGGGTCTTTAGAGGGAAGAAAGCAGCATCCTCCACCAACATCGACTTAGTCCCCTTGGAATGGAAGGAGAGAGCGAGCTGACTCCACAACAGGTGGTCTGCTGCAGGGCTGGGCATGAGACTGGGAGACTGGACTCAGGGGAGAGAAGAAAGTGAAAACTTGATATCTATTTAGCTGCTTTGTTGGCATTGTTGATTGCATGGAGGGTTCCCAGGAATGCCTGCTGGAGTTGGTGTTGAAATAAAAAGATAGTAGGGGGAAAATTATGGTTGGAGGAGGAATATCTGTGTGATCCATTGAAGATGGGATCAGGGAAGGAGGGGATGCCACAGAAAGAAGTTTGTCAGAGAGTTTAGGATGAATCTAGGGGGTTGGGTTTGGAGGAGAGGATGGAGAGGTAAAGATCTGTACTTAGCCTATATGCTTTCTTTTCTTTTCTTTTTTTAAAGATGTTTTTATTATTCTCTCTATATATTTTATTAATTTATTCCTATTACATCTCAATTGTTATCCCATCCCTTATACCTCTCATTCCTCCTTTCCTCCCGCTTTCCCCCTATTCCCCTTCCCTATGATTGTGACTGAAGGGGACCTCCTCCCCCTGTACATGCTCATAGGGTATCAAGTCTCTTCTTGGTAGCCTGCTATCATTTCTCTGAGTGCCACTAGGTCTCCCCATCCAGGGAATGTGGTCAAATATGGGGCACCAGAGTTTGTGTGAAAATCAGTCCTCACTCTCTGCTCAACGGTGGAGAATGTCCTGTCCATTGGCTAGATCTGGGTAGGGGTTCGAAGTTTATTACAAGTATTGTCCTTGACTGGTGCCATAGTTTGAGCAGGACCCCTGGGCCCAGATCTGCCCATCATAATGTTCTTCTTGTAGGTTTCTCGGACCCTCTGGATCCTTCTATTTCCCCATTCTCCCAAGCTTCTCTCACCAAAAGTCTCAATAGGATGTCCTCCCCTCTGTCCCACTGTCCTGGTAAGTGAAGACTTTCATGCTTTCAAACATTTTATCTTGCTATTTCCCAATTCATATTCTCTGTAAAGCTAAAAATGACCTTCCTAGAAAGTAGCAAAACAGATCTGTCTGTGACGTTTACATACAGTCCCAGTCCTTGGCATGGAGGAGTAGCTAAAAAATCCAAAAAGCTTTCCACACAAACTGTGCCATCTTTCGTATTGTGGAGTCAAGTTTCTCCCTTGTACTGTTAACTACCATTTCATCTACAAAGACTGGTAATGGAATCCTGTGGGTTGAGTCCATCCCAAGGCAACCACACTTGTGTACTTTACTTGTGTCTTATATTTCCAGGGACTACCTATGGATTCTCATGTCATTCAAATGATCTTGGCTCCACCTTTGCCTTAAAGCTCTCTAAGAACAGAAAAAAAATGATATATTTTTGTTATGATAGTAATTTGTCACAAAATCACATGCAGTGCTTTTGCAACATGATCTCTCAGCAGTTAAGGGCACTGACTGCTTCTCCAGAGGTCCTGAGTTCAATTCCCAGCAACCACATGGTGGTTCATAACCATCTATAATGTGACCTGATGCCTTCTTCTGGCCTGCAGGTGTACATGCAGCCAGAGTACCATATACATAGTAAAAAAAAAAAAAAAAAAAAAGAATCTGAATGGTAGCCAAGTGCAATGGCACATGCCTGTAGTCCCACTACTTGGGGAGGCAGAGGCAGATGGGTTTCTGTGAATTTGAGACCAGCCTGGTCTACACAAAGAAACCCTGTTTCAAAAAACAAAAACAAAAACAAATAAAAACAAACAAACAAACAAACAAAAAGACTATAAAAGGTTCCGGCTTCTCTGCAAAGGCTGAAATTTTAAAAGGTCTCTTAAATAAATAGTTCTTTGAAACTGTTTTCATATTACACTTTATCTTGAACACTTTATGTCCTCCCTTTATAATTATTTATCTACTTATTCTTCCCCATTAGGTTCAGTTAATATTTCTTATTTGTACATTTATGTGGACTTACCCACTTGAGCATGAGGAAGCTATAAGTGGCTACCCTCCTAAAGAAAAGTGACTGACTCCATTACCCACCAGCAACTGCCAATGGCTCCATAGCTGGTGTCTTGGACACCTCTTCCCACTACATGTTCAGATTTTAAGCAGATCAATATTATACAGGTCTCATGTAGGTAACTACAGCCACTATGTGTTCATGTATGCAAAAGAGACATCATACCTAGAGGACAGCACTTTACCGCACTCCTCCCCATCCTCTGCCTCTCTTTCTGCTCCCTCTTCCTCGGTCTTCCCCGAGCCTTGTATGGTGAAGAACTGATGTAGATGATGCATTTAAGACTGCACACTCAGAGTCATTTATTCTCACCACATTATATATTAAACCCTACTCACTATAAAGCTTTTCTGACCAAGGTCAGGAATGCAGTAATACATGGACATAAACATAAATAGTAAGCAGGCATCTTAACAATATGATCACTTAGAAAAACGGTATCAGTAAACCCACACACACACACACAAAAGCCTATGACTAGGCATGGGTTTAGACCATGTTTCCAGTATGAGACATGAATTTCTTCATGTGGAACAGTCCTGAAACTCAACCAAGAGAGCTGTTGCTAATGCTCCTAATCTCACTTCGACTGTGTCAGTGAACACATCTTGCATAGCAGGTCATTATTGTCACATGCAACATTCTAGCATAGCATAAGACCACTGTAGTCCTTTCTCCCCCAGTAGACTGAGTAGCATCTTCCTGGAGAGAGTGTTTCCCAGTCAATTCCCTATTGACCTTTCCGTGTCCTTCACCAGAGTGTGCAGTGTCTTTGGAAACAGAGTCATGCTATCTATTTATGATAGGTAACCAACCCCAGCAGTCATAGCCTGTGCTGGTTTATGTGTCCCTGGGCCCTCCTTGACCAGTGGCTTGTAGGGGGAACTGGGCATAGTCTAACTTCCCCTCTTGCACTCAGTGTGGGATTTGTTTTTGCTGTTCCCTCACGCTATAGATACCCACTTTCTTTCCTTTTCCTCCTTCCTCCTCTCTCCTTCCTTCTTTTCATGCCATCCTCCCTTGTTTTGCTTTATTCTGTTCTGGTTTGGGTTTTGCCTACCACTGCAGTAGTTTCAGCTCTTTAGAATTCTGCAGGCTTTTTATAATGTGTGTGTGTATGTGTGTGTGTGTGTGTGTGTGTGTGTGTGTGTGTGTGTGTGAGTGAGAGAGAGAGAGAGAGAGAGAGAGAGAGAGAGAGAGAGAGAGAAGCTATCAGAGATAATGTCTTAATCCCAGTTGCTGGCAACTTGAAGATGCTTGAGAGATAGTTATTCATACACCCACCCACCCCCAGCAATGCAAAAAGAGACATGTTGGTGTACATGAGTGCATAGCATGTACTCACTTATAAGTGGATATTAGCCATTAAAGTACAGGATAATCATGATACAATCCACAGACCCACAGAAGCTAAATAACAAGGAGGGCCCAAGGGAGGATGCTTGAATCTCACTCAGAAAGGAAAACTAAAAAAGCATTAGAGGTGGAGGGAGCAGGGGGAGGGAGTAGAATAGGCGAGGGAATGAGGAGGTGGGCAAGGGAGAACACTGAGAGTCAGGAGAGTGGAAGAGAAAGGGCCAGGTGGGAGAACGGAAGTCAGAGATGGTGATGGAGGTACATCTCTGGAACTTGCCAGAGATCTGGAACACAGGAGGCCACAGAAAGTCTATGGGGATCACCCAAGCTGAGACTCCCAGCAGTGGGGAATATGGAGCCTGATGTGGCCACCTCCTGAAGCCAGGCAAGACTTCCAGTGGAGGGATACAGATACCAACCCACCCACAAAACCTTTGACCCAAAATTTGTCCTGCCTATGTGCAGGGACAAAGAGGGAACAAAGATTGAGGGAATGGTCAACTAAAGACTGGCTCTACTTGAGACCCATCCCATGGGAGAGACCCAATCCCTGACAGTATTAACGTTACTCCTATGCTTGTAGACAGGAGCCTAGCATAACTCCTTTGAGAGCCTTCACCCAGCAGCTGATGAAACAGATGCAGAGACCCACAACTAAACATTAGACAGAGCTTGGGGAGTCTTATGGCAGAGTTTGGGGAACAATTGAAGGACTCAGAAAGGTCAAGGACTCCACAAGAAGACTTACTGAGTCAGCTAACCTGAGCCCATGGGGGCTCACAGAGACTGAACCACCAATCAAAGAGCATGCATGGACTGGTCCTCAGGCCCTGAGCCTATCTAACAGATGCACAGCTTTGTCTTCATGTGGGTCCCCCCAAAACTGGAACGGGCCCTCTATGACTCTGATGCCTCCCTTTGGATCCCTTTCGCATAGGTAGGCTGCCTTGTCTGGCTTCAGTAGGAGAGAATGTCCCTAGTCCTTCATTGACTTGATGTGCCAGGGCAAGTTGGTACCGATGGGGGGGGCTCCTCCTTCTTTGAGGAGAAGAAGAGGGGAGAAGGGAAAGGAGCTACAGCAGGGGCAATGGAAGGAGAGGAGAGGGCTGCAATCAGAATGTAAAGTGAAAAATAAATAAAATTTAAAAAATAAAAAATATTTATTGATACCCTACCCTTCACATACCCCACATCCCGACCCCAGCAATGGCCAAATAAATACCTTGTTGGTGGTGGTATCCTTATATCAGTCAGGTGCAAAGTAAATGACAGTTCTTTGTTCATCCTAGTTTGGTGCCTGGTTTGGTGGCCAAAGCTGTCTTATGCCTAGGACTCATAAAAATACGTTAAATCAAGTCAAATGCAGCAGCGCACCTCAGGAGGAGGAAGAAAGACCACCATTCCACCCATAGAACTGCCCACGGCACAGACACTTGCCACCACACCACTGAGCAAGGATGGAGGGTACCACGTAGGGGCTCACCAGCACTGTGGCCAGCCTGCGTCAGGAGACACTACAATGTGTGCACGTATGTGGTAGTCGGATGGGAAAGAGAAGCAGAGTAGCTTGATCATTATGGAGAGAGATGGAGCTGGAGACTCAAAGAAGGAGAGGAGTAGCCTGCTGTGAATGGCCA
>OU015745.1:80489560-80528787 GCA_907169655.1 Acomys percivali | reverse complement strand
ACACACACACACACACACACACACACACACACACACACACACACACACCTTGAATGTAAAATATAGAAGTCAAGTCAGAGCTGAGCTAAAATCGTGCTCTCCACTGACAAGCTTTCCCAATGCCTGATGGTGCTATGCAGGTTGTTGGAAGAAATAAAAGCATCAACAGGTAGCTATGGGTGAATGGACTTCTTTTTTTTTTTTTTTTTTTTTTTTTTTTTTTTTTTTTTTTTTTTTTTTGGTTTTTCGAGACAGGGTTTCTCTGTGTAGCCTTGACTGTCCTGGACTCCCTTTGTAGACCAGGCTGGCCTCGAACTCATAGCGATCCGCCTGCCTCTGCCTCCCGAGTGCTAGGATTAAAGGCGTGTGCCACCACCGCCCGGCCAAGGGTGAATGGACTTCTATCTAGGGTTTGTATCCTATTCTATTGATCTATGTGTCAGTTTCTTGTGCCAGTATCATGCTATTATGGAGTCATCTGTGAGCTCCATGAACCCAACTGCCAGACAGAATATGCCCACTGGTGCGATAGTGGCACAATTGTTATGGTGATAACCAGCCATTCTCTGGTTGTATTTGAGGCCCACTCCATATTCTCCAAGGTTATTAATTAGTAATATGGGGACAAAAGTGCATTAATCTGAAATGGAAAAAATCTTTCTATTAACTCTTAACTAAATTTTAATATGTAACTATGAATAATTACTAAAATGCATAGTTATACTAAAAGACAAAGAGCCTATAGACAATTAAGATGAAAAACCTGCTTTTTTTTCTACTGACTTAAAACATGATTAAATCTCTAACAAGGAAGAAATACCGGTAAGAACTCAGAGACATGGGAAGGAGGCTGAAGTATGACTGTCAACTATAAATGTAACATTTAAATGCTATAAAAGTTGCAATAGAGGAGATGAGACAGAAGAGGGAGCTGCCACTACTTCCCAGACAAACCATCAGGAAATGGGAACTTAGCAAAAGGAGACATTTCTACAGGGAGGCTGGTCAAGCCCTGCCCTCTCCCCACCCAAGGAAATCACCTTGCAAACTTCAGGTCTAAGTGAGAAATCTTGGCAGGAGCTACTTAGCACAAAAGCGCTAGGATATGAAAAACAAGATACAGTTGGAGCACTCTGAAGAGAAGGTGAGAACAAGTGGGCTGCAAAGGCCAGAGGCCTGCCAGACAAGGCAGGACACAGCCAATGAGGAGAAGCTTTTCTATCTTCATTTCTTCTCTTCCTTCCTTCCCTCCCTTCTTCCAACTCTCCCTGCCCCTCTCCCTCTCCCTCTCCCTGCCCCTCTCCCATTCTCCCTCTCCCTCCCTCTCCCTCTCCTTCTCCCTGCCCCTCTCCCATTCTCCCTCTCCCTCCCTCTCTCTTTCTCTTTTCTTTTTTTCCTTATTTTGTTTTTGAGACAGGGCCTCTTTCTGTAGCCAAGAGTGACCTGGAATTCACCATGTAGACGAGGTTAACCTCAAACTCATGGCAGTAGCCCTACTTCCTCTTCCCAAAGGCTGGGGTTACAGACACAAGCCACCATTCCAGGCTTAATGAAAAATTCTCCCTCAATCTCACACAGGGCTTACGGAACTGGGCAAACTGTGACTTGTACCATTCTCTTTGGAGGACCAGCATGCTGGCTGTGTGTTGGGACTGTTGGCTAAGCTCTTCACGACTCTCTGATTGAGAGGGCTAATTTGGGATGGCTGATTTCCTGTAGGATTAGCAGTGACAGCTGGAGTTGACTGAGATGCCCCAGGTCCCAGGCAACAGAGCCCCTCAGTGTGGGGTCCTAATCTGTGGAATTTCAGCCATATGTTCTGACAGAGACCATTTGTTTTCCTTCTAAACTGGTTCTCGCCATATCTAGTGATAAAGACTGTGTGTCACTGAGCTCCGCAGCTGGGCACAGATCTGGAAATCAGAGATGTGCCTGGTCCTAAGGGACACAAAAGGACAAAGGTGAACATGATGCCACTTCACAGCCTTACTATGCTCCAGAGATGACTGCAGGCCTACAGCGCTCCAGGAAGAACATGTGACTTCTGCCAAAAACGCAAATGGTATTAATAGGGAGCAGAGATCAAATTTAGCTCAGCTATAGTCATTGGACTCTTTCTGTGTTGAACACCGTGTTAAACACGTTTAAAACATGAGCTCATTCTTTTCTCAAAGCAACCCCTTGAGGGAAGAATTGCTTTTTCTGGTTTACAGCTTAGAAGCTGTGGAAGCCAGACCGAGGGCCTTCTCAGACTTCACCCGCAGTCCACCTCTGGGTGTGACAAGCTTTGCACCTGGACCTGACTAACACCAAAGGCAATGGTCTAAAAGGGGGACATTTTACACAGGGACAGAGCACTTTACACCATATATGCTGCGAAGTCTGTGTTGTCGATGTCACCCAAAGGTGATAAATTATAATAGCATTTTCTACCGATATTTTTGTTGGAAATTAATTAATTCATGTATATGAGCATCTCTAATGTCAGATTCTGTGTACAAGTTGATTGCTGGTTTGATCTTTTCTAGAAGCTTTAGTTTTTATCACCAACATATGATATCTTTCTATCAGAATTTCCAATAATCTTGGGAGAGTTAAACGATCTATTTTATAAACTGTAAAAGTGCTGTACAAGTGAGGTAATGTGTAAGCAATCCTCTTATAATTCTAATACACTGTGAGGGATTATAGTAGCCTCAGCCATTTCCTGTGAGACTAGTAACAAGTATCACACTTTTATTAGCTTCCTTTGACAGCCATGGCATATATTTCCCAAGTACCTTGGCACAGACTTTCTCCTAGGCAGCACTTCCCCCTCTATAGAAAGAGATGACGCCATTCTGAAAGTAGCAGCAACATGGTCTTTGAATAACTCGCTGAAGCCAGAGCCTCGTGCACTGCATATCCACAGATCTGCACATGTACTAGAGCTATGAAAGCACTTCTGTGAGGGGGACAAACACAAACACATGAGGTCACTTCTTCCAGAGCGTAACAGGATGTGGACTCTTGGAAGAAAAATAGCCTAAATGTCTTCTTGGAAAATTTTGTCTCTGAGCACAGAGCACATTATAAATTTTTCCAAATCTCTCCAACATACAGTACATTAAACAGCGTGCCTTTTTACTTTACTTCCTTGTGCTCCTTCTCTTCTTAAGTTGTTCTTTTGGGGAATAAAGAAATAAAAAGCCATGAACAGCTTTGGGTCACCAATGATTTATTCTCTTAAAGTTCTCATCTCTGAAGACGGAGGAGTATAATAGGGCTTCAGATCCGAGCCGCGTGCCTTCTTCCTTGACTGGGTCAACAGTTCAGTTTTTAATCTGATAAGAGGGCAATAGGATACTCAATTAAAACACCCTGAAATCAGCACACCTGGCTCAGTTAAATAATTCTACAAATGACTGCTACATCACAAAAGAGGTACATCTACAAATGTCACACACACACACACATACACACATACACATACACACACACATACACACATACACACACACACACATGCATGCATGCATGCATGCATGTGACAAAGTATGTGTATACATATGATATACATGCATATGTATACACACATTCTCCGGTCCTATATTACAGCACATAACAACTTAAGAACCCTGTACTAAGAAGTTTTAACTCTCAAAACAAAGCCCACATTTCAGAAACTAATATTAAACACACACACTTATTTTTTTACAGACAGTAGTATGCTATTTCTTGTAATATTTCATTATAGGGTTTGGTTATTTGATTTCTGAGCCTATATTAAATTAATCCATTTAATGTTCTCAGAGGATGGGGTTGACTTAGATATCCTAGGTCCCCTGCCAGAAGAGCTAGGAAAGCACTTACTCTCATCATGTTCTCTTGGTAATTTATTAAGGCCTTTACACTGTAATTATTTATTTTACATCTTTTCTTTGAACCATGTTCATGCCTGACTGCGTATGAACATCTGGGCACAAAAATGTCCGTGGTTCATTCTATGCAATCTTGACTTGATTGGAATGCAACCTAGGCATTTTTTTTAAAGCTTTTCAGAACCTGCCATGGTATAGTGGGCCTGAAATAGTAGTTATTCATGAGGCAGAGGCAGAGGCAGGAGAATTGCAAGATCAAGGCCTGTGTTGGCAATATATATGGTGGGACCCTGTCTCAAATGCACAATAGAGACAGATAGAGCAAAATGGTAAAGCAATAACTTATCATGCCCTAGGCCCTAGGCCCAATCTCCAGTTCTCCAAACAGTTAAATACAGCTCTTGGGTAGTTCTACGAGGCACACACTGTTGGGACATCCTCGAGGCTAGACCTTAAAACTACATCTGAAGAAGAACTACTGTGAATCTTGTTATGTTATAGATTCTGATTCTGTAGGTTTAAGACAAGAAGTGAGGTTTTATACTTCATCTAAAAAAGATCTTAACTAAAAGAAGGTTTGTACATGAGTGTCTTGCCTAAGTGTGTGTGTGTGTATCACATATGCGCCTGGCACCTGTGGCAGCCAGAATAGGGTATTAGGTCCTGTGGAGTGTAGAGCTGCATCATCTACTGTGTATAATCTCAGAAGCCATGCCAGTACTTCAAGAACAGAGACAGATAGATATACAGATACTCTGTACATAGATAGGCAAAGAGATTTGTTAAAAGTAATTGTTTGTATATTAGTTCTGAGTCTGGCTACCAGAACCAAGGAAGGGCTGTGCTGTGGTTCCTTCTCCAAAGTTTGCATGGTCAAGCTGCAGGGGAGCTGATGGTTTAGAGGTCAAAGTAAGAAGAGAGTAGGATTCTGGCTTAATCTATGACAAGGTAGGAAATCCTCCCTGTCTTATGCAAAGCTAACCTCTTTGTTTTCTTCAGACCAAGCCACATTTCAAAGGCCAGTCTCTTCTACTTACTCAATGTCTTGTTTCTTCTAGGCACACACTTCGATTAAACTGGTTTCAAGTCAGTGAGCTGCCTCCACACCTCAACCCAGTAACAAGGAGACCAAACACTGTCATACTTCTCAAGCTGGAGGGACAAAAAACAAACAAACAAACAACAACAACAAAAAAAACGTAGGTCATGATAGCTGACCACTCAAAGATAAAAATGCATTAGGGGGCAGAAGAACTTAAAAAAAATAATGCAGTACATAATTTCCTCAAAAGCATTGCTTCCATCTCCCCTGCATGGACTCCAGCTGTGGATGGGGCAGTCCTCCTTTCTGGAGTGTAAGGGAGTGTCTCTTGGGAGGGCAAGGAATGTACTTAATTAAAGGAGACATAATTATCTTGGCTACTTGGAATGACTGTTAAAAACAAACAAGAAAAAAAGCAATATACAATCAACAGTCCCCAGCCACGTTGCCTTCACCAGTCATCCATCTCTTATACCTTGAGTCAAAGGCACCAACACAAACAAAACCAATCTAAAAATAAATAAAATAAAACCTTGCCAATGTTGCCTCAGTTTTGTTTGTTTGCTTATTTTTTTGTTTTGTTTTGTTTTCTACACAAGTTGGGTTTTGCCAAGAAAGGGTGAAACACAGCTCAGTCACAGCTGACTAGAGGCATCTGCATTGCACAACGGAGGGTAAGACTCATCATACTCAACATTTGTGGACAGCGAGGCCAGGGTGGAGCGGTGGCCTTGATCTTGACGATGCTGGGAGGCAGAACAGTTATCCCCTTCTGAAACCTGTTTGTGATGCCTGAGTGCATGGTGGTGCCACCATACCACCTTGTGCTGGCATAGCAGTCTCTGCGAGTGGTGGCATCACACTTCATGATGGAGCTGAAAGCAGTTTCATGGGTGCCACAGGAGTCTGCATCCAAGAAAGAAGTTTCATGGGTGCCACAGGAGTCTGCATCCAAGAAAGAAGGCCGGAAGAGGGCCTAGGAAGAATGGAACCACTTGTTGCAAATAGTGATGATCTGGCAGTGGGGCAGTTCATATCTCTTCTCAAGGGAGGAGGAGGATGCCGTAGCAGTCATCTCTTGCTCAGTGCCCAAGGTGACGTAAAGAGCTTCTTCTTGATGTCATGCATGACATCCCTCTCTAATGCGGTGGTTAAGCTGTAGCTATGCTTTCTCTGTCAAGATTTTCCTGAGGTTGTCTGTCAGGCCCCTACCTGCAGAGGTCCAGACATGGGATGGCATCGGGCAAAGAGTAGCGGTAGTATCTGGCACAGTGTGGGTTAACAGCTCTCCAGAGTCCATCATGATGCTAGGGGCATGATCAGAGGCAGAGAGAGACAGTACCACATGGAAAGCTACATCCACAGCTAGTGTATTTAAGGTCTCCAGTATGGTCAGCTCATCAGAAACCCATTGAGTAGCACCAAGTGCTTCTTGGGAAACATGCACAGGCCATTGTAGTTGTTGTACCGGGCCTTCTCCATGTCATCTCAGTTGGTGGCAAGACTATGTTTGACGGGGTATTTCAGGTACAGGATGCCCCTTTTGAGTTTCATTGTCAGCATCGCCCATGTGGCAGTCCTTCTGGCTCATGCCCTGGTGCCACAGGGGTGGCCTACTTTGGATGGAAAAATGGTCCAGGAGCATCACTACCTCCAAAGACAGCTTTGCACATGTCAAAGTCTCATTGACATGAAGTGTCTCTATATGGCCATCCTTGTGACCCGGATGGTGAAGGAGGGTATGTGCGACCAAAGAGACCTGAGCAGACATGTGTGGATACAGACTGGATCATTTTGGTCAATTTCTCAAATATTGTCATCTGGAAATTTCCTCATGGTCCAACCAAGAATAATATTGGGTCAAATGTCTGGGCACTATCGGGATCCTATCATGTTGACAAAATGAATCATGGCCCTGACAGAATCCAACTCACTGTGGTGCAGTAGGCAGATGGAATTCATATACTCATTAACGGGAAGCAGTGGGCTACGATCACAATTCTTGAACTTTCTTGACTCCTTTTCATTCTTAAGTATCACTGAAAACCCAAAGTGTTCTTTTTTGTATGTGGTGCATCTGTTTTGCATATTATAAATGAAGTGGGAGATTTTAGGATCATTTATGTATTCATTCACTACTCATTTAGCGAACAATTTAAGAATGGTGACATAGTTATACATTTTAATATATTTATATATGCTTTAATATCAAAAAGTTGGTGCTCACAGACACCACTGAGTTTAATTATTTACACCATTAAACATCACACAATTCTGAGACCCTGGAAACTGTACTCTCATACAATAATGAAAGTGAAAAAATAAAGTTATACCTTAGTGTGAAAACTCTTTAACCCTTCAGGCTCAGGAAGGTCACTGGTCTTGATCTTCACGGTGCTGGGAGGCAGAGCAGTGACCTTCTGCAGCCTGTCTGAAATGCCTGGGTACTGGTGGTACTACCGGACAGCACTGTTTTGGCCAAAGGGTTTTTGTATATGATCATAAAAGAGCTATCTAAGGTCTCTGTAGCACACTCCGATGTTTTCACACTAGACAGAAATGGGGAATCTATATAATTTTCTACCAAAAAGGCAAATATCAGCTCTCCCCAGAAAATGTGCCACAGTTCTGCTGCATTGAGCTGGGAGTGGGAGGCAATCAAAGCGACTCCTGTTTGAGGAGGCCTGGTTTTCACTAGCTCATTACAGGATGCTCCCAGAAGTCCTAAAGACCAGAGTCGCAAATCACATCCTGAACGCTTGCTCACCTCTCAGTAAAAACAGGTTTCCTAGCCTCAGAACTCCAGATATTTTGGCTTAAGTAATTCTTTGCTGTAGGGAGATGCCAGGTAAACAGTTCCTAAATCTCACCTACTAGATGCCAATACCCAGTAGAAGGAAAACAGATAAACAAAGAACAAACAAAACCATAAAAATCACCCAGTGTCTTCCTGCACTTGGCTGGAAATGCATGTAATAGACTAAAGGGGAAATGAATATTGTTCCATAACAAGACTATTAATTACTTTTGCAAGGCTACAAATGACATTGATGCTAAGACATTAATGATGAATAGGACTTAGCGAAAGAGGTCAGGGAATGCTGTAGACTGGGGTCTGGTTTCTGTACCTCTTGGGCTATTGTGTAGCTGTGTTTCCTTTTGTTGAAACATGGAAGAAAACATAAGGACAATTCTATGATGAGACAGTGAACTTGGGTTAATGTGGAACAGTTTTGAAGCATTCAAGTAGCTGCAGCCTGGCGAGTGGGGAACACAGAAAGGTAAGCAGATGAAGTGCCACACTGGACTATAAGCCTGCTGCTCTGTTGTCACGTACAACTGAGAAAATGACACAAGACCATATCTCAAAAAGATGTAAAGAAGGTGATTTTCATTTACTAGCTCTGTTCCAGATACTTCTAAAGCACCGAACATAAAGAAGTAACCCTCCCCATCCCCCATCTCTCTCTTTACAGTCATTCATCTTATACAACTGACCGTCCTGCACCAAATGCTATTGACAGTGCTGTTTTCGAATAGAGAGAAGGATGCTTCACTTGTGCCCCACCCTGCCCCACCATGAAGCTCTAAAACACCAAACCCATCAAACTAAACTGGAAATAGGAGTTACGATGTGTGGGTGTACCCCCCAGCAATGACACAAACTGATGGTCCGCAAGATCCAAGACAAGACCAGGAGCATCCCAGCTCATTTTATCTGTGAGGTATGAAATGGCACTTAAGCTTTGGTTTCAACGATAAGCAAGAATTAGAACAGGAAGAGAGGGAGGATGTTGCAGTCTGCGTGTGAACTGGGTATTAGAATGGTACCCTGCTGTCCCAGCTTGCTTTTTATTGCTGAGTAATATAGCATGACCAGAACCACTTGGGGAGGAAGGAGTTCATTTGGCTTGCAGGTTCCAATCCATTAGCAGAGAAGCCGAGGCAGGAACCTGGAGACAGGAACTAAGGCTGAAGCCATGGAGGAGTGCTGCTTACCGACTTGCTCTACACAGCTTGCTTGGTTTGCTTTCCGATACATCCCAGGACCACCTGCCCAAGGACAGCACTGCAGACAATGGTCTGGGTCCTTCCACGCCAGTCATCAGTTAGGAAAATGCCCACCAGCTTGTCTAATGGCCAACCTGATGCAGATCTATTCTCTGTTGACATGACCCCAGGTCAGGTGTTAAGTTGACAAACAGCAAAACCATCACCAACAACAACTATCTTACTCTTCTTAACTATTTGTTTTAAAACTTTTTACACATTCAATCCCAGTAATGTTCATACCCATTTTATAATATATAAGTTCCTGAAATCACATGACATGTGGTAATATCTTTCAAAAGGGATTTCTCTGAATTTCAGTTGTGTCACCAGAAAAGGTTATACAACATGGTGAATTTTTTTTTCTTATTTTTTTTTTATTATTAGTTTATTCTTGTTACATCTCAATGGTTATCCCATCCCTTGTATCCTCCCATTCTTCCCTCCCTCCCAGTTGCCCCTTATTCCCCTCCCCTATGACTGTTCCTGAGGGGGATTACCTCCCCCTGTATATGCTCATAGGGTATCAAGTCTCTTCTTGGTAACCTGCTGTCCTTCCTCTGAGTGCCACCAGGTCTTCCCCTCCAGGGGATGTGGTCAAATGTGAGGCACCAGAGTACGTGAGAAAGTCATATCCCACTCTCCACTCAACTGTGGAAAATGTTCTGTCCATTGGCTAGATCTGGGTAGGGGTTTAAATTTTATCGCCTGTATTGTCCTTGGCTGGTGCCTTGGTTTGAGTGGGATCCCTGGGCCCAAATCTGCCTAACATAATTTTCTACTTGTAGGTTTCTAGGACCCTCTGGATCCTTCTACTTTGCTATTCTCCCATGCTTCTCTCATCTAGAGTCCCAATAGGATGTCCTCCCCTCTGTCCCAGTTTCCTGGTAAATGAAGGCTTTCATGGGACATGCCCCTTGGGCTAGAATCCAGATATAAGTGAGTATATACCATTTGAGTCTTTCTGCTTCTGGGTTAACTCACTCATTATGATCATTTCTAGCTCAATCCATTTATCCACAAATTTTGGGAATTCCTTGTTTTTAATAACTGAGTAGTATTCCATAGTGTATATGTACCACAGTTTCTTTATCCATTCTTCTACGGAGGGACAGTTAGGCTGTTTTCACCATGTTCTGGCTATTATGAATAAGGCTGCTATGAACATGGTTGAGCAAATTTTCTTGTTGCTTGCTGGAGCATCTTCTGGGTATATTCCAAGGAGTGGAATAGCTGGGTCTTGAGGAAGCCCTATTCCCAGTTTTCTGAGATAGCACTAGATAGATTTCCAAAGTGGCTGTACTAGTTTGCATTCCCACCAGCAATGAAGGAGTGTTCCTCTCTCCCCACATCCTCTCCAGCATGTGGTGTCTCTTGAATTTTTGATCTTAGCCATTCTGGTGGGTGTAAAATGGGATCTCAGAGTTGTTTTGATCTGCATTTCCCTGATGACTAAGGAGGTTGAGCATTTCTTTAATTGTTTCTCAGCCATTTGATATTCCTCTGTTGAGAATTCTCTGTTTAGTTCCAAGTCCCATTTCTCAATTGGGTTATTTGGTTTGGTGGTGTTTAATTTCTTGAGCTCTTTATATATTTTGGATATTAGACCTTTGTCAGATGTAGGATTGATGAAGATAACATGGCGAAATTTTAAGTATACATTTAAGTCCCTGATCTGTACTTTCCTATCAATGTAGCATTTTCCCCATGACTTTCTTTTTTAAAAAATCATTTACAAAGTGAGAATTGGTTACAATAAAGAATAGAGAGATGCATATATTAGTGCCATTTCTCATGAATAACCCATCTGCTGCCCCTGTCAAAACAAAGGATTGGCGTGAATAAAGACCAAAACAATGTGAACACAAAGGGCATGTTTGAAATGAAGCTGATAATTCACACTAGCTAGAACATCAGGACTGCATGTGGATGAGCTAATGAGAGGTTAAGGTACATGCTCTGGGGATCTTAAGTATCAGAAGAAAGAGTTTGCACTGGATTTATCCATTTGGTAGGCAGCTGCCTTTGTTAGGGATTATTGCTCTTTGTTACTTCATACCAAAGTTGTAGCTTTGTGACACTCTACAGCATCTGACAGTGCTGGTGCAGCCTTTATAAGCACAAACATTTTGGATGCTGTCATAACTGCGTCTACCTCATGGGCAGTCTTCATCTTTCTGCTAGTTCCAAGCACACTGTTCTAAGTTGGGATCCAGAAATATGTCTGGCACATGCAACGTTTGAAAGGTATGAAAAAGAGAAGTGAATTTTAGGCTCCACTTTGAAGTGCCTTATGATTTCCAACAGTATGAAAAGGGATTTTTCCAACAGCTTGTGTATGCCTGGGGAACAGGGAGAGTGGTCCCCTCAGCCAGAAAGATGATGGAAGGAAAAAAATGACAACACAGTGAAAGAATGCTAATGTTGATCTTGAAAAAGTAACTGTGAAACAAGAATCTTCAGAGAGAGGCTCCCAAATGCCTTTGCACGTTAGACAATCACTTGATACCTCTTGAGAAAACTTACTTTCCAGTAGAGGGCCATGCATTAGTTCCCAGGAAACGAAAGAGGTACCTAATGTCAACAGAAACCCAGGATCCTGGAAGCAAAGTTCTTGAGTCCAAGATCCAGCTTAGAATTTAACTTAAACATTCATATTATTCCATCTAGTTGTGGTTCAGTTTCCTCATCTGATAACAGAATTAAAGTTGCTGTATTCTTATGGTTACTCAGAGAAATAAATAATATTACTTGTTAAAACATGTTAATGTATAACACAAGACATAATGCATAAATGCATGTTAAGTATGCATAAGACATCAAATGTACATTAAAGATCAAAGGATTCAATTAACGTATTATTGAAAGTGGGAATTTTGTTTTTTATTTAAGTGACTTTTCATTCTGAAGCCTTGGCTAGTCTGAACTTGGTATGTACCCAAGGCTAGCCTTGAATTTTAGATCCTCCTGCCTCTGCTTCCCAAGCATTGAGACTATAGATGTAGGTCCTGACTTTCATTTACTTTTTATAACAAGAACTGTGAAGTGGTGTTTTGAGCACTACCGGTGCTTAGAGCATGCTGAACTTTTAGGCTCCAAGCTACCTAACTTTCGTCTTAAACATTTATAGTTTCCTTTTGATAAAAATGTTTTAAAATTCCATTTTATAAATACAAACTCTCAAAGCTTAAAAAAGAAGAGGAGCATAAATCTATGACATCATAAAAGCATTCAGGCAGATGCAAGCACAAGATAACCATTGCCCAACTTTAGCTTTTCCAAAAAGCATGATGTAGGCTTTGGAACTGTAAATGAAAATGATAAATGTTTTTAGATTCCAAAAATAAAAGTTAAAAACTCCAAAAAAAGAATAGACATAAATATCTATTTTACATTTATTTTTTTCTGTTTAGTTGTTTAAACATAAATAAACACCCAAAATTATTTCAAGTAAAAAGAAGAATGCCAGAGGCATTATACTTGACTTCAAAACAGATGTAAAAGTAATCAAAAAGCTGCATAAACACATATACCTAGACAGAGCAGCGAACTCTTCGATAGCCACTCACATTTGAAGTGATGATATTAAGTGTTAATTTCCAACTGAACAGGATCTGAAATCAGAAGACAGGCCCTGGCACATGGGTGAGGGACTATTTAAGCCCCTAGACATGCCTGTGATCGATTATGTTGATTAGGTTCATTTCAGTGGAAAATCTATTCAAAAGCAGGTGGTACAATTCCCAGGACTTGGGTTACTGGCTGTATAAAAATGAGAAAGTAAGCTAGTCACTAACATTAATTGTTCTTTTTTGTTAAATTTGGTTTTTTCAAGATAGAGTATCTTCTGTGTAAGCCCTGGCTGTCCTGGACTCGCTTTGTAGACCAGGTTGGCCTTGAACTCACAGAGATCCACCTACCTCTGCCTCCAGAGTGCTGGGATTATAGGCATGTGCCACCACACCCAACCTAATTGCTTTTTTCTTTCTGATTATGCCTCTTTCCTTTTGATTATGGCTCCGACTTTGGCCAACTGTTTCAATCCTTTGCTACCTTGAATTCCCAGGCTATGTTCCAAACTGTGAAGCAACAGACCTTTTCTCATTTAAGTCACTGCCACCAGAATGCTTCCTTGCAGCAACAGGAAAGCAAACCAAGAAAAATGTCAACTTCTCTGCACCACAGCAACAAGTACATGCACAGAAGAGACAAAGTACCACTTATATGAACAGTACTGAGAAAACTGGGTGTTTATTTGCCGAATTAAAACAAAAACAAAAACAAAACTTGGTATAAAGCAGTCACAGTAGCAGGAATATGCATCACTTCAGATATAGATGATGTTATTTTAAAAGTCTTCATTGCCGGGTATTTTTAAATACTTAATTGTTGCTTATTCTCATGGTTATTCTATGTACTATAGAAAATAAGAAAGTATACATATCAACTCCAAAAATATCAAAGATACAAAAATTATTATCTACTAGGAGATGTAGAGAAAATACTTACGACATTGTCTGGGGGAAAGATAGACAGGTGATGGAAGGTAAATGCTAGATAGATAGATAGGTAGATAGATAGATAGATAGATAGATAGATAGATAGATAGATAGATAGAACATACATACATACATGCATACATACATACATACATAATAGAAATAAGGACCCCCCAAAGTACAAGAAACAAAAATAAAAATTACAAGCAGAACTACATCTATATATCCAGCAATGAAAACAAGGTTAAGATAAAAACCTACAAAGAGGAGAATCCAAAAGTAAAACCACTTCCAGAATATAAGGGGCTCAAACAACTAAAAAAACAAATCAGGAAAACCCATCATCATCAAACAAAATAAAACAAAAGAAAGGAGCAAACACCAGTCATCCTCAAGAATGAGCAAAGGGCCTTCTTAGACATTTCTCAAAAAGGAAATATGCAAAATATGCAAGCAGCCAGAAAACTTACGGGGAAAATGCTCGGAGTAACTAATTACCACAGAAATACACACCACAACAACAGTAATTTAAACCCATTTAGAAGAGCTACTGGAAATAAAGGAAGAGTAAGAAATTCTGGTAGACACGAACAAAAAGGAACTGCTCTTTAGATTGTGGAGAACAGGGCAGTTTCCTTTTAACAGTTAAGGCACCACTACTTGTGATCCAGCACTTCCATTTTGAATATCTACCCAGAGAAACTGAAACCAGTGGACTATTTTCTTCAACCATAAAAAATGAAGTGAGACCAGACATGGTGGCGCACGCCTTTAATCCCAGCACTTGGAAGGGCAGAGGCAGGTAGATCCCTGTGAGTTCAAGGCCAGCCTGGCCTACAAAGAGAATTCCAGGACAGCCAGGGCTGTTACACAGAGAAACCCTGTCTTGAAAAACAAAAACAAAAGGAATTGAGATGCTGACACTTGCAGCAACATGAAGGAAGCATGGAGGGCACAGTCCTAAGGGAAATAAGCAGCTACAGAAGACAGATTTGCATCGCTTAACTCACGTGGAGATGTTAAACCACTGCTCTTGAGAAACTGGAGGATTACCAGAACCCAGAAAAGGTGTGGCCAAGGAGTCTCTGAAGAGACGCTAAGCTGTTTAACTGCACAGGGTGCAGGAGGGTAGGAAGAAGAACTCCTAATGCTCTATAGCACAGTAGCATCATTTTAATTAAGAAGAAAGTCGCAGTTGCACATGTGAAATAGTCTCCATGCAAAGATTTGCATCTAAGGTGACAGATACGCCTGTTACATGGATCTCATCTTGAGACATTGAATAGCTATTAAAAGTCTTACTGCACCTTGTAAATATGCAGGATTGCTATGTGATAATAAAAATGAATATGTTTTTGCCAAAAAAAAAAAAAAGATACAGAATGCTGGCAAGGAAATGAAAGAAAAAGGACAGGGAGGGAAAGAGAGAAAGAGAGAGGAAGGAGGAAGGTTGTTTCCATATTCCAGGACCTGATTCCGGGACCTTGTCAGCTGACCTAGTACCATGACACAGTGCAACCTAGCCTTACGCTTTGCTTTCACCCCCATGGTGTGGGCTTCTTTCTTCTGGGATTGGTATGCATACTTAGACACCTTGGCTTTGAATATTGTTAATGAATAATGAAGACTTGGCTCGGACTCAACATTCCAATCTTTTGCTTTTGTTTCCCTTGGGTAATAAATACCCTTGGTGCCCATAACCTTGTCCTTATTTCAGGCTGCAGTGTTGGTGTGCAGCACTCACCCTATGGTATTCTATAAGGAAGCATGTGGATAGCTTGGGTAGGAGATGCAGTGACAAACAATGCGGTGTGTCTCCTTGAATAGTATCCAAGCCTTGAACCTTCCTGTTCTATGGATTTCACATAAGCACATCAGTTATAATGGTTCTAAATATTAATAACTGCATCCATAATCTCCAAGAATACCTCTGTTTAATTACTGTCTGTGCGTTTAGGTGTGTATACAAAGCCTTTCCATCATTTCATTTTCAACCTAATCCTTCAGTACATAGCTGAACTGCCATCTACTACGAAGATTTTCTGGATTTGGACAGGTAGTCAGTTCTGTTCTTTGTCCTTCTGTCACTTTCTGAAGAAATGGGTATCAATGCCATACTTTCTACGGCTTTCACTAATGCATGTACGTCCACAGCCAAACTGTACATTCTCTCTGCTTTCCCATTCCTAGCTCACTGCCAAACACACAGGAGGCATGAGGGACCTCTTAATGCATTAGTGTTGAGTGATACAAGCCTGGAAAGCAGAACACCTCCCACCCTCCCCCTGTAGATGAACGACAAAGTAACTGAAGTATAAAAGACCAGTTGGGCTGTCCAAGGGTCCCCAGCAGATGCTCGATACAAATTATCTGAGCCTCTCTCTGCAACTCTTTCCCTCCAAAGCATCTTCAAATTAAGATGGGCAATGGACCATTTAAGCAGATGAGTTACAGGCGACAAGTATGACAAGGCTTGCAGGTGCAACAGGAGTACATGAAGTGTTCTGTGCCTCTAGCCTCAGAGAACCGTTTTGCTTGGTTACTGTATGGCCTGCTTCCCATTGCGTAAACGCATCTATTCTCTCTGATCCTGTTGCAAGGACAATCACTCCATAAACATCGGGGCTTACATCATCAATGAAGTCCTACACTGATGAAAAGTCTCCTGGTGTAGGAATTTTTTGAGTTTTGCAATCTGCTGTTATATATTCATGGTCATGTTCACATTTTTTAAAAAAAAAAAAAACTTTTTTAAAATTAATTTTACCAGGAATTTTTTTTTTTAGGGAAAGGGTCTTTCTCCAATTTCACTGAGAAATCAAAACAAAAAGGTTTTAGAATTGTTCAAGGGTGGAGTCATGAGTCCTCAGTCTTTTGGCTTACAGAACTTGATGGTGGGACAAACGGCCAGCTCATCCTGAAGCCTCACCCTCGATCCGGAGTGTAAAGTCTTTGCTTTTTGGACAATAGGGCATATTTACCCAACAGTATCATGGAGCATTCAGGCCTGAGCTGACCAACTCACTGCAGTCTTGAAGAGCAACAGACCTCTGGCTTCAAAGGAGCTTCCCAGGCTGTGAGATCATTGCTCTCCCACAGACACCTCAGCCTCAGCTTCAGCCCACAGTTTACTCCCTCAGCAACCCACATCCACCTTTTCCCAAAGCTCTCCCCTGGCATCACTGTTGGCTAGTTCACCCCAGCTTATGTCTGCTATAAAAGAAAGACAACAGGTTTTTCATACTTAATTCAACCTTTCTATCTTCTCCTGATGCCTAGTCAAATCCACCACATTTTTCTTTGGCCTCCACATCTCCAGTCTTGTTTGCCTCCAAATATCACACATGGCGGAGCCAGACTGATCTCTCCAAACAGAAGTGAAACTGTGGCCATTTCCTTGTGCTGAAACCCTTCATTTCTTCTTTGGCTCATATTTCCATCCTGAAAACCATCTAATCTCTATCTCTCTTTCTTTAGGACACAGTTCAAACACCAGAAGGCGGCTTAGTCGACTTTCAAAAAATCTTGACTCTGTGTCTTAAGTCTGTCATCTCTCTTCTTCCAGTTTATAGTCTATGTCCCATCCTCCAAACCACACATCTTCCCACCAACGGCAGCTCTTGCTTCCCCCTCAGACCACCACCATAGCCTAAACCCATGGAACCACCGTTCCTAATGCATGTCTGTTTACTCCATTCCAGACCACATCACTTTGCACCTTTACCCTGATGAACCAGCCTCTGCCAACACAACCGTGCCTCCAGGGAGCCTCCAGAAGCCCAGGGAAAGTGGACTAGAGTTTGTCTGGCTTCACCACAACTGCTGTTTATTCCTGACAACAGAGACAGCAGCACTGTTAGAAAATTTCACATCCAGTGTGTGCTTCTCTGTGACACTGCTGAAGATGTGAATGGAAAGACAGGGCTTTAGAATAATTGGTGTAGCTCTACCATAGTTAACCAATAGTACTCTGCAAGGCAGGGCCACAGTAAATACTAGTTAAAAGACCAAAGCATCGAACTAGTCCCAGAAGACTGAAAGCAAGATGTCATTGTCTACAGGGATATATTAACACCCCCATAGCCTTACCCACACTACAGCATAGGGAGTTGGACCACTCTGTGTAGAATCAGCAAGTGTTTTGTTGTTGTTGTTGTTGTTGTTGTTGTTGTTGTTGCTTCTCACTGCAGGTAGAGAAAGCGATTACAGATGGAGCCGTGATAAGCAGGGCAGCTCTAAATCCTTGGCATTTGCCTCGATTTTGCCTCTACACTGGCTTTGTCTTATGATTTTTATCAAGCAGTGGAGCGCCTAGCCCAAGTGTTTTGGCATTGGTTAAATAACCACATTTTTATTAAATGCACAGTACGTCAGTCTCTCCTCGGGGCCTACAAAGCAGCATAATGGTTTGGACATGCTACCTTACTATGTGTAAGAGTTCTGAGGAAGCCAGATCTCCTGCTAGTCCCCATCCTCAAAGGTACCCTGGTGCTTTAAGAATTTGAATGTCTAACATGTTTTGTTGCTTAGACAACAATCTGCTTTTATTCCCTGGGAATTTGCTGTGTGAGGTACTGCAATTTGCAACAGTGAAGAAAGGATCTGTGCTAAGTGTGTCCAGCTGCTTCGACTCACTACTCACAGGGTCCTGGCTCATACAGAAGAGCTAAGGCATATAAGCAGTCACTCGTGTTGTCTGAGGGTCTCAATTTAAGGCACTGTGTGAAACAGAGAACACAAAAGTTTGAAAGGGGACTGATAGTGACTGAACACCCTGGAAGGCTGAGAGCAATACTTTTTCAGTTAAATCTTTTCATGCAAATATATATGATAACGTTTTCCCCTCCCCATCTCCTCCTAGGTCCTCCCCACTTCCTTTACTTCCCAAAATCATGGTCATATTCTCTCTCTCTCTCTCTCTCTCTCTCTCTCTCTCTCTCTCTCTCACTCAAAACAAAAACAAACCCATGGATTTCATTTTGCATTGGGCAATAATGCCTGAATGTAGGGCCTGCCCTGAAGTGTGGTTAATATACCCAGTAAGACTTTTATGATGATACAAATAGCTTCAGAATGGAGACAAAGGGGAGTTGTCAAGATTTGATTGTTGTCACTCTAGCAAGATTTAATTAGCTATATATGATGGGAAGGGTCAGTGAAGTTATACATTTATTTATGTATTTAGTTATGTATTTATGTATGTATTTATGTATGTATGTATGTATGTATGTATTTTTTTGTTTTTAAGACAGGGTTTCTCTGTGTAGCCTTGTCTGTCCTGGACTCATTTTTTTGTAGATCAGGCTGGCCTCAAACTCACAGAGATTCACCTGTTTCTGCTTCCCTGAGTGCTGGGATTAAAGGTGTGTGCACCCATCATGAAGTTATAATTTTAACACAAATGCACAGCTCTCATGTCAGGCACAGTAGGACAGCTCCTGGGTGCTCTTTCTCCTCGGGGTGGTATCTGAGGGCCTTTGGCTTTCCATGAGAAGCTACTTTCTGGGTTTTCTTTGTGTTGGAAATAAAGAGAGGAATCAAGTCGGTTTTATTTGCTGGTGTGTTCCTAGCTCATAATAAAATTCCTACCACTTAATAGGTGATAAGGAAATATATATTGATTGACTGCCAATCTGAAAAGTACTATAGATATTATATAAAATTATTTATTCTTTACATGCTCACAGACACAGAAAATGGGGCCAAGGGGAAAAATGGACTGAAATTGTACATCTGGCCGTCAGTGAGACCAGAAATGGACCCCACATGTCCCGACTTCCTGCCCAGTTCTTCTTGATATCACACCCACCCGTGTTGTCAGGCTTCTATTTTTGAGTTCTGGATAATGAGGTACTTCTGTATGACCTCATTGTTTTCTGTTTGTCTGCCACAAGCTGTGCTTTGCCAGACAGCAACTCATCTCAGTTATCTCCTTGCAGCCAGAGGCGTCCCTAACTAGAATAATAGAATGTGTTCTCTCTAGCCTGCGTCCCATGTCAAGTGGCTTGGTTTTACTCACTCTGGCCTTCTCTACAAGTGGATCACAACTTAATTCCATGGAGAAAAGAATGACCTGACAAGCAGTGACTGCTGAGAGATGATACGTCCCCACTGTGATGGCTTCTACCAAACAATAGATCACAAGGAAAATATACCAAGGTCTCCTGGCCTGCTTTGTGAGGTATCGGTCTGCTGTGAATGTTCCTGGCTGTGACTCCGGTGTAGTTCGTCAGTCAGTGTCTGGGAGTCAGAATATGTGTTCTGGGTAAAAGGAAGAGAAGTGGAGCAGAGATACCAGGACTGGTAAAGGAAAGTTGGCTCCATCCTTCTGATCACACCTCTGAATGACACCTCCCTTCTGTGCGTATGTGTTATAGTAACGTGGAGTGCCTTATCCTGAGACAATGGAGAGCACCTGGTTATTTTGGCAGGGGGATGGCCTTGGGCACTATACATTCATGGCTGATTTCTGTGCCCCTGAGATCTGGTTGTAGTCCAGATGTGGGCATTGCAATTTCTATGAAGAATCTCCTGTCTCAATGTTGTGCAAAAAAAAAAAAAAAAAAAATGGTTCTCTATCATCTCTGATTGGTAAATGAAGAAGCTGATTGGCCAATAGCTAGTCAGGAGAGTCAGGGGGTCTCAGGCAGAGACCTAAGAGGAAGACGTAAGAAGACAATGAGGAGAAGGTTGCTTGGCCATGAGGAGGTTGCCTTGAGGGAGTCATCAAGGACATAATAGAGTAGGAGTGGCCAGGGTGAGAGACTAGATGGCAGATAAAAGGACATGTGGCTGGAAAATAGTCCAGACCAGCACAGATGGGTTAGAATAAATGAGCATCTGCTTATTAACAAATGTAATAGGTCTACTTGTTGTTATATGGGAGCTATAACAGATAATAGAAAAAAAACTCCCTATTTTACAGGTTATAGCCCCACAGTCTTAAACGTGGGTCACTGTATACAGAGTGGTCTAGGTTCATGATCCTCCACATAGGCAGGTGCTTTGAACACTTGGTCCCCAGATGGTGGTGCTCTTTGAGGAGTTCTGGAAAACTTCAGAGATGAGTTGTAGCTAGAGAAAGTACATCAATGAGGGTATGTCATTAAGAGTATCTTGTTACTGGTCCTTCTTGTCTCTCTCTGTTTCTCTTGCCTGTGAAGAAGTGAAGATTAGTCTCTGCTATGTGCTTCCACCATAACTGAGCTGTACAAACAAAGAGAGCTAAGCAAGCATGGACTCAACCTTTTAAAACTATGAGCCAAAAATAAATAAATCCTTCTGCTTTTAAATGGTTTTTACCGTCAGTTATCTATTTACAGCAGCAAAAAGCTAAGTAACACACAGAATATATAGAGTCAAAGTTATTACAAATATCTTAGTTACATTCTCCAAGTGTAAAAGGAAATAATACTTTACTAATTCCTTAATATCATTTAGTGAGAAGACATGTATGGTAGCACTCAGGAATTCTGAGACACAATATACTCAAACATTTAGGAAAACAAAACAAAACAAAACCATCAGGGCCCCAGCCAGGTCTTTCTGTCTAGCTTTACAATCATATCATATAGGTAGAAAGCCAAGAGTCTCATTACAACATGGGTGTCAGGAGACAATAGGTAAATGTTTATATTTCTATCTAAAACCACTTGTATTTTTAAGTATTTATCATATGTGATGGATGTTCATAGTATGACTGTTATATGACTGTTATGAAATGTTGAGATGACTTCCATTTTGCAAATGAAGAAAAAAGAACTCCAAGGGGTCAATACTTATCTCAAAGGCAAAGCCAATCACAGAAGCCATGGGTTTTTAAACCGGCACACAAGGGCTAAGTAGAAAATGCCTCCCTAGGAGTTGTTTTCTAGAAAGGCTCTAGAGTCCCTGTGTTAGTTGCTTTCGTAGGGCTGCAATAACATACTAGATCCAATAGTAACATAAGCAAGAAAACTTATTTCGCCTTATGGTTCCAGAGTTACTAGAGTCAACAGTGTTGGAGATGACATAGCAACAAGCAGCCACAGAGCATGGTAGTAGAAGGAGGAAGTTGACAGCTCATATCTCAGCCACCCACAAGAAGCAGAAAAAAATTACCAGGAAGTGGGGCGAGGCTGTCAACGCTGAAAACGCGCCCCCTGTGGTATACTTTGTCCAGCCAGGCACATGTCTTAAAGGTTCCACAGTCTCCCCAAATACCCCCACCAACTGACTACAAAGTATGCAAACACACGAGCCTGTGAGGGGGCCAGCTCTCATTCAAACTACCACAGGCCTTCAGGATTATGCAGGTTACCACCATAACCACTGTTTGCCTTCTACCTCCCCAAGTGCTGGGACTACAGCTGTGCACCACTGAGGCTGTGGAAAGCCGTTAGTTCTGGGATTGCTTTTACCCCTTGAGAAGAAACTTCTCAGCACTCAACGTAACACTGTGTAAGTGAGGAGCTTTCCCAGGCTGGTTATGCGGGAAGAGAAACTTTTTCCGACCACGTATCAACTCCAAATACTGTCACTAGGAACTCTGTCTCTCGCCTCCACTGGTTGTCCCTCTGCCATTTCTTTGTTGCGCCGCGGTGAGTGAGGGAGCCCCGGCAGGTCCTGCAACTTCTCTCTGCATGGCTGTCAGCTCCGTGCCATGTGCCACATGAGTACTGTGGACTTCTGGCCTTCTGCAGTTCTCGGTCCAGGTTCGCGTGTTAATTCCTCTCCCTGTGGCATATGGAGAATTGTAAGGCAGCAACCTAGTCCTGAGTTATTCTCTATAGATAATGAATTGCTTCTATGCGCACATTTTCCACAGGTCCATGCTTCCCTGTTCATTTTCTCTTCCGGCCCCTGCTCTAGTTGCTTGCCACTCGTCTTGTTTAGTACTGTTTCAGGTGTATGTGGTCCGTAGCAAAAAGGTAAAGCCGATCCCCCCAAACTCCACTGGACTATAAGTAGACTCTGTGTATTCTGTGTTTTGCATTGATATAATTGTTCCTGTTGAAAAGGCTTAGAAATAGTGACGTGAAAGCCAATATCGACACAACTCTTCCAGTGTCTAAATATAATCCTTTTGTTCTTGCTTAAAAAAATTTTCAAGACAAGGTTTTTCTGTATAGCCCTGGGTGTCCTGGTCTTGCTTTGTAGACCAGGTTGGCCTCAAACTCACAGAGATTCGCCTGCCTCTGCTTCCCGGGTGCTTCGGATTACAGGTGTGTGCCACTGCACCTGCCTGACTGTATCATCTTAACACTGAGGAGAAATACATTTTAAAGAGGAAATTTTTACTTTGTATCATAATTTCTGTCCACAGTGGGTGAGCACCACTGCCTTGGGCCTGGGGTAAGCACAACTCCATCACATGAGCACGGGGCAGCGCCTTCCTTGCATCATGGTTATTAGGGAGGAGACAGGGAGAAAGGGGGGGATCTTGAATGTTTAAGGCTGAGGCTCCATTGACATAGCTTCCTCTCACCAGGCAGAGCTCTTGTCTTAGTTACAGTCTCTATTGCTGTGAAGAAAGACAGCATGGCCACAGTCACTCATAAAGGAAAACCTTTCATTGAGGCCAGCTTACAGTGCCAGAGGTTTAGTCCATTATCATCACGGCAGGAAGCACGGTGTCACACAGGCAGACATGGTGCTGGAGAAGGAGCAGAGTATTCTGCATCTGGATCTGCAGGCAGCAGAAAGAGAGAGGTTGGCCTGGCTTGAGCTATTGAAACCTCCAAGCCCAGCCCCAGGAACACATTGCCTCCAACAAGGCCACACCTACCTACTCCAAAAGGCCACACCTCCTAATAGTGCCACTCCCTATAAGCTTGTGGGAGGGACCATTTTCATTCAAGCCCATTCATTTAGCTGTAAACTCATCCATTTATTAGTCCATTGAGGGAGATGAGCACCCTCATAAGCTAATCAACTCTCATAAAAACCACCAGCTGGGCAATCAGGCTTTAGTTGAGGAGCCTTTGAGGGAAAATAAAAACCATAACAGTTATCCAACAATGCCTTTAATGTGCCTTTTTATTCTATTTTTGCAAGATTTTGTAATAAAAGTAGCTTAGAAAAAAAATACACACAATTGAAGAAAATATAATGTATAGGCATGAATACTCACTGGAATTAAAAAGTAAGTGATGGGGCTCAGCAGAGGGCTCAACCATTAAGAGCAGCTAGCGTTCTTCCAGGAGACCTTATTTCAATTCCTAGCGCCATCTATAATTCTAACTCCAGGAGGATCAGGCTGCTCTGGTCTCCGAGCACTCACATGTACTTATCAACACAGAGACAGGCAAACATACACATAATTTAAAATAATTAAAAGTAAAAGTGTTTAACTGATAACTGTAAGTTTTCAAGCTACTCTGCATACTAACAAAAGAGAAATTTAACCCAACCAACTCAGCCACAAACCATTGTAGCAGGTCTACAATGGAGACCTGCTTGCAAGACACTGTGGTACATTGGTGGCACAACGTTGTGGGAGTAACCACCTACTAACTGATTGGATTTAAACCCACTTCGTGAAATGGAACCCATGCCCAACACTGCTCAGGTTGTCAGTACCATAAGACTAGATAGACCATGGGCCAAGGGGGGGAAAACCATGTGCTATGGTCTGCTAATGAAACACAGTAATAAAATGACTCCTAACAGCATTCTGCTGTATTCATAGATCAGCGTCTTGTTCAGCCATCATCAGAGAAGCTTCCTCCTATAAGTGTATGGGAACAAATACAGACACCCACAACTAGAGCATGGGCAAAGCATGAGAGACCCTGGAAATCTCAGTCCTGCCTACATAACATCCTTCCTCTCAGGGCTCAGGAAAAGGGCACTGCAGAAAAGGATGCAGAAAGATTGTAAGAGCCAGAGAGATGGAGCACACCAAGAAAACAAGGGCTTCTAAAGACAAAAGAGCTGACTCACATATGAACTCAAATAAACTGTAACAGCGTGCAAAGGGCCTACACAAATCTAAGCCAGATGAGGTCCTAGTGCTGAGAGGGGAAGTGCACACAAGCCCCCCAGCTCCAACCCTGGACCTACCACCAATGGAAAACTGCTTGCAAAGAAAAAAGTTGGTTTTCTCCACCAGAGTCTCACTGGGTATTCACGCCACACTGAAGGACAAGCCCCATGCCTAGCATTAGATGGCTAACACAAAACAAACTCAACGGTATTTTTAGAGGGTCTTTGTTCTCATAATGCTTTGTATGAGCTTTTTGTTTGTTTGTTTACTTTACAAATCTTTTGCTTATATATATATATTATAGTTTCTTTTTCTTTTATTTCTGTGTGTCTCTGCATCTATATATGTTTCTTGTGCTAATTTAATGGTTCTTTTGGCTTTCAATTCTTTTATTTAAAAGAAATTATGTCCTACGCATTGATTTTTGTTTTACTTGGAGTTCTCATGGTGACTGGACAGGTACTTGTCCCTAGGACCCCATAACATCCTTATGACCCCATTACATCTTTATGTCCACTCTAATGCAAAGAATACTGGCTTGTTTACCAAAGGTCACGTGGCCCCATCCTGTCTAGCAGCAATTCTTGCTAGGATCCTGAGTGAGTCATTTTTTCCCTCTGTGCTCTCTGTGCCAATTAGTGCCAGAGAAGGGAGGGAAAATGTTTGCTACCAAAGGAGGGATGGGAAGTGTGCCTGCACTGTGCACATGTCACCCATGGGTTATGAGGGTTTTTAATATTCTTAACACTGGGCTGCAATGGAATTAGTGGGTGGAGACACTAAGATGAATCATATCAAATATTTCACAATATTCTGATGGAAAATTTATTGATAGATATAATGCATAAATGCCTCATTTTCAATACAGCTTTTCTAATAACTCATCTTTATTTTTCCAAAATTATCAACATCTCACACATTAGAGGCATACAGTCAAACGCTAACCTTTGTATAGGAATGTGAGACGAATAGGCTTTCCAAGAGAACCTTTGTTCTAAATTACACAATTACATTTTCATTTCCAGAGAGTTGACTAAGAGATGAGCATCTGTTCAACTCTCACTTCCCCTGTGGCAGGCAATTTATAAGAGCATGGAAACATGGCTTCAGGCAAAGCTCGAGCTGCAGTTCATTCCATTTGCCAAGCCCATTGGTTAAGAAGAGCATCTGAGCTCAGCGCACAGCAGCTAACTTGAGCTTGTCCAGACAAAATCAAAGATGGAATGAAACATTCTCTGGTGTGAAGAAATGGAGTAGAATACATGCTCTTCCCAGCTGAATTAAGAGAAAGTTTATGTAATTCAAGCTCAGGCATCAATCAAATGCTTCCAAAATAATCTATTTGTTAGTTTTTAATGCAAAAGTAATGGAAAGATATTCTTTGTTTGAAATATTTTTACTATGTTTCTTTTTTAACATATACATTTATATTATTACACATGAGTAAAATAAACAACATACAACAGGAAGAACCACGATACAATCAGGAATTATATAAATGTTATATTCGTTGTGATTTGGCCATTTGTACTTGGCAAACTTGAAGTAAACATCTTTTCTATCTTGTTGGGTCCAAATTTCTGAATGGAGATTAATATCTATCATACCTCATCGCTATTAAATTAAAACATCTATCTTGATCTAAAAACTTCTTAAGCCTTAACCTACTAAGCTTAATTGAAAGACTAAGATATCTGGTCTACAAACCCATCAGAGACTTGAGAAGGGATAAAACTTAAATACCTGAGTGAACCCAGAGTGCAGGTTAGCAGCTTCCAAAATGAAAAAAAATGACTGAGACAGTTTACTGCCTGAAGAGTCATCCAACACTGTCTATAATGTTGGAGCATCATCTTCAGCCTTCTGGCCCAATAAATCTGACAGACATATTTACGAGGCAGGAAATATTGGGGACTTGCTTACCCTGTCTTGGCAAAGTTTGGCTGTTGACTCTGCCTGCATCTAAATTTGGCCATTTTTTAAGCAGAATACTATTAATGAAATACAATAGACCAATATAGTTGAATGTTCTTGTACTCTAGAAATAAAAATTACATGTTAGGTGAGGTAGTTTGAATAGGAATGATCCCCATAGACACATATGTTTGAATGCTTGGCCCATAGGGAGTAGCACTATTAGGAGGTGTGGCCTTGTTGAAGTAGGTGTGGCCTTGCTGGAGAAAGTATGTCACTGTGGAGACAGGTTTTTAAGTCTTATATATTCTCAAGCTACTCCCAGTGTGGTACATACAATCTCCTTTTGTTGCCTGTGGATGAGGATGTAGAACTCTCAGCTCCTCCAGCACAATGTCTGCCTGAGTGAGGCATGTTTCCCATCATGATGATAATGGACTAAATCTCTGAAAATGCAAGCCAGACCCAATTAAATGTTTTTATTTATGAGATTTGCCTTGGTGATGGTGTCTCTTCACAGCAATAGAAAGCCTAAGACATTAGGTACTTACACATGTATGGTGCCCACTTTGAAACTAATGCAGAATAATGTCATGGTCAGAAATAGTGTATCAGTCTGGCTACTGTTTAATGGAAAAATCAGCATCCTGAAATTTGGAAAACTATTTCTAGCTTTATCTTACCTCTGCAGGACTAAGGCAGACAAATAGTAAATGAAGATTTTTTTTAACATATGTTTTTAAAGGAAACTCATTTACAACTATTTTCACTCTAAATTGTTTTCTTGTTCTAAATATGGAACTCTCTGCTCTTTATTTTTAATTATGCATAAGTCAATAATTGTCCCATGAAGTCTTAGTAAACCAGCAATTGTTTAAGACAACAAAAAGTATATTATTCTTCCATATTATAATCTCTTGAGGGGCTGGAGAGATAGCTCAGTGGTTAAAAGGACTGGCTGCTCCTCCAAAGGACCTGAGTTCAATTCCCAGCAGCCACGTGGCAGTTCACAATTTTCTGTAACTCCAGTTCTAGAGGGTGTGACACCCTTACACAGCCATACATGCAGGCAGTAGAACATCAATGTACATACGGTTTTAAAAAGTTTCCTGAAAGTTGGGTGCAGTGGTACATGCCTGTAATCCCAGAACTCAGGGAGGCAGATGCAGGTATATCTCTGTGAGTTTGAGGCCAGCCTGGTCTACAAAGTGAGTCCAACACAGCCAGGGCCACACACCCTGTCTCGAAAAACAAAAACAAAAACAAAAACAAAAACAAAAACAAAATCTCTTGAATCATGAAAACTCAAGAGTAAACCCAAAGTGGCCTAATGTGTGAGTAATGACAACTTTTCCCACCAGTGCTTCATGGTAGGAGTGAATGTGGGGTGAACGAGCTGTATCTCCTTACCTCTTCAGTTTTGTTCAGACAGATTCAGACATGGGGTAAAGCAGAAAAACTACTATCACACACACCCACACACGCTTCACAGACACACGTGATTTACCTGTATATTCGCTCTATTGAGCAAAGTGCTTGATTGATGCCATTGGAGAAAATCTCTATCACGTCTTTTCTTTCCCGCCTCTCTTCCACCTCCCTTCTGTCTTGCCCTTTCTTTTTTCTATCCATGTACTTGTTATCGCTACACTATTCTGTTTATAACAGTCTTAAGGGGATTATCATGATTCCTAAATTCTCAATTAATGGTGACAAAATTCATCTGTTTTATATGAGATTATCTTTAATCCCAGCACTCGGGAGGCAGAGGTAGGCAGATCGCTGCGAGTTTGAGGCCAGCCTGGTCTATAAAGCCAGTCCAGGACAGCCAATGCTACACAGAGAAATCCTGTCTCCGAAAACAAAAACAAAAAAACAAAAACAAAAAAAAATTAAAAAATGAAATAAAAATAAAAAATAAGTAAATTAAGCGCTCATATTTGGACAAACTAGAGGTCTTTCAAAACATTTTCAAGTTGCTTAGTTTCTTGGGATTTTTCTGAGCAACAACTTAGAAAATATTAATTCCCCCGCCGCCCCCTGCCTGAAGTCTTTTTTTTTTTAAGTCTTTTCTTCATTTTCAACTTACTGTTCTGTGCACTTAAGAACTGGGGTCTATAACTCTTAGTAAGTTTAAAAACTTACTCCATGCATTATCTCATCATCGGCTTATAGACCCTCCAACTTGATGATCCATCATTTTACACTCTACCGGCGTGAGTCCACTGGTAGGGAATGTTTTTGCAGTTGGCACCAGGCTTCTCAGAGTAGAGATAATCAACAGTGTGGGAATTGTCACTAGATGTAAAATGACCGAGGAAGGAAAGCGGAAGAGAAGCAGAGATGATGGAAGTTAATGAAATGGAGTGAAACTGTCTGAAGCCATCATGCAAGACCGTCTTTGCATCGCACTTTATATTTCAGAAGGTTCTTTTTTTCCTTAAAATTTTGCGGAAATTCTTCCTTTTATACAATAAATAATTCTAAAAATCATTTGAAATGTTGTGTTTCATGGTGGTTTTGTATCCATAGCTTTATTTTAACAAGATAAAGATTATGAGCATAGATATTATACACAAAAAAGGAAACTTCTCAGAAATTAAAATATGTTGTCCAAGGTCATACACAATCAGACAGCACCATAGCTAAGATTTGATCATTTCCAGATGAAGGACTACATTTCCCAGCTTCCTTTGCTCACTACTAAAGTCATTCCCACCCTATAAGGGGACTCATCCCTTCTTACTTTAGTTATTCGGCTACCTGCTCATGAGGGTTGCAAGATGCCCTCTGGAGGTGGTGAATAAACAGGGTCAGCTAAGGTCAGACCACGTTTCTCTTTCCACCTTTGGCTTTTGAGGACCAGTTGTCTTTCTAGTGATTAGAGGTATTATCTGTAGTGTGTTATGTTCCAGAAACTGACATAAGGTGCTGATTACAGGAACTGTCATTATTCCAAGTGAGACAGAAGTATCTCTGTTTGTTTGTTCATTTGTTTGTTGTTTGTTTGTTTCTGTGGGAAGGCTATCTCACCTTTCTGCCTGGGAATTCCTAACTCTCATTGACTTATGAAGGTCAGCTTTGCTCAGAGAGTGTTCTGAGTTGGCTGTACGTTAAAAATCTGATCTTTGAATGTGTCGTTTCACATTATCCTGACTCAAGGGCTTTCTATTGAGAAGTCTGCTGAATATCTGTTAGGATTTTCACTTGGTGTGTGATAAGCACCTTTCCTCTTGTTACTCTCTATATTCTCATTACCATTGGCTTTGATAGCTGTGAAGGGTTTTGGGGTATCTTTTCAATTAGTAATGTTTTCTTTAAGACTTGAGAAGTTTTTGGTAATTATTAAAATTCTCTCTCTCTCTCTCTCTCTCTTTGTGTGTGTGTGTGCGTGCGTGTGTGTGTGTGTGTGTGTGTGTGTGTGTGTGTGTGTGTGTGTGTTTCTTCTTCTCTCTCTCTCTCCCTCCCTCCCTCCTTTCTGTTCCTTTTAAAAATTCAATCTCTCTCGGTTGTCCTACTCTGTCTTGCCCTTCTGGAATTTGTGTTGTTGTTGGTTGTTGTTGTGGTTGTTTCACTTGTTTATGCCTCACTGTTCCTTAAACTGTCTTAACTTTTTGTTTCTTTCATTCTTTTCCTTTTTCTTCTTCAGTTAAGTAACTCCAAATGACCTAACTTCCAGGTCACTGATTCTTTCTTCTACTCCACCATGACTGTTGGTAAAGGTATCTCTTTTATTTTTCCATTCTGTCACACCCTCATGCATCTCCAGGACTTAAGGCATTGTTGGTTTTTAAATAGTTTTCATTTTTAATGAAACATCTTGTTAATTTCATTGTGTTCCCAGACTTTAGTTTTCTATCGTAGTTCTGTTGTGTCTTGTTGAGTTTTTTCTTTTTTTTTAAAGGTGGTTATTTTGAATTGCTTGTCTGGCATTCTGTAGCGCTCCATTCTGGAGGAATTGGTTACTGGCACAATATTAGTTCTCTTTGGTCACATTTTCATGACTCTTTTGGTCTCCGCAGTCTTGTATTGGTGTCAGTAAAACAAAATATATCTCTGCCAGCCTGTAATAGCTGAAACAAAGTTTCTGCTGCATCTCTGGGGTGATGAGATAGCCTCCAATACTGCAATGAACAGGAATAAAATGAGGTCATATGGCTGCTGCTGGCTGTGTAAGGGAATGGTGGGAGGGTTCCAAGGTTGATGGGAAGACTATGAAGGATTTCAGTTAGCATGAATCCAGGATAGCCTCTGGATACTCAGTTACCTCCCAGAGCCTGGTTAGTAAGATTGGTATTGGGACAAATGTCTACTTCTCAACTGTCAGCTGAGTCTCTGGGTAGAAAATATCCTAGTAGGTACGTGGAATAGTGTGGTTCATTACAGTTGCCTAGGAGCTCTGGCTAGGTCTCTGGGCATGTAGCACTATCCCTGAACTGTGGCTGAATGTGGCTGGAACTGTCTCATGGCTGTCCAGGATTACAGCTAAGACTACGGCCTTACATGATGCTTCTGGAAGTTTAGATGAACACGGCATTGCAAGCTCCTGGGTGTCCAGAACTTCTCTTAGACTTCTTTTTAGTGAGAGGTCCTGTAGCAATGTTGTATAGACTCCATAGAGTAATCTTCCAATACCTAAGTTGGTGTGCCTATCAACTGAAGCATGGTGTTAGGACCAGGGCCAAGTAAGGTAGTAGCTAAATCCATAGAGGGCAAAGACTATTTCTGAGTCTGTATCAAGGTCAGCAAGCTCACTATGTTGGATATGAGCCTGACTTTTTAAAATACACCTCTTTGTTCTACGGCTACGCAAGGATTCTGATGCCTTCAACTTGGATCTCACCAGATTCCTAAGGGGGAAAACATTTTGTGTATGGGTGGCTGTCAAATGCTTGTGACTGATGGAAAGCTTGCTGTAAAACTCCTCTTGCCATCCTGATACCATTACTCATGGAATATACCTAACATATTTATGGCATTATTGCTGCGTAACCATAAAGTTATTGTGTGATTCCTGTGCTGACTTCTGTAGCTATGTCTGGTTGCAATCCTTGTTCTGAGAATCTCCTGTCTTAGTGTTGTGTAAACACTGATCCCCAGTTTTCTCCTGATGTGCCAAGAAACCAGCTTATAGCCAATCACTGAGAAGGGAAGATAATAGGCCTTGACTTCCTGCCAGCCAGAGGAGGATGATGGAGAGGATTCAGCCATGGAAGAGGTCCAGGAGGCATCAGGAAGAGAGCTGGAAGAGGAAAAGCTACAAAGTGCAAGTATGTCTGGGGTATAAGCTGGGAGGAAGCCAAATTAGCTTAGAAGGTTAAGAATAGAATAATAACTTCTCAGTTATTATAGTATACAGCTTATCATTAAACAAATATGAATCTCAATGCATTGGTATGATAGCCAAATTAAGAGCAAAACTAAGAGAAACAAATATAGTTTTATAAAAATAACTTTAACATTCCTGACCCCATTGTTCATTAGTATAAATCTTGTCTCTGTATCAATGGCATTTTTTGAAATTTTTCTTTTTACAGCAAGGACAGTTCATGCTTACAGCTCAGTGGCTTTCATAGCCGGTTGCCTGGTCATAGAAGTCTAGCGTTGTTTTCTCCTTTTCTGCTCCCACCTTTGGACTCTTTAAGTTGCTTTTACTCAATGTTTATGGAGTTTTCTTCAGTACAGGTCTTTTGAGCTTTTGTGTCTTCTTTGACACTAAACATCATTGCCTATCTCAAAAGTCATATCAACAATATTTCTCAAATCAATGTCTATATTCTAATTTACATGTGAAGTTTGTGTTGTATACCACCCTCATAACCTTATTTTCCTTCATTGGACTGAGCAGACCTTATAACCCAAAGAAGTACTTCAAACCTGCAGCTATCAGCCCAGCCCTGATAATGCTACTTTATGTTTAAATATAGGCAGAGAATTGATCGGGTTTAGCTTATGTGTTTGGTTGGTAAAGTTGATGATGTCTTTGGGGGAAAGATGGAATGGTGGTCTGCTTGCTTAGAGTATGTTTAGAAGTAAAAAGGAGGAAAGAGGGTGGGGCTAGCATGTAGATAGCTTTCTAAAAAGTAGAAAACACGAACTCTACATGAATACAAACTATCCCATCTGATCCATGTTGATGAAAGCGATTTTGAAGAAATGATATTTTTGAGACTAAAAAGTGTGGTTCATCTTACAATCTGGACTTTAAGCAGGAATAAACAAGGGCAGGACTGAACGAGAGTTTTGGTATAGTCCAGCTACACTTTACTGGAGGTAAAATCATGAATTCGTATTCTAATTGCTTTTGCCTTTGCAGATGAACATGAAGAGGCAATCCTACACTATCAAAGAAGACTCAAGGATGTGGGCAAGTTTCAAAATAAGTGTCTAAACCCAGGCAGTAATGGCACATGCCTTTAATGCCAGCACTTGGGAGTCAGAGGCAGGCGGATTTCTGTGAATTCAAGGCCAACTTGGTCTGTTATTAAGGGGCTTTGGCTTTCAGGGATTCCTGCTTGAAGTTTATTAATAAAGACACTTAGACATCTATCTAGTTTAAGGCTATTGGCCTTTTGCTGGGGTGTTCTCTTAGCTAACTTCTAACTTAACCCATCTTCTTTCCCATTGTGTCCCTCCACGTGGTTTTCATTGCCTATTCCCCAAAGCTAGGCCCCGTATCTTTTCTATCTTCCTCCTGCATCTGTCTGCATGTCTCTGCCCCAGCTCCAAGCTGCTAACCCTTTTTATGGAAAACACTACACTCCTCCTCAACCTGTTGGCTTTGACCTTCCCCATGGTGTTTTGCTTTTCTTTCTTGAGCAAGTGAGAGAGTGACAAACACATATCCTACTAGCCTGGTGCCCACCCAATTAACAATTGAAAACACAGGGACACACCTACTTTGTAACTGGTAAACACAATATTTATGGGTCACTCCAACAGTCTACAGAGAAAATTCCGGAACAGCCAGGGCTCCACAGAGAAACCCTGTCTTGGAAAACAAAACAAGACATGTCTAAAGAGAGGTAGTGTGTGTATTCGTTCATGAGTTCTAGTTGATTATCTAGTATGCTTGAGGCATTCCTTTTCGAAGTCTGAAGTGAATTTATTATTCTCTAGGCATGTTTGGTTACCCAAGTGTAAACTTATAGTAATCATAAAGTTGGTTTCCCCAGTCACTTTAGTGGGAAAACAAAGGCGCAAAGCTTTGTTTTGTGGTTCCTGATAGCTGTCTTGGTACAGCGTCTACTTAAGGAGAAAGCACATGAGGCAAAGAGATCACCACCACACCCCAACTTCTACTCCATTCTCACCTGTTATAATTCATTCATAACAATTCTATTATTTGTCTTTAAAGACTAGCGGAAATGGAAGGCTGCTGGTTGACCGCAGCAGCATCCTTTCCCCATGGCTGTCCCACTGAGTGGCAGAGAGACCTGCACTTCTGCATCTTAAGCAGACTTCTTTTCTCCTACTTCTATGTGAACATCCGCTAACAACTGACAACCATGACAACTTTTATAAGCAGGATTTTTTAAAAACTGATTTGGTTTATAAAGCCATGCCTGTATCTCAAAGCACAGACTTGGAAAGGCTTGGTAAGCCTGAAATTCACTGAAAAGACCAATAAATGACTCATTCCGAATGGCAGTTCCAACAGATTGTTCTTACTTTGTACTTTGTAGAAAAGTACCTGTTCTTGGAATTTATTAGCAAAATTCAGAGGAGTAAGATGAGTAGAACATCCAGTTGTATCACAGAAGGACAGGGGAGATGGACAAGATTACATGTCAGAACAGAAACATGAGACATAAAAACGGTCCAAGGAGCCAAGCAGGATACAAAAGGCTAGATCCCACCCACTCACAGTGCTAGGCGTTCCACCAAGAGCCAGGCTCTTGGTTCCTTAGGGATTGGTAGGCTACACCCATCTTCATCTGAGCTTGTCTTAAAGTACCGTCCTGTGATTAATCTTCTAAAGATTGGCAATCACATTCGGGTCAGCCTTTGCTCAAACGCTACAAACTTTGTATGGAATTTTCAGGTTCTCTCCAGCATTTCCTTTGCCTGAATTAATGGAAGTGATTTGAAATACAGCTGGATTAACAAATTCAGGCAACTATCAAGTAATATTGCTTCCATATTCTGTGCTCTAAGGTCAATATGAAGTTAGCTGAGATAAATAACTTAATTTCATATAAAATAATTAGAACTGAATAGATGAAACAACATTCTAACAATGACATAAGCAAGCTCACGCCTAAATCAGTGTTGTCTATACTGTAAACACAGTAGGGTAGAGACAGGACTTTAAAAAAAAAAAGGCTTACTAATAATGCTACCCCAAACATTATTAACATCTCTCTTAGGCAAGTGCTTCACGATCCTTGGTGGTTTATTGAAAATCCTCAATTTTCCTGTGGAGGAGCCAGTCTGTCTTAGCATTCCAGCCAAGGTGTCCCACCCATTGCAGATTTAGCATCCCCTTGAAAGTGTCCTGACAAAGGGCTCCTGTTTACAGTCTTGCTAGATTTGCTGGACAAATAAAACCCTCTTTTTCTAAAGAATTTTGACCATATGTTTATTTATTCCTTATGAGTAATAGTGGTCGGCAGAAAGCTTGCTCTGTCGGTAAAGAGGGCTGGACACTGAGCTCCATTTCCCTGGTTCTTTCAACATCAACACTAGGGTGTTTTTGTTGTTGTTGTTTTTTAAGATTATTCTTAGTGCCAACCAGCCAATCCTATCACTTCTGGTATCTGTTCACGTATGTTAAGGCTGGAAAGTGGCATGGGTATTCCACCAACGTCCCTCATTGTACAGTGGCATGAGTGGAGGGGATTCTTTGCCAGGGTTCCTTCTTCCAGATGAGCAGCTTTTTAATTCACCCTCCATATTTTCTTTTATTTTAATCTGCAGATGTATTTTTATTTTGTTTGTGTGTCTGTGTGTATGTTTGTGTGTCTGTGTGTGTGCACATGTGTGTATTTGTGCCTGTGGAGGCCAAAAGAACATGTTGGCCCTCATGATGAAGCAGCAGCACATTAGCATCCGCCCTTCGTATTTTCAATAACAGCATTATTAAAATTTACCCCTATTCTTCAAACTTCTTAATATGACATTGTCATTCCTTTACTAATGATTTCTAGATCCATTTTCTGTCACTTACCTCCATTATTTTGATGATTCCCAGATGTAATACTAATCACTATTATTTAAAGTGTCTACTTGTTTTTAACTTTATACTTTATTTATGGTGTTGTTTTTTTGAACAGCATTTGCCTGCAAACAAATAATTCTTTCAAAGTTGCTCATCTACTGTGTTCTAGTTTCTTTTATAGTTTTTGTAGATTTATTTTACTAGTAAAAACTTGATATCAGATTTATAGTTCTCATATGCATTAAGTTTGGCCATATTACTGTGTGTCTGTGTGTGTTTCTTTCCTTTGGGTGTTGTGAATTCTTTGAACATGGACTAGCTGTGGTTGGTCTCAGTATCCTCAATGTCCAAGCATTATGGCAAATAAAAAAGTCACACAACTCAGCGAGTATTGTGAAAAGCATCATGCTTTGTTCTTTACTCTTGCTGCTGTTTCTTCTTGTTTGGTTGGTTTGTCGTATCTGCACATTTAATTTTGCATGGTTGGATGTAGGATCAATAAACCCACCAGGAGGATATATGCAATTGCTTCTTGTAGCTGGTCTTTCCCACTTTGTGGGTTCTTCTTTTTCCCACCCTTCAGCCCACCCATATGCAGTGGTTCTCAACCTTCCTAATGCTGCAACCCTTTAATACAGTTCCTCATGTTGGTTGTGGTGAACCCCCAACTATTGCCTCACGTTGGGCTCCAATTATCGTCAGACTGTCTTGACCTGCCAGCTGCCCAAGTAATGGCTCGTTAGCTTAGGCTTGTTCCTAACTAGCTCTTATAACTTAAATTAACCTTTTTAAACTACTCTATGTTCTGCTCCGTGGCTCCTTACCTCTCCCCAGTAGCCACATGTTTCTTCCTCCAGAACTGGCTGGCAAATCTCCCCGGCACCTGATTCTTACCCAGAGTTCCCATCTCTCCCGGAAGTCCTGCTTATCCTGTCCTGATTTGCTATAGGCTGGTCAGCTCTTTATTAAACCAATCAGAGAGGTGATGGAGAAAATGTTTACAAAGCACTGAGACAGGTGACCAATATTCGGTCTGTACTCAGCTCTCTGTTACTTCTCAATTATAATTTTGCTAGTTGTGAATGATAATATAAATATTTTTGGAGGTAGAGGTTTGCCACTGGAGTCACGACCCACAGATTGAGAGTTGCTGCACTAGAGCCTCATTCGTTCCTTCTGAGGGAAGTTTCCTGAAGCACCCATAGACTTCCATTATACTTCACTTCTCAATGTCTTCAGGTGAACAACCAAGAATATTGCCCAGCGCAGTGACGCACACCTGTATCCCAGCAATCAGGGAGGCAGAGGGAGGTGAATCTCTGTGAGTTGGAGGCCAGCCTGGTCTACAAAGTGAGTTCAGCACAGCCAAGGCTACACAGAGAAACCCTGTCTCAAAAAAAACAAAACAAACAAAACAAAACGAAAAAACAAAAACAACAACAACAAAAAAGCGAATAAAAAAAGGAAAAAGAAAAAACAGGAATATATATCACATTGGAGCTCATACAAAGCATATCTAAATTATAGCAGGCATTTTATAAACTATTAGGATATGAGATAAGTATATCTGCAATGTGTAACTGATGGTTGGGCCACACTAGATGCACTCCTCACTCCCCACCACCACCCACACACCTCTTTTGTCAAATCATGGCCACTTGCTGCTTATCTCCTTTTCCAATTGGTAACTGCATGGGCTTAAGACTGTTTGAGACAGACATCCCTAAGGCAACAGTACCCTGAAGATTTTCTTTTACATTTGGCTTCAGTCTTTGTGAATTGATCTGGGGATCATGAGCATTGAGGTAATGTAGGCTCTGTTTCTTAACAATTAAACTTTATTATACAACCCAACTAGCTTACACAAGAGGGAAAAAAGAATGAACCTTCCAGTATCCGTTCCACGGGACGGGTCCCAAGGTGTCTCTGGCCTGTGTGCTGGTCTGGCTTGTTTGCTGATCCACATGCGCTCAAGCCGGGTCTGAACCTGCAGCTGGTCTCTCCTCCCCACCTGCCTGTCTTGTGAAGGGCAGTCTCCTTCTCCCATTGAGGGTTGATTAGAAAAACAATAGTCCAGGTGGAGTACCAAGGTCTACTTCCTGAATTCCAGGCCCAGGATGGCTCCACCCAGTCTATCTCAAGGTATCCATGGTGTGTCCAAGGGTAAAGCCTGCCACGACTGCTTTCACCTGTGACAAAGCTTACAGTCCTTCCCACAAGGTAATTATTGGAGAGGATGCCATCATGGTTTCTGCTATTGCCCTCCTATTCTCTATTCATTGTGGCTGGCTGTTGTATCTAATATTAATGTTCTGCTATTTTAAAGTAACCAGAGGTGTGCCTAAACTGAATCTTTGGTCTTCTCTGTTAAAATGTATGCAGATTCCTTGTGATGGTTTGTTTGTTTGGGTTTTGGGTTTTTGGTTTTTCAAGGCGGGGTTACTTTGTGTATTCTTGGCTGTCCTGGATCTCAGTCTGTAGACCAGGCTGGCCTCAAACTCACAGCAATCTACCTGCCTCTGCTTCCTTGAGTGCTGAGATTACAAGGGTGTGGCACCATGCTCGGCCCTTGTGATATTCTTCTGGGTGCTTCAGATGCCCTTCCTGCTAGCTTTCTCTGTTCCAACAAGAATTTCTTGTGATAGTAGTCTGAGTTCATGACAGAATCCTTGCATTCAAGAACAGGCCTGTAGCTGGCTCGACTGCTTCTCTATCTCTGATGTTTCCCACAGCTTCTTTCTAACCATAATCTGGCACTTTTCTACTGATGAGCTGAGTCATCACCTCCTCAATGTTTGTTCTTTGGGAGCCCAGGGCCATAGCCCTGGAAAAAGATTTCGTTCACTTCCTCCACCCACTTTAGTCAGCAGCAGCAGCAGCAGCAGCAGCAGCAGCAGCAGCCCTGGCACCTGGAGTATCTGCCCTACACAGGTTCAATGAAGACTCATGTCCTGGCAGCTTCTATCTTTTTGACTTGCAGGGTGTTGGCCTTTTAACACCTGGATAGAATATCTGGGTGGAGTGCTCATACTATGAATCATCCTAGGACAGACACTCCCTTGGAGGAGAAATACCACAGCCAGACAAGTTTCCAGTTACCTGCTATGACCACGGTCACCTCAAGGAGCAAATAATTTTACGTGTTATAATAGCACCGCCCCAACCCCTTGGATGCCATCACCCCACATGGGTGTCTGAGCAAACAGCACATTATCTAGTCTGGCTTCAGATGAGGTTCTTGGCTACTAGTTTGCTATCCTAGCTGACCACAGGAGTCATCTGGAAGGCTTATGAATGTTCAAGCACCTCCTTTAGGGAAAAAAATTAATGGCTTCAGGTAGGGTGAGCTATGCCTTTTTTTTTTTTTTCATCATTGAAATGGCTACTAAGAGATACATTGTGAACCCAGCACTTGGAAGGCAGAGGCAAGCAGATCTCTGTGAGTTCGAGGCCAACCTGCTATTCAAAGTGAGTCCAGGACAGCAAAGGCTACACAGAGAACCCGTCTTGAAAAACAAAAACAAACAAACAAAAAAGATACATTTTGAACTAAGAAGAGAAAATAAGGCACAATACGGCAAGGGCTAAGTAACTTCAGGGAACTTGCAACAAGAATAGAACATTTTATCTCAAAAACTTCTCCCCACAGTTGCTATGAACAAAAGACTAATGCTTAGCATCCCTGAGCAGTGTGTGTGTGTGTGTGTGTGTGTGTGTGTGTGTGTGTGTGTGTGTG
>OU015745.1:80476370-80488185 GCA_907169655.1 Acomys percivali | reverse complement strand
CTAAGGTTGCTTGCATAAGTGTGTATGTTGGCTTATTTGAGCAAATGCAACTTACCTACCAGTGACTACATCATGAAGACTATGACTTTTGGGTCTATTTTTTTTCTGAGACAGGGTTTGTCTCAGGGTAGCCTTGGCTGTCCTGGAGTCCCTTTGTAGACCAGGCTGGCCTCAAACTCACAGTGATCCACCTGCCTTTGCCTCCCAAGTGCTGGGATTAAAGGTGTGCACCACCACTGCCCAGCAACTTTTGTGTCTTAGTAACCTCTAACTATCTGTAACTTCTCAGGGAGAGGCTCCTCTGCATAAGCTCCTCCCTCATCTGTGATATAATAATGTCTTGTGTCATAACCACCATGGGTACGAGTTCATGAGTATGACACCCATAGGATATCCAGAAGACCACATTTCCATGAGGTTTAATTAAAATGTGAAGACCAACTCTAAATGCTTGCAGCACATCCCATGGGTTTGGGGCTTGGTCTGGATGAAAAGGAATAAGGGAGCTGAGCACCAGTATTCATTCCTGCCTGTGGACGGTCTGTCACCAGCTGCCTTCAGTTGGTGCCACCAGGATTTCCCCCACCCTGATAGACTGTACCCTAGAAACACCAGCCACGTAAACCCTTCCTTCATTAAGTTGTTTTTGTCAGGTTTTTGTCATAGCAATTAGAAAAGTGGATAGAGAAAATTGAAGGCCTCAGTAGATCTGGCCACATAATTTGCAGGCCTTTTCAACTGCTCTGAGTGCTGCAGGCAGAACCTAATGGTCCATTCTGTTGGGAGTTTGAAGACCAAATTAATGACGGCGAATTGGAAAATGGCAAATTGAGTTCCTGAGGTTTAGAAAGAAAAAAAAAAAAAACAAACCAACAGAGTCTATAAGTCACTGAGCTGGTTTCAGGGACATGCTGCCGTCATGCCTGTGGAGATCAGAGGACAAGTTCTCTCCTCCTACTCTGGGATGCATTTCAAGGATTGAGCTGGGGTCAGTGGGCCTGTGTGGGAATCTCCTTTACACGCGGGACCATCACCCCTGCCCATTTGTTTGCCTCTATAGTCTGAAATAAATCATGTCCTACTTTCCTGGCTTTTACTTTGCTGATAAGGGAACTGTGTTATTCCCACATCTTTTCCTTTGTAGGTGAGTTGGTATTTTTCACTTACAACTTTTAATGTTGTTGCTTTGTATTTTTAATATCTTGACTGTGATATGTTATTGATAGGTAATAGGTTGCTTGCTGGTTGTGTGTGTGTGTGTGGTTTTTTTTTGGGGGGGCTTCTAAATGCTTTTTTTTTTTGGCTTGGATATCAACTTTATCTAGGATTAGGCAACTCTCTGATATAGTTTTATTGAATAGCTTGTCTGTGCTTTTAGATTTTATCTCAGCCTTCCTCATCTACCCTGTAGACTCTCAGGTTGAGTCTCAAATGTGTCTCAGAATGCTTGGCAGTTTTGATCATTCTTATGTGTTTATTTTTCTTGTTACACTGAATGCATTGTGACCTGGGTCTTGTCTTTCCTCCCTCTTATTCTTCTGTTTGTAATCGTTAATGATGCTTTCGTACTGTGTCTTTTGTCAGGTTGGTTGAGATCTTCATTTTTAGCATTTCTGGGTTGAAGTTATCTTTTTAACTTGGCTATCATGCAAATAGCCGAAACTCTTTTATATTTGTTTAAAAATAAGCTTTACAACACAATCTCGAGCAGTTTAAGTCTATTCTTAACCCTCCGTGTTATTTTGTCTTACTCCCAGCAAACATGCCAGTGACACTTGCACTTTGTAGCTTTCCTCAGCTCCAGCTCCTTCCTGATGATCCTTCTTGCACCTCTACCCATGCTGAAATCCCTACTTTCTCCTCTAACACCTCCTCCCCTGGCTGGCAGGAAGTCCATCCCTATTCTCTACCCTGCACAGTGATTGGCTGCAAGTTGCTTTATTGGTATACCAGGGAACAACTGAGGAGCAGTGTTTACAAAACATTGGCACAGAAATCAGAACTTAAACTACACAGTAACTTTATGCTGACGTTTCTGTTTTTAATTTTTATTTTGTTCAGAATTTCAGTTTTATTTTTGATACCTCTTCATGATTTATTTTCTCCTCAGTATTGTTTTCTCTTTTTATCTACTTTAGCCATCTTTTCTCATCTAGGTACCAAATTGATTTTTCTACTTCGTTCATCTACTCAGTTGAATACTCCATATCATCGATCCTTTATAAAAAGTAAAATCTGGAGTACTTTTCTAGTATTTCAGCTAAGCCATTTTCTTCAATCCCTCCCTTCACTTTCTTAGAGAAACAATTCTCTTCAATTGGCTCATTAAAAGATGACTTACTCTCAAACTGTTAAACCGTCTTCGCCATGTCTAAAACCTTTACACTCACATGCCACAAAGTTGTCCAGTGCAAACTTATCTACAACTTGAAAACTCACTTAAAATTAGACATCCATGTGGTTTGAATGAGAATGACCCCATATGCCCATATCGTTGAATGTTTAGTCACCAGGGAGTAGAATGCTTTGAAAGGATTAGAAGGATAAAGTGTGGCCTTGAAAAAATTGTGTCATGGGGGTGGCAGGGATGGAGGTGGAAGCTTTGAAATTTCAAAAGCCCATGCCAGGCCCAATCCCCTCCACCACTATCTCTATCTCTCTTTTTTCTACCTTCACGGAAGGATATAAAGCTCTCAGCTACTCCTCCAGTGTCATTTGTGCTGCCATACTCTGCACCATGGTGATAATGAACCAATCACTGTAACTGTAGGTAAGTCTCCAGTTAAACGCTCCCATTTATGAAGGTTGCCTTGATTGTGGCGTCTCTTCACAGAAATAGAACAATTTTGAAGATAGAAGGCTGTACCTTCACCAGTTGAAGAAGGATTTGTAGCAATTGAAGACCCAGGATTAAAGAGGTTTTGCAGAGAAGTTGAGTCTTGGAATCATAAAGAAAACCCTGAAGATGCTATTAGTGAATGTGCAGCTCATGTACAGAAGACTCCAGCATTTTGGAGATGTTATTCCCATGGCTGAAGACAACAAAATGACCACAACAAACAGCAGCAGTGGTGGAGTGGAACCTGCCTTAATTTGGAAGAAAAGTTGTGTTTGGGCACTACCTAGGGCAGAATGGGGAAGAGACCCAAGGCCCTTGGAGGAGCCCAGAAGATCATCAGTGAATCACATGAGTGATCTTGGACACTGAGTTATTTACACTGTTGTAGTTTGGTTTTGATTGTTCACAATGTGAGGGTGTCCTTATTCTTTCTTCTTGAAGAGAAATGGTATTTAATTTATTTTTGATTTTACAGAGCCCATAGTTGAGAGACTTTAATTTAATAAAAAACTGATTTTGGAGTTTTACAGAGCCTTTGTAATTTTAAAAGACTGTACATTATTAAAGGGACAATGTTTAAAGTGTTTGAATTTATACGGCTATGGAAACTTTTAAGTTTTTAAAATGTTTTCTATTGTGCTGTCTTTATCAATGTGTGATCTTGGTGATAAACAACAAATGAAAGGTTGTGACTTAACAGTGAGGTGTTTGTGTGTCAAGTTGGGAAGAGGGTCAGCTGTGCTTGCTAGTTTCATGTCAACTTGTCACAAGCTAGAGTTTTTAGAGAGGAGGGAGACTCAGTTGAGAAAATACCTCCATACAACCAGGCCATAGGTAATACTGAAGGGCATTTTCTTAATTAGTGATAGAGTAGAGGCAGTCAGTTGTGGGAGGCCTCACCCTTGGACTGGTGGTCTAAGAAAGAAGACTGAGCAAGCCATGGGGATCAAGTCAATAAGCAGCCCTTGCCCATGGCCTCTACATCAGCTCTTGCCTCCAGGTTTCTGTCCTATTTGATTTCTTGTCTTAACTTCCCTCAGTGATGAACAGTGATGTGGAAAGATAATCCAACTGCATCCTTTCTTTCTCAACTTTTGACCATGGTATTTTATTGTTATAATTAATGCTACCTAAGATAGAAGTTGATACCAGGGACTGGGGCATTGCTGTGGCAGGCTTGACCATGCTTTTTGTTTGAGATATATGGAAGATTTTGGGACTTTGTCTAGAAAAGTGATTGGATGGTTTAAGTGGGTCTTAATGGGCATGGCAGAGAGTGCTGAGGGCTATTTGAACTGTGAGGGGTCAAGTTAAGAAATGTCCGAGGGAAAAATATTAGTAAATGACCTAGAGACCATTCTTGTGATGTATTTGCAAAGACCGTGGCTGCTTTTGCCTTTGTCCTAAAAATCTGCCTGAAGCTAAATTGAAGAGCTTTGGATTAATGCCATTACTACTTCTGAATTTACAACATCCTTATAGTGACTGTGGTATTAGTGGTCGCTCTTATGCAGTTCTATAATGAAAAGGGGCAAGGTGAGCAAGAACTAGTACAAAATGTACAGTTTGAGGAGAAATGAGCACTGGGAAATGTAGTATTTGAGCCAAGTCCAGTGTTCAAGGACATAAACAGTTTAAAGAAAAGCCTGGTGCTGGATGGAATAAAGAAAGTGGTGACCTCAAGGCAAGACTCCACCCACTTAAGCTTCCAATTTGTGAAAAGGAATTAAAGAAAATCTTAAACAGTGAAGTAAACCATCAAAAACAGAAAGCTGATGCAAATGTAATTTAAAAAGGAGGGCTATGTTCCAATCCCATGAAGCAGTAGAATTTGGCAGATTAAGCCACATGGTTCTGGCTCTAGTGTCAAGGATACAAGAAGGGTCTTGCGAAATCTTCCTCTATGGCTGAGGCAGGCTGCTGGGGCTAGGCTGGTGTCAGGGGTGTCCCTGTATGGGGTCCGTCATTTATGCTTTCTTTTATAAGAGTTGCCTTCATCTTGGTGTCTCTTCACAGCCAAATAGTGGTGAAGTCAACATCCAAATTCTCTAATCTGTCTTTTAAAGTGCTATAGAGGTTTGGAAATACTGGTTCTCATAACTACAGGAGCAGTGGGTCTTGCTGTCATTTATCTAGAGGTTACTGTGGCAACCTATGGTTGTGGGAAATCAGCCGGGAAAGAATAGAGACTTAGACTCAATCCAAATTCAAAATTAAATGAATTTATTCTTACAGCCTCAAAGCCAAATAGCTTGGTGCACATTACTGGTATGTATGGAACCCACAGGTGGGCAGGAAAATCGCTTTACTCCCCTCAGTTGTTTCTCTTTCCAGTTGTATAGTAGTAAAAAGACCACTTCATCTTAAAGGAAATGATTGAACGCCTTACAACAGGAATACCATTATTCTGTTATTATTGCAACTACAGGCCACTATGATCTCACAGGCTTTCCAGGGCAAAGATCAATGGCCCTTAAGGGATGCTTGGTACCATACTATGTTTCATTAGCTGTCACAGGGGAGGTAGGTGTAAATTATCACATAGAGCTGAGCACTCTGGGGAAGTGTCTCTAATTGACTGGGATAGAGTAGGCAATAACAGTGTCATCGGGGTAGGGCTGGCTATCACATCCCTACACTGTAGGTTATTTTGATGGCATTTTCAGGGAGTCCGTAATACACAGATCTGTTATTTAAAAGACACAGAAATTGTTATCAGCCCAAGGTAGGTTCAGCATGCTAGACACTATGATACAGAGGCTGACACCATCATATGATACTTTGTGTTTAAGGTCAGTACACAGAAGCAGCTGAGTAAGATAGCAGGTGAAGTCACAGTGTACATGTGGGAGGAGTAAAGAATTGGCTTTTTTTTTTTTGGCAAGCAAAACATGTTATTAGAATAATATTTTGGCGGGAGCTGGAGAGATAGATGGCTCAGTGGTTAAGAGCACTGACTGCTCTTCCAGAGGTCCTAAGTTCAATTCTCAGTAACCACATAGTGGCTTACAACCATCTATAATGTGATCTAATGCACACTGTATGCATAATAAATAAATAAATCTTTTAAAAAAGAATAATATTTTTGTATATGGTATGTAGAATGGGCTATAACAATTAACATTGAATATGTTGACCTTTAAAACTACTGTTAAAGACAAATGAAATCATTCTAGTGTATCAATATCTAAATGGATGTCCTATTTTATAATTAAAGTGAAGGTTGGACAGTTTGCGCACTGAGGGCAGAATGAGCTAACCCAGGTCTCTACACAACTGAAGCCAGCACTCGTATCTTCCACAGGAGAACAGATCCAACATTTTAACATCGCTCCCACAGTGTTTCCAAAGCCATGGTTATGGAGAAGAGTCCATGAAAAATAATGAGGGCCAAGGAAATTCTATTTTTCAAAAGATGAGCAAACGCTTCAGAGCTTACAAAATTGACTAAAGGGAACATAGCTGTATGGGAAAGAAAGCAATGATCAAGACAGCCATGTGTTATGGTTTCTTCCTAATGGTGTCGAATGTTTTCTGGCAGCTGGCTTCCTTCACTTGCAGAAGGAGCCATTTGAAAAATTACCAGATCATCTCTGAATGCCAAAGAAATATATTTCATTTCCTAATCAGAACTTTATTATTGTCAAAGAAGAAGCTCGTTACCAAGGTTTTGATAGGAATAAAAAGGAAAAATGCAGTTTTATGTTTAACTTATGCTCTTTAGAAACTGTAATTAGAGATCATGGTGTCTTTTGATGTGAAAACCCAACAGTTAATCAGTTAGGTAATCAGCTGAATTACTACAAGTTTCCATTTTTTAAATATTTATTTATTTATTTATTTATTTATTTATTTATACCTTTGAGCTCTAGAGAACAATGAACAGGTAGGATTGCCCAATAGCAATCTGGAAGCGTGGCTACTAACTAATGTTCAGAATTATACTCTTTAAATAAATTGCCCCTGATTCCTGAGTGTGCAAATGAGTGGGCCTCTGAACCTAAACTTGCTTCTTGTGCCTTTCTTGGGTGAATTTTCTTACCTTAGTTTGTTTTATTGTATTCCAATGGGTTAGTTTTTTGTTTCGTTTTGTTTTGTCTTATTTTATTATCCCTTAGAAGCCTGTTTGTTTTCTATTGAGAGACATAAAGGTAGTGGGTATGGATCAGAGAGGAGTTGCGGAGAAACTGGGAGGAGTAGGGGAAGAGGAAACCATAATCAAGATTTATTAAATGAGAAAACTTTTTTTTCAAGATAGGGCTTCTCTGTGTAGCCTTGGCTGTCCTGGACTCACTTTGAAGACCAGGCTGGCCTTGAACTAACAGTCATCCACATGCCTCTGTCTCCCTGAGTGTTGGAATTACAGACATGTGCTACCACGCCCGTGGAGAAAACTCAATTTTCAATACATTGAAAATAGAAGAAGAAATACTACAGTGAAAGTAGCTGGGAAAAGAATTTAGATGTAATTCTACAAAGACAAGTCACCACATGTACAATTTACCAAAATAATACACTCTGGCTTTAAAGTTCTTTTAAGAAAAGATTGTGTATGGAAAAAAACCAATTGCCCTTGTAAAAACCCATGTAAAATTCTTACAAACACATTTGCTTTCCATTCTGAATGCAGGCTAGTGTCATTAAACTAGCAGAATTCACTGTTGTTTTGGCCTGTTGTTGTTACAAATTCTTATGGCTTTATTAAGAAAATATTGGCACACTTAAGGGTAAACTGCATATTTCTGCACTTTTTGAGTTTACAGAGGTTTATTTGCTTCAAGTGCTCAGTCATTTATTAATCTACTATAGTAAGTCAACCATCCAGAGACACTGTTATACAAAAGGATTTGTTTTTGAGTACCTAATCATTCTACCTGTACTGTACTTTTGTTTAATTTTCAACCATATTAAATGCTTAGAAAGCAAAAACAAACAGTTCAAAGTTCTTGTTTTGAATAGCTTAAGAGGAAGATAGACATACAAATACCTTTGTAGGAATGCCTTGCATAAATTTGAAAACACAAAGCCACAGGTCTCACCTCCATTTCTTTGGAGGAGGCGAAGAAGGTAGGCTTATTAGCACAATGTTAAGAGGGTTGAGAGCTGCCAGAATCCATGTTTACTTCCATGATCCAAGCTGCCCCAGGGGCCTTGTCGATGTCCATGGAATGTGCTGCCTAGGGAACAATGTGGAAATCCATAATCCATGCTTCTGAGCTGGTAAGGGCAAGGAAGCTTCTTTTTCAGTGGCATTAATGACTGCAGACCCATATCTGAGAGTGAGAGACACTGAAGGATTTTGTGACAGCCTCTCCTCCCCACATCCAAGAAAGTAAGAAAGAAAAGAAAAGAAAACGGTCCAGACAGGAAGCTACTGATTAGAGTCCTTAAAAAATGGTGATAAAGATGCTGAAGTGTAGCTCTTCACAGTTGATGGCTTCCGGTGAGGATGGGGGAGGGACTCAGTTTTCTTTTAGGGGCTGGGTGCTGGGGGTTTGGCCATGCTCCAATGAGTATTTGGACAACACAAATTGGACTTGGTGTATTTTCCTTTTTTTCTGTTTTTTTTTTTTTTTTTTTTTTTTTTTGGTGGTGGGGTTACACAAGGTGGGAAGGTGGATCTGGAAGGAATAGGAAGTGAGTGTGATTGGGGTGCATTGTATATGAAATTCCCAAATAATTAATAAAAATATTATGTTGGGAAAAATAAACTGAGAAATTGGCAAAAAAATAAACTTTGAAGAAGAAGAAGAAGAAGAAGAAGAAGAAGAAGAAGAAGAAGAAGAAGAAGAAGAAGAAGAAGAAGAAGAACCAATTAAAGAAATGGTAGTTCAGCAGTTGGGGAAAAATAAATAAAGACTAACACTGAGTTCTTACAAGACAGACATGTATTAACTCATTTAGTACAACATCTCTTCATCCTCTTATCTCGTCTAATCCTTATTTTAAATGTGGGGCATGAAAGCATGGTTAAGTAAGATTAACCCGGTGTTACTTGGCCAGGTAGCAAAGGAAATAGAATAAGATTTTCCTCATTTCTGACTGAGTTAGCTCTAAGATAAACATCAGTTATCAAAACAAGTTCTTTTCCACCCCTGAAGTTTTTCCCATGCAATACCATCTAATATGCATGAAATGTGACCTAGAGACTTGCAAGGAATTTTCTTTGGAAACAGATGGTAACTGCCACTGCCTCTACTTGTAGAGGGAGTCTGGTTAACTTCTCACTTCTAACCTAGCAGGCAGACAGTTAAGAATATAACTGAAAGAGCCACATAGGCCTTTCAGGTAATTGGGACTATGGAAATCCTGTGTCATCCCCACTCCTGGGATAGTTTCTCTAAGCAGTAAACTGGAAAGTCAAAAGCAAGGGTCAGTGTCACCTTCAGAATCCAGCCTCTCACGTCGGGTGAGGGAGGTCTATGTTATTCCAGGGCCAGTTAAAGGTCATGTGAAAGAATCCACATAAGGTCTTTTGGACTTTCCCATCATGGTTATCTGGAAGGGCAAGGAGCTTTTCAAGAGCTTTTCCAACAGAAAGGTTGGGATTTTTGTCATCTCCTAGCCCACACAAGGGCAGCATCTTTCCTCTTATGTTGGATCTTCAGATCTGGAACCATCCACCCAGCAAGCAATGGGAACGTATCTGTCTTTCTTTTCTTTCCTGCCCACACTCCCAGGAGAGAATTAAAGTAGAAAAACAAATGAGTGGATGAAAAGAAAGCACAGGTCATAAAGAAAGGGTGTTGCCACTTGCAACTTCACCTTCTCCCTCAAAGAAGACTGAGAGCCAGACACTGACGCAAACTTGACCCTGGAAGCAATGAGCTGGTTGGTGTCACAGTATCAAGATTCTGGCTCACGTCTTATGTGATTCTGCTTTCCCCAGAAGTGCCCAGATGCTACCAGGCACTGCTGTAACTCAGTGTCTGGGGGATGGAGGGCACCAAGCTGGAGGTGCCTGCTTCTTCACTGGAAGGTCTGAGCAGAAAAGGATGAAGTGAGAGGTCCGGAGTTCTTCTTCCATCACTACCATCAGGCTCCGGATGGGGAAGGGTAGAGAGCAGAACGAGATTAGTGCCACAGGATTTTTGGTCTAGTGGGGTTGGATGGGGGGATTGGAGGAGAAGATTTTCTCTGCAATAAGTGTTACAGATCTCCAATAAGCACACAAGAGAGAATGATCCTCTCTGAGATAGCATAGTGTCACAGCTCTTTTAGCTGGACTGCCAGCAAGAGGCCAAGCAGCAGTAGGGAGCTCATTGCTCCAAGACCAAGTCAGAGTCAGGTGGCATTGGAGGCCTGACCTGACTCGGGTGAGACCAGCGGCTGCTTCAGGAACAGCCAGTAGCCTGCTGCCACAGATAGGTACTGTAGTGAGATGGCTGTGGTTTGATGGAGGCTTGCTGCCTTAAAGAGCTTCAGAGGCAGGGACCATGGTGACTGTGGCAACTGGCCACAGTGTCAGGGGTCCAGCAATGAATTCTTCAGGGAGATGGGGGCTCTTTTCCACTGGTGTTACTGCTCAGAATAGTCAGTCTCATATGATCTTTGGTGAAATAGATGGTGCACGTATGCTTTTTTTTTTTTTTTCCTTCATGTGAAATGGAGACTTATAAACCTTGGGCAAGGGGGGAGGGGTTTTGAGGATAAATATATTTCATTGGTTGGGACTAGGATGCTGGTGATGCTCAATTTCTATGGGGAAAAATAACAGATGACAAGCTTACATGGCTCACTACCTGTAACCGATCATCTTGAGGTTCTGTCACATGTTCCTAAGGTGGGCACGGAAAGAGGGAGAGATGTTTGTCCCACACCTTCCATTCTCAGGATGAGATTTTAAATCGCAAGTTTGAGATTTCTGTGGTTTGAATGTACTCCACCTTGCTAGTTCCATGCAATTCCTCTGGAGGCATGGTCCAGGAGCCCCATAGTCTTAGAAGGATACTGTAGCTTTCCAATTCAATGTGTGCATTAGTTAGAGTTGCTATGGCTGTAATAAAACACTATGATTAAAGCAGGTTGGTGAGGAAAGAGTTTATGTGGCTTACACTTCCATAGCACTGTTAATCATTGAAGGAAGTCAGGACAGAAACTCACAGAGGGCAGAAACCTAGAGGTCTCAGTGGGCCCTCCCCTCACTCCACCTGGCCTCACAATTCCGTATTTTTGTAACGGGCATCACATAGTCCTAAAAGAAAATACAGGCCTGACCTTTCCTGATAAGAAGCACAGGGATTTCCAGGAATTACCCCCTCCCAGTGCGGGGATCTTTGCCTCCAACAAATGGCTTTTAACTATACCTTGGCTCAGTCCCCTCACACACAGGATAATAAGTACTCTTCCTCCCTGTGATAAAGGCCCCATGTTACTGAGGCATTGTACCACTGTATGTAGATGACGTATCCTGGCACCCTGAGCCTTAGGGAGTCAGACACAGCTACTTTCACTTCCCAGGGTTTAAACATTCCTAATTTACAAGTAAAGTTGCCTTTGGTTCCTCACTCCAACACAACCATCTGAGACTCCATTTGTTCCAGGGGCAGGGAGGGGGGCAGGGTAACCATCGTTGGATGCTCAGTGATCAGGCAGCAATGTTGGAATTGCCTTTCTAGATGCTGGGGCCTGCTTGGTGACTGCAGATAGTTTGGTGATGACCCCTGGGGAAGCACTTGCTGAGCCTGAGTCTCATTCTGTCTGCCTGCAGATTTTGGGCATCCATCCAAATCCCCTACCAATCCAATGTGGGACTACTACTACTACTACTATTACTACTACTACTACTACTACTACTACTAATAATAATAATAATAATAATAACAATAATAATAATAATAATAATAATAATAATAATAATAATAATAATAATGAGGAGGAGGAGAAGAAAAAGAAGGAGGAGGAGGAGAAGGAGAAGAAGAAGAAGAAGAAGAAGAAGAAGAAGAAGAAGAAGAAGAAGAAGAAGAAGAAGAAGAA
>OU015745.1:80460910-80473551 GCA_907169655.1 Acomys percivali | reverse complement strand
CCCCCCCCCCCACTAAACCACAAAATGAAAACAACAACAAAAGCCTCAAACCACCTCAAGACTAGGCCTACTTACTGCTAATGTGTTTGGGACAGTCCCAGTGGCTGTTAGCAGACTCCATTCAGCTTAGTCTCTTGGGAGTTTTTCTCTTCAAGTATGTCATAACAAGACAGAACTTGAAGTCTGAAAGGCTTTCAGACGCAGTGTTGAAGCTAATGTTTCTGGCTTCCTTTATGGGGATACAGAAAGGAAGCCTTAAACCATGACTCTGTGCTAGATTCGACAATGTAATTCATTTCTTTCTCAGAGTAGATAGCAAACTCGAGAGTGAGGAGACATTTCTCCAGGAAGTGAAGAGCAATGCTTTAAACACAATTTTTTCCTTCTAGATAGCAAATGGTATGGGGGTTGCTGTGGCTGTGGAGAAAGGGGAGACACAGAAAATAATTTCCTTGACCTTACAACATAGCCCAAGGGCTCTGTGCAGGAAATGCCCAAGACTGCAGGGTAAGCAAGGAGACCACTGCCACCCTATTTTTTACGCGCGTGTTTGTGTGTGTGTGTGTGTGTGTGTGTGTGTGTGTGTGTGTGTGTGTGTGTGCTTGCAGAGGCTCCGATAATGGTCAAGTGCTACAGGATCTGAAGTGAAGCTATTATTTACCAATCAGTATTTTTTTAAAGATTTATTTATTTATTATGTATACAGTACTCTGCCTGTGTGTACACCTGCATACCAGAAGAGGGCACCAGATCACGTTATAGATGGTTGTGAGCTACCGTGTGGTTGCTGGGAATCGAACTTGGGACCTCTGGAAGAACAGCCAGTGCTCTTAACCTCTGAGCCATCTCTCCCTGCCCCTCATTATTCTTATTATATAGGGAATTATTACTCAGGAATCAGGAGGACAGCCTCTGACTCTTTGGCTGATTAACTTTAACCCTGGTTTAATGAGTGAATCCTTATCTATTGAAATGTACATGAATTGAGGAACTATCTAAATGTCACTCAAACTTGATTTGGGGCATAAGTCATGAAATATTTCTTTTCAAAAATCAATTTTGATTATAAGGTGATGCATTTTAAATTCTCTTCAAGTTCTTTAAAAACATTAGCATCATCACGGGTAGTGTATAGTATTTCAAGGTGTCTGATTGGGAGTAAATGACAGCATCATCCACTTTCTTTTTAACAAGTAAGTATATTTACAAAAGAATCAAACAGCAGAGACAGGGTGAGAGCAAATGCTGGACAGACTGAGCTGGGAGGGTTTTGGGGTTCTGGGGGGTAGAGGGCTTACAAACTATGGCTTGACTCAGAACAAGCGAAGTGCCTTGCTCTGTTATCTGAGGCTAGCTGAGATTTCTAGACCAACCCACATGCTCAGAATAAACTCCTTTTAGTGACTGCAGGGAGAGCTGAGCGGTGTGCCCGGGAATCAGCATTTATCTCCATCACAGAGCCTGGTGGAGCAAGAACGGGAACGCTGCCTCAGCACTCCCAGGAATGTGAGAATATTGTTATGTTTTTGAGTGAAAGATCTGAGATTACAGAGAGTGCGGAGGGACTCAAGGGCTGAGTTCCATTCATTCCTATACAGCTGATGGTAAAAGAAGCCCAGCACAAAGCAGCTTGTAGAACATATCAAAACTAGTTAACCCCTTGCAGAAGCATCTAATCCAAAGTGTTTTGACTTTCTTCCAGAAGAGTTATATATGTATATATCTATGAAATATAAGTTCACTTTAAAGAAAACATGTATATGGGGCCAGACATGGTGGCTCATGCCTTTAATCCCAGAACTTGGGTTGGCAGAGGAAGGTGGATCTTTGTGAGTCCAAGGCCAGCCTGGTCTACAAAGTGAGTGCCAAGACAGCCAGGGAAACACACAGAGAAACCCTGTCTCAAAAAGAAACCCAAAAATTTATATGTGTGTGCGAGTGGTAAGCATGCATGTATGTAGACATGTTCAAGCGTGTGTGAATGGAATGTGTATGTGTACAGGTATGTGTATGCGTGTACATGCTGAGGGTAGAGTGTGACATCAGCAGCTTCATTTGACTGCGCTCCTGCTCACTTATTGAGACACTCTTGCTTGAGTCTGAGATTGATGATTCCACCAGTCTAGCTCACTAACGAATTATTTCTGCTTCATAAACCCTTGGGTCAGTGGGGTACTGATCTGTACACTGGACTATATATGGGGTGCTTGAGGTCAGAACTTGGTCCTCACAATTGCAAAGCAAGTGTTTCCTGCGCCCCCCAGCACCCAAAATTTTGTTTTGCTTTGTCCTTACTCACCCAAAGACCACTTGCTAGAATGTAGACACAATGCTGAGACCTGAGCAGCCTTCTTTTCTGCAGGAGGTTTTGGGGAGGAAAAGCATAAAGTTTCGCTCTGAATAGATTTCCTTTTGGGAGAAATGCACTTGGCCATATTATGGCTCAGAAGCAATCTGAAAGGTAATGTAGAAGGGGTCTGTAGGAATGTCTGGGTAAAGAAGCCACTCACAGGCTGGTGAAGAATAATTGGTAGCCACGTGACCACAATTCTATGTTTGGTTTAAGGAGGAGCCAAGAGGAGTAGCAAAGTCAGAATTTAAAGTACCACGGGTAAGTGAGTCCCACACCAGTGAGTCTAATAAGTTTAAGGTTTTTATTTTTAATTTGTATGAATTCTTTTAAATAATTACAGTAAGTAAAATACTAATTTGAATAAGATATGTTTGGTACTTCAGCTTTGACAGTTTAGTTGTGTCTCTAAGATTTTGATGAATAGTTTAAAATTTTGATAAATAAAGTCAACACCAATTTCTTTACTAAAAAGAAAACAAAAGTTTTTCTTTCTCCCTTTAGATGTTCTGTGTGTGTGTGTGTGTGTGTGTGTGTGTGTGTAGTCTATTTTATCTTATTTTTTACTGTAGCATTAATACTAAATTATACTGAAGGTTAATTTCTGTAACAAAAAAAAATCACATTTTGGTAAATACTTTGTAATTAAGATTTATATTTACCCAACAGCAGTTTCTTCTACATTTTCCTCAGACAAAGGTGCTCATTGATGAAATGTTGAGATTGCTAGGGGTGGAGAAGGTCTTCTTGGGGTTTGAGAGGACTCATCCTACAGTTGGTTGAGATGGGCCATTCAAATACTCAGCATTTTTAGATCACACAACAGAAGGTGAAACGATGGCAAGGGAAAGAAGCAAAGGTGCTAGGCCAAGTGCACCCACAGGTTTCCTCATTCATGGTGTGGATCCTGATGAGCAAAGTCAAAATGGGTGAAAATGATTGGCAAAATGGTCTAGAATGAGCGAGGCAGGCAGCTGGCACTAGAATTCATGGCTTCTTGACAACTAAACCTTTGCTGTCTCTTTAATTCTCTGTAATCCCACCATAAGAAGGCTTGGAGGCTTTCAAGAAATGGCTAGAAAGCTTACTAGCCGTATGTCCTGTTGTCAGGGGGCATTTGTGCCTTTAGACTCTGGGGCAGAAAAGAGACTATCCTTGGTAACAAGGGTTTAGGTTTAGATTCAAGCAGAGTTCTGGACCTCTTGTTTTTATATTCCATCTGCTCTTGCTGATTTCTATTGCTGTGACAAAGCACTGACCGAAACCAACATAGGGAGGGGCTTGTTTTGCTTACACTTGCACATCACTATCCATCATTGAGGGAAGTCAGGGAAGGACCTTGTGCAGTTCCTCAGGGAGTATCTAAAGCAGAGACCATGGAGGAAGGCTCCTTACTGCCTTGTGTTGGAAGGACCCTGCCATTTGAGGTTGCAGTCTTCCCAGCCTGGATAGCTTTTCTGAGCTAGATGGAGCTTTCCTTTCCCCAGCAGGGCTTCCTATTCGCTGCCTTGCCTCATCTGGAGAGTGTCTTTAGGCACAGCTGCCCCTAACCATATCTGGTATATAGCCTTTGACACAGTTCCCTGCTAGCTCTCCCCTTCCTGAGCCTATAAGATCATTAGGTACTGTGTTCCCTTTCCTATGATAGGAGTGTGCTGCCATAGGCAAATCAAGCATCTGTGGAGTGCTTAGTTCCAACCAATTACTTACACCTATCCTGGAAGCCCCAACTCACCAAGGACTATATAGCCTTTGTTCTCTTTGACCTATCTCCCTGAAGTGGACAATAACCTCCTTCGCAGCCTTCTAAGTCCTGCATCTTGCGTTCTGCCCCTCTTGCCTTCATTGGCTGGGGCCAACAGCCTCCTAGGGTAGAGGAGACCATAGACTTGCTTCCTCTGGCTCACTTGATAACTTTTGTAACATTGCCTGGACCCACCTTCCCAGGGATGGTGCCACACACAGTGGTCTGGGTTCTCCCACATCAATCAGCAATTAAGAAATACCCCCACAGACCACTGTGATGGTGGAAACTTCTTGACTCAAGTACCCTTTTCCAAGAGTCTCTAGTTTGTGTCAAGTTGATAAAAATTAACCAGTACAACTACCTCTTCATTTGTAAGTTTGTATATTTGATCTCTTAATTTGTCCCTATCCCACAACATTAAGAATCAAATAAAGTTGCCAAGCAGTGGTAGCGTAAGCCTTTACTCCCAGAACTTGGGAGGCAGAGGCAGGCAGATCTCTGAGTTCGAGGTTCAGCCTGGTCCACAGAGTGAGTTCCAGAACAGCCAAGGCTACACAGAGAAACCCATTTTCAAAAAGATAAATCAAATTAAGTTACAGAGGATATCTCTTTGGCTTAGAATATTTAATTGTATTTGTTGGACCTAAACAAAGATGAGAATTTAACACCACAGGGGAACTTGGTGTAAAATCTCCATGAGTCAGTATTGTGATTATTCTTACACTTTCCATCTTTGGGTTTCTATCTTGATCTCCCAGAAATGCAAAAGCACATTAAGCTCTTTTTCTGGAAGTGAGTTCAAAACATCATTCTTTTCAAATGAGCTTCTCCACCCTTTTTCCACTGGGCTTGGCCAGAGAGACAAGCAATTCAGTTTTGCCCTAGACAGACAGACCCAGGGCAGAGTCATTCACAAGCCCTGCCAGAAGTAGGCAGGTCAGTGCCTGAGGGAGGATTCTGACATGGTCAGAAAAGTATGGTGGGCCACACTTAGGCTACCCCAACAGCTGGAATGCAGCTGTCCAGCGACAGAGATGGAACACTATCAAAGTTGTTTGTCTTTTCTCCCTCCCTCCCTCTCTGACCAGTCTCTCTTTTGGTTTTTCAAGACATGGTTTCTCTTTGTAGACTTGGCTGTCCTGGATTCCCTTTGTAGACCAGGCTGGTCTTGAACTCACAGATGTCCGCCTGCCTCTGCCTTCCCAAGTGCTGGGATTACAGGCATCCACCACTGTGTCTGGCTTTCTCCCTATCTCTTTCTCCATATTATCTTCCCTTCCCCTTCAATACTTAAAGCCCCCCTCTCAAACTTCCCATTTCACCTTTCATACCACCTACTACCTCTAGAGCCACCTCACCCTGTCCTTTTATGCTTTCCTGACTTCTGCATTTTCCCCACATTAAGAGATTTCTACCACTTTGATTTTTTTTTTATCATGTTTTATGAGTAAAGCATTTGGTCATCAGCAGGAGGTTCTTACAGTTAAGTTCTGGGAGGCAACCATCGGTTCTCCCAAACATAGACCATTGTGGCTGATCTGGTTATTCCCCTGAATAGGGGAACCATAGAGGAATGGAGGGGTGCTGCTTATTGACTTGCTCTCCATGGCTTGCTCAGTTTGCTTTCTTACATAATCCGGGACTACCAACTCAGGCACGGCGTCACCCTTGGTGGGCTGAGCTCTCCTGCGCCAATCAATAATTACTAAAAGGCCCTACAGACATGCCCACAGGCCAACCTAATGGAAGTAATTTTGAAGTTTAAGTTTTCTTCCCAGGTAACTCTACCTATGTGGCAAATTGACTAAATAAATAAATAAATAAATAAATAAAGCCAACACAGAAAGTTACAGTAAAAGTGCTTTACTCAAAGGGACTCTTGAAAGTTAAGTGATAGTTAGTCCTTGTGAAAAAAACAGCCTGTCATGCATGACAGCTAGGCTGCAAGACTGCATTTCCCATGTGAGTGTTGTTTTTAGCTGCTTATATTACCTTAGGAATAATTAGCATTATTTTTTTATCCTCCTCCCTTTTTGTTGTTTAACAAAATATGAGTCTCCCAAGGAAGGGAGTTAGGACGTCTCCATTCCTTGAGCACAGAGGTGCAGTGTGTCTGTGATTTGTTTAGTTTGGAATTTTAAAGCTCCATCAAGAATGAAGGTAAAGTACGGGATGGAGCTATTAAGAAAATTGGAAAGAAACAGGCGGTCTTGGAATGTGGCAGCCCTGTTTGATTTTAAAGGTAGGTTAAATATTAATTTTTCTTTAAAAAAAAAGTACTCGCCCTCATCATTTAGGAAGGGCCTTTCTCTCTCACTCTCTTAGGTTGACAGAAGGTTGATGGTGAGAAGGGAAAGAAAACCCGAAAAAACAAAACAAAACAAAACAAAAAACCCAAACAAACAAAAAACCAACTCTGATGATCCTATTTGTGTAAGGGGGAAAAAATCTGCCAAACAGCTCCCTGTCGCCAGCATCAACAGCAGCTGAAGGCAGGCTGAGTTGTTGCACAGTGAGAATTATTCCTTTCATTTCAAAGGAATCAGATGTTTGGGACACACAAGAGCCCTGGCTGGTTAAACACGATCAAAATAAGCTAGTATCACATTTGCTTATGGAAAGCGTTGATGAAATCCCCCGCTGAAGTCTGAGTACAGGTTCTGTTCCCTCAGAAAGGTTTTATAAGGAGGGAAGTCGCTCAGCTGGAAAATCTAAGCTGATTCGGAGAGCCCAAAAACCATGTGAAGACCTTCTCTTTCCAGAATTCCTTTCTTCTGATGGAAGCCTGCAGCAAGTGTGCCTTAGCTGTTGATGACTTACAAACAGAAGTCAGGGGAAATTCGAGCTTCTGTCAAGATCCATTCCAAATATAATAAAGAGGGAGATGACTAGATGTCTCTTCAAGGTTTTGGATGAGCTGTCTTGTGCTTTGGCTGTTCTTGGAATTCGCAAAGATCTCGGGGATGAAAAGTGAAGCTCCCAGCTCTCAGTTCAGTAGCTCCTGTCTCAAATCATAGCGTCTTTCCTTCTTTCTTAATTTCCTCCACTTCCTCTCTCTCTTCTTCCCTCACTCTCCCTCTTTTTTTTCTTTTCTTTCTTTCTTTCTTTCTTTCTTTCTTTCTTTCTTTCTTTCTTTCTTTCTTTCTTTCATGCCTAACATTCATTTTTCTTTCACCTTCAAAAGGAAGAGGTTCTTAAAAATGCAACTGCTCAGCGTTCCGTGACGACTTGGTATGTGCAACTAAGCATCTTTTCCCTTCCATGTCTGTCCCTGTGCTGTGTGGCTTGTAGGTCTCAACCTTTTCATTTGCATATGGGGATGAGACAAAGCTTGCAGTGCCAAATTACATTCTGTCACCGGGGTCCCAAAGTTCAGCTCTGGCACTGAATTCTTCAAGCTTGTTAACCTTATCCTGTGGCAGACTTACCCTGCACCTTACAAGACACTCAGTGCCATCCTTGCTTCTACCTGTGAGACTCTTAACTGTGTGCTATCCCTTCCATAGCCCAGAGTTGCAAGGAAGATGGTCTCCATTGTCAACTATGCCTGGGTGGGCACAGTCCCTGCCTGAGAACTACTGGCCTTCAGAATTGACTTGGTATCCCTATAGAGCTGAGTGAAAACCTGAGCCAGGCTTGATTCCATTTCAAATGCTAAGGTCTCTGCAGTTTTTGTATAAATTCAAGAAAGGCCGTTTTTGAGGAATGAGACAATAACGTGTGGATCCTGCATCTAAAACTTTGGCATCGCTAAGGAAATTGTTGGAAGAGTGCGTTTGGGGTTCTGCCACGGGTCTAATAAACAAGGAAGTGTGAAATGGGTTCAAACACTTTTGATCCATTTAAAAAGAGAAGTCAAATTGAGCATTGGGGGGCGGGGCAGGACAGAAAGAAGGACAGCACAAAACCCAAACTCTCCATCATCTCAGACTCATGAAGGAGCCTATACCAGACCAACTCCTCATCGTGAGGCATTTCCAAAGACAGTGGTACTCAGCCTTGGTTTCAGAATAGAAACATAAGGGAAACTTCTGCAAATTCCATTGGTTAGGTGGTACACCATAGCAATTAAATCAGAATCCTTTGGAGCTGGGGACATATATAAATGTTTAAGTTCATCAGGCCATTCCAATGTTCAGAAAAATCTGAGGCATTAAGTGGCTTATCTAGCATTTGCCGTGCAGAAACCTGATACACTAAATGTTGGAAACACATGTCACAACTGGGAGCCAGGAGACGGTTTGTGGACTAGGGGGCTATAGCCTTTTTGATTTTGCCCAGTGTCTTTTCTCCCAAGTTTCCATAGCTCTGCCCTGCCAGAAGGTTCAACTTCAATGAATTCAACTTAGTATGTTTCTCTTCCTCCTCCCCCATTTTCCTTCTTCTTCTTCTTCTTCTTCTTCTTCTTCTTCTTCTTCTTCTTCTTCTTCTTCTTGTTTTTGTTTTTTTGAGACAGGATTTCTCTGTGTAGCCTTGCTGTCCTGGACTCACTTTGTAGACCAGGTTGGCCTGGAACTCACCGAGATCCGCCTGCCTCTGCCTCCCGAGTTCTGGGATCACGGGAGTGCACCACGGCACCCGCCATGCTCCACTTTCTTATCTTGTATCAGAGTCTTGCATTTTGTGTTAGTCTCCTGTATGGCACGGTGAACTCCCAGAAATAAGGAGACAGGTATAACCACATCTTCTTTCCTCCACCATACATACATCAGGGGTAAACATCATGTAAAGATATTAATTTAGCGACACAATTCAGTGATATAGAAATATCTATTTTGTAGAGTTGAGATACACAAAAGCATCTCGGCATTTGGTCTGTGTCCCAAGCATCATTTTCTAGTCTATGTGCTTCAAACCCTTTTCCTAGTGGATTGATAACGTTAGACTGTAGCATCTTTATCTGAGCAGTTCATCACCAGGAGAAAAAGTCTGTGCTCATCTTGGAGCACTGAGCATCCAAAGGAGGCTCCACACCGGAGCTTTGCCATCAGTGGAGGTAGACAAATTAGAGAACTTGGTGGAAAAATAATATGCACAGGAAATCAGTTCTTCTGAGAGTTCTATTAGCGATGGCTGTTCATGGCCAAAGTGGTGAGAAATCCAACAAAAAGAACGTGGGAATGGATGTGACACTCTGGCCACCTTTTTGCCTAGTGGTCATTTCATGCCAAAGATTTCTTTGGGAAATTCAGGTCATCTGGAGAATATATGTGGTTCTTTCCCATTGGTCACCCAGTGGTCCAGAGACTAAGGTGAGATTCCCGTAGACAGTTCCAGACAAACAGAGTTCCTCCCAAGGAGTTGTAGGCTGGACTCCAGGTTCTAGCACACACATCCCACCCCCCCACCCCCCTTCCCCGCCCAAGGGACAGAAAAAGAGGAGAACACCTCGGCTAAGAAGGTATTTATGACCCAGCAGAAGGGGAGGAACAGGAAAGCCTCCAGCTAGCTCCCTGGACTCTGGCAGCTGTTTCTGTCAGCTTTCCCATTTCTAGATTGATGTTCATTGCTGAAGTCCCGGGATATTGGGTTTGTTAAACTGCCTCTTTGTTTAACTCTCACAATAGGGATTTATGTCTGAATATCACTGGGCATGTTGGGTATCTGGCTGCGTTGGAAGAGGTAACCGAGGCTCAGTTGCGCTAAGTCACACATCTGGAAAGCTGCCAGAGGCAGAACCTAAGCACAACGTCACCTTCCTCCAGCGGTCTGAACAGGAAACACGGATTATTTATCGTTCTTTCCGTAGTGCAGTCCACACACTCAATGTAGGACACATCTACACTCAGCCAAAGAGGGAGGGAGACCCTGCTCTAGAGGAGGGCAAGACGCTTCTGTTATTCCTGAGGCCCAAAGTTAGGCCCATCCTTTCCTTGTTCTTAGCTGTATAAACGTAGGCAAAACACTTACTCCCCAAAGCTACTCAACTGGCCTGAGACCCTCCCTCTTTCTAGAGCTTTCCAGCCAGGATGAAATGGACCTTCATGTTGCATATGGGGGTGAAGGACTGCAAAGAGCAAGCTCGCATAAACTCCAGGGAAACGACCGCGAGCCTCACTTCCCGAAGTGCAGAAGAGAAAGCAACACCACCCTCTTCTGCCACCCACAGGGGACCCCACAGACAAAAACTTGTCCGTCCCCCCACCCCCCACCCGGGGTTGGCCTCTCGCGGTGCTAGCTCCCAGGCTACTGGAGCGCGGCTCGCGGAGGCACGGCGGCAGGAGGAGCGTGTGAGCTGGAGGGCGTCCCTTTAAGAGCGGCCAGGCGGGCGAGCCTCCGCCTCCAGGACCGCAGCGTGCCGGCGGTCACCTGGGGCTGTCGGGCAGCAAGATTGCCGGCGGGACAGGCACAGGCGCGCTCGCCTTCGGAGCTGGGGCGGAGCTCGGACCCAAGGTGCGGCGGGACAGGCGCGGGGCACGACGGTCCCCTAGGGGTCTGGCGGAGGATGCGGGAGAGCACGTGGGTGTCGCTGCTGTTGGGGCTGCTGCTGCCCGCGCCGCAGTGGGGCGACCCCGGGGACGGTCGCCGGGAGCCCGAGCCTGAGCCTGAGCGCGGCCGTCTGCAGCCCTTCGACCTGCTCTACGCCAGCGGCGTGGCTGCCTACTACAGCGGCGACTACGAGCGTGCGGTGCGCGACCTGGAAGCCTCGCTGCGCAGCCACCGGCGCCTGCGAGATGTCCGCGCGCGCTGCGCCCGCCACTGCGCTGCTCGCCGCCCGCTCGCGCCCCCCGGCGCCGGCCCGGGAGCTGAGCTGCCCTTCTTCCGAGCGCTGCTCGAGAGGGCGCGCTGCTCTCGGAGCTGCCAGCGCCAGCGCCTGGGGGGCCCGGAGTCCCGCCACCGCGTCAGCGAGGACGTGAGCAGCGACTTCCAGCGCAGAGTGCCTTACAACTACCTGCAGCGGGCCTATATCAAGGTACTGAGTGCGTCTAAGCCTGTCGCCCGCGCCCCTTCCTAGGGCTAGCCCGGGGGAACATTGCTCTGCCCTCTATCCAGCTTTTCACGGTGGCTCGGTTGTGCGTGAAAAGTAGACTCCCAGAGACTAGATGGAAGTGGGCACATTCCCTTGGCTCTCTGTCCCAGCATCATTTTCACTCCCGAAAGTGGGCTGTGCCGATAAGATCGTATCAAAAGTGCCCTTCAACACTTCCGGTGGTTGTGGTCTACCTAGAGGCTAGAGTGAGTTCCTAGACATAGCTTAATCCTCATTTTCCCTTCTTCCCTAGGCTGGCTCTCCTACTCTGCGCTCTGGCCTTCTAAGTTTAGCAAATAGTCCTAAACGAAGTTACTTCTCTTCAACTATAGAAGAGCAACGGGGCGGGGCGGGGGCGAGGCGGGGAGGGGGGAAGGTGGCAGGAATATGGTTGAGGCTGTATGAGGCAATCTCATACAGTGTGGACTTCTTTGGTACTGCTTGAAGTTCCTGGAGGTTCCCACAGTCCTGGGCTGCTTCCCCTCAGATGCCCTGTGCTCTCTGGTTTTATTTGCGTCTATTTAACTTGCCCAAAGTTGCTGTCAGGAGATATACAATATAATCTTGCATGTCACCCACGCCCACAATTTACACGATCTAACTGCAGGCATGGGAGACAAAATTTAGAATGAATTCCTCAGCACCCCCACATCCCCATCCCTACACATTCATGTTTCCCCAGGTCACATGTTCTTCCTACCTTCTGGCTTTTCGAGCCGAGTCAGCAGATCCAGGTCTTTCCCACAGCAGTGGGAGGAGTTGATAAAGACTAAATCTCAGAGCTCCAGTGTGCAGTGTGTCCGGTGGTGTCCAAGATCAGGAGTTGACTAGGCTAGGTCAAGGAATGAGGAGAAAGCCAGAGTTCTCTCCAGGACTTGTGTGTTGTCCGTTCTCCCGTGCTTTCTACTGGATTTGCTAAGGCATGTATTAAGTATAATGCTGCTTTTAAAAAAGAGAGTGGCAGGACTTTATCTGCCTTCCCAGAAACCAACCAGTTCAGGGAGAGGGCTCCTTGAAAGCCAATAGCAAAGATACTCTAAGCAGGGTCCCAGAGCAGAATGTGGGAGGCCCTGTCGTGTGGCCCCTACGTATGTCTCAGGTGTGATGAGGGGGAATGCGGTCGTGCTGCTGCTGGTTCTGTGTTACATGCAGACAGGTTTTCTTTTCTCAGGAAGAAGGGGGGGGGGGGGAGAACGGATGCTTGCTCATATTAGGTCCCATGGAAATAAATAACCACTCAGTTAGTATGTGGCTTTCTGTGGTTCTGTAGTTACATGTTTTCACGCAATATTAACATTTATTTCTCATTCCTTTCCCGTTTCCCCGATTGGAGGTCAAAAGGAGATGAGCCCGTAATCTTAACAGCCTCAGACTTTTGCAGTGACTTTGACTCACACAATGGACAGTTTCTGAAGAAGGGAATGTTTTTACCCTTTTGAGATGTGCCTAAAGGATGCATTATAATCCTTTCATCTTCTGTGTCCCACAGAAGCTCCAGAGGTAGCCTTGCCTTTGCTTCTTAGGGCACACACACACACACACACACACACACACACACACACACACACACACAC
>OU015745.1:80395182-80448679 GCA_907169655.1 Acomys percivali | reverse complement strand
TCTTCTTCTTCTTCTTCTTCTTCTTCTTCTTCTTCTTCTTCTTCTTCGTGTTTCAAGACAGGTTTTCTCTGTGTAGCCTTGGCTGTCCTGGACTAGCTTTGTAGACCAGGTTGGCCTTGAACTCAGAGAGATCCGCCTGTTTTTGCCTCCCTGAGTGCTGGGATTATAGGTATGCACCACTGCACCTGGCTGATATGAAATATTCTTGAATTAGCTCTTGTTAAAGAAAAATTCAAAACATCAATATACAGAATTTTATGAAAAATATTGAAACAGCATGTTGTTAAGTCTCTTTTTATCTTCTAAAACTCTTCCAATAGTTCCAGTTGGTAAAGATAGATGCTAGGTACCAGCATGGGACAGAGTGGGAGTCAATAGCAGGAGGGCGAACAGTGGGGACGTCTAAAGGAGAAGGAACTGGAGACAAAAGTCTAGGCAGTAGGTGGTGAGTGAAACCAGAACAGGCTTCCTAAACACTCTGCAGACATCCACTTGTGTTGACACACACTGTCTCCCCAGGTTATTTTGTTGCAGTGTACTGCCTGTTTGGAAATTTTAGAAGCTTCCACTGCTATCAATAGCAGTAGTCCTGGTCCTTGGGAGAGGGCCTATTTAACTGGTCTCCTTTTTAATTTGTTTTGGTGGTATTTCTGGGTTGAAGGCGTCTTCAGGTTTAAAATATATGGAAGCAAAAAGTAAAACCAAGAGTCTTCCTCTGTGGTCATCAGTTGCTATGGTCCTTAACCAGTCCATCTTTTTTTTTTTCCTTCCCATTTTAGGTTTATTTCTATGATTGTACTCTGGGTTTTGTCCAGAATTTTTAGCTGTACTTAATAGAAAGTCTAGTAAAAAGTTGGTTTGTTGCATCATTTTCAGAGCCTGAAGTCTTCACCCAGACTGTAAAAGGTTTGATGATGATGGTGGTGATGGCAATGATTGTGATGATGATGATGATGATGATGATGATGATGATGATGATGGTGGTGGTGATGATGATGATGGTGGTGGTGGTGATGATGATGGTGATGATGATGATGATGATGGTGATGATGATGGTGATGATGATGATGATGATGATGATGATGATGATGGTGATGATGATGATGGTGGTGGTGGTGGTGATGATGATGATGATGATGATGATGATGATGATGATAATGAGGCTGAAGACAATAGTATAATAATACTGTTTGGAATAGATCTAACTCTAGGATTTTAAATAGGACTTGCTAATAATATTTTACCAAAAAAAGTAGCACCAAAGTCTTTCTGATCTCAAATAAAATCCTCTAGCCAACTTAGGTGAGAACCACTAAGTCAGCTCTGGGTAAGTGGAGCATGCTATAGCTCAAGTAAGGTTGCAAAGGGGATTCCTTCTCACTACTGCTCATGGACCACATCAACCTAGTCCTTCACTTGGTTCTAGTGTCATGGAGCAGGCTTGTCAGGAATTAAACATGGCAGTCAATTCTTCATGAGTGAATACATATTTGATCATCCTAGTCTACTATCCAAGTAAAACAGTTAACAAAGACCTGATAATTGGGCATATTGACATGAACCTGCATCTTAGCTACTCAAGGCCAAGTCATGAGAATCACTCAGCCTAAGAGGTCAGCCCAGTCAATGTAAATCTGGTTTCATCTGGGGGCATTGCTCAGTAGAAGGGCCCTTGCTCAGCTTGCATAAAGCCCCAAATTCTATCCCAAGGACTGGAAAGTAAATAGACAAGCAAATAAATAGAGGACAATGACTGTCTGTTTATGTGTAAATGATAGTGACCCTCCCTCCCTCTCTGTCTTTCTCTGTCTCTCTGTCTCTGTCTTTGTCTCTCTGTCTCTCTCTCTCTCTGTGTGTGTATGTGCATGTATGTGCGTGCGTGCGTGCGTGTGTGTGTGTGCGTGTGTGTGTGTACGTGTACATAGGAAGTAAGTAAGCAAGGACAGGGACACATGGAGAAATTCAGCTTCAAACAAATGATAAACAGTTCATTCAATATATTGTATGTCGAATAACTACTTAGATTAAGAATAAGAAAAATAATATTCCCAAGCAATGATTTCTTTTATTTTAGCATATTATCTCAGGATAAATGTAGAGATGCAATAATCACTACTTCCTAAATCCCCAATTCTTCAGCATATTTCATCTAAATTGTTAGGTGGTTTCTCAGCACTTGGTAGAAATAAAAAAAAAAAAATCATGGACTTTGAAATATCTGCTCTCACGGGAAATCGATTTTTCTATTGTTCTTTGAAGAATTACTTAGTTACAAATATTTAAATTGAGACATTCTGTTGACTTAATCATAGTTCTTAAAAGACACTTCTTTGGTGGAGACAGTAACTTAGCTGATGGGTTTCTGATTATGGGTGAGATGCCAGGAGTTAGGACATCCTGACTCTGATGTTATAATGACCTGGCACAAGGTCTGTGTTGCTTTATTGTACCTATCTTTTTCATTACTTTAGAGTCTTCATTTATGTTTTACTTTGAGTGGTAGTAGGATCAAGCCCAGGTCTTTGCAAACGCTGAGTAAGTCACCAGCCTCTGAGCTACATCTGCAGTCCATGTCTTCATTTTCAATACAGGATGACTGGAGTCTATAATCTTGGAATTTCCTACCAAACTCAGGCTGTTTTAATACTTGGCTTAATATTACCTCTGACAAACAATGTATTGCATGTAATAGAACTATGCTTATCAGTTTGATCCTGATGTAACCTTGTGCTCCTACCCTCCCTAGCGTAAGAGCACTATGTTTAGATAGTAAAAGTCAGGAAGTTATTTGACATTCCCATCTATGACCCTGTACAGTGGTTGTCCAGCTGTGGAGCACTTCTGTGGACTGGAGCCAGAGGATGATAAATGTCTTTCTTTACTGCATCTTCTGTTTTCTGTTGTCCAATGTCCTCCAGTACCATTTGAAAAGGGAGCCCCCTCCACAGGCCCATTCTTTTTACTTTCTAATCACAGTATGTACTAACTTTGTGATGCTTTTCGCAAGCATCTAGATAAGAGACAGTAATTAATGTAACTACTTTTTCTCCACTGCCTCCCTTTAGCCAGTTACCTGATTTTTAAGTTATAGTATTTATTATTACTTTTCAAAAAAAATCTCTATTAGTATACTTCCACTAGTCACCAAGATACACTGTGTGTGTTTAATAGATGTATAGTAATATATAACAGAGCTATTAAAAATGACTAATTTAGCTGGGTGGTAATGGCACATGCCTTTAATCCTAGCACTTGGGAGTCAGAGGCAGGCAGATCTCTGTGAGTTGGAGGCCAGCCTGATCTACAGAATGAGTTCCAGGACAGCCAAGGTGACACGGAGAAGCCCTGTCTTGAAAAAAAAAATGATAAATAGATAAATAAGCAAAATTAATAAAACATTAATGGACAAATATATAGAAATAACAACATTAAGTGCTCTTGATAGTTAATTGGTGGCTATCTAAGGACACTCAGACACTACTGACAAGCTTGTGTGAGTTTAAAAAAACCTAATGAGATTGCTTGCTTTGAAGATCACACTAAAAGCATACATTTCAAATTTCTGAAATAAACCTCTATTGAGTGTCTCCTTACATCTGAAATTGTTGGTGGTCCATACAGTAAGCCATGTGTGACTACATTTTTGAGGATCACTGATGGAGAAATGACAAGATCACACTTTAGGACCTTGAGGAAGTTATGTAAGGTGTCCCAGCTTCCATTTCCAAACTTGGGAAAGAGGGCAAGGTACAGTGGGAGAGTGAGGATCTCATTAGAGAATCCTGCATATGCATATGCTTCTGTCAAGAACCCACTAAATAGTGACTGTTGTATTATTATTTCCCCAGTAGCCTGGCATCTGTCTTATGTGAACAAAAGAGAATTGTGACCATCATCATTGTCAAAGGGCATCTTTAACTTTAGCTTTGTGCTGAGAGCATCAGGTTAACTGCTCAGCCTTTGAGTTGAAGAACTAAGTTGTGGGTAGTGTGACTGTCGGGCAGGCAGTGGGGCCAATTTGCAGGACATCACTGCTCCTGAGAAAAATGATGACTCTTACCCAAGTTTGCAATGAGGACCAAAGAGGATGTCTTGACATGTTCGCTGTCCTCAAGCCTTCCATATGAGAGCTGGAACTGTATCTCACTGCTGTGAGACGGCACCGCCGAGAAGCTTGTGCCAGTTGGTAAAGTAATTTGGAGGAGCTTGTGACATGTTCTCTTTTATTTTTCAGCATGTCAAATAGTTTGTTTCTGCTTTAAACACTGGCTAGTCAGTTGAATTTACGCTGAATAATTTCCCCCAACATTTGCTACTTTACATAAATCAGATATGGGTAATATAGATATAAAAGAACACGTGTAGTTTCTATTTGCTCTTGAAAGGCCTCAAGCCTCTGACCTCCTTTAACACATTCCAGACTCACAAACACTTTTATCCTCTGGGACAGAGGAAGAGCAGAAACAGCACTTAGTGATGCAGTGGGGGTGGAGTGGCGTGGGGAATGTGTGAGAAGCTCAGTGGGTAAAATATTTGCAGCTTCTGGCTTTGAATTCCTCTGATAACATCCACTCCCCAGGATTATCTAACAATGTGTGGGAAAGTTAGCAAAATAGGAAGTAGTCAAAGGAGACTTTCTAGACAGGGTGCTTGAGACAGAGTGAGGAGGTGTGGATGTGCATGTTCACAAGAGTTCTCAATCGGCCCATCTTATGGTAAGGGTAAGGGTGTCATTACTCTTCAAATGATAAGAGATGTTGTGTGTGCTCTAGGTGTGTGTGTGTGAGTGTGTGTGTGTGTGTGTGTGTGTGTGTGTGTGCACGTGAGATTCTGTATGACAATGTGTGACCATGTGTGTGTGTGTAGCCCATCCATTGGTGGGTACTGGGTCAGTCTCTTACGGGCTTCTTTACTGAACAGAGCATGGGAACCCAGCCCCATCATTTCTGATTTTTTGCTGTGTGAAAGGAATCACCATTGGGAGGCCCAGAGCAGTCCCTGTCTAAATCATACAGTCTGGGAGTCAGGATGGGAACGAGGTGACCCAATATGCAGATCCCCACTCATCCTATGCTTGTGAATAGTGAGGGTTAGAATGGGTAATAAAACAACCGCCAGGCATGCTGACATATGTCTGCAATCCCAGCACTTGGGAGGCAGAAGCAGGTGGATCTCTGTGAGTTCAAGGCCAGCCTGGTCTACAGAGGGAGTCTAGGACAACCAAGGCTACACAAAACAACCATGTCTTGAAAATCCAGCGTCATCCTGTGAAATTTGTGCATGGTGTTAACATAGACGTCCTCATGAGTTCCTCATGAGAACTCTCAAAGGTGGCTGAGATTCTTGAGTCAGACCCTGGGTGCAGGAGGGTTGTGACTCAGTAGAGGATTAAAGACTCAAAACCCACATGCTTGCCAAAATGCCTCAGTTGCCATCTGTTCAGATTTGAAATGCTTTGTAGGCACAAGGCTACGAAGTCATTACTATTTCCATTTTTCATAATGCTGCTCCTGCATGTGTTTTCTCGTATGTGGGGTTTCCACGCTATAGAGACCACGCCTTTGCAAAATACCATGCCCTGTATCACCATATGACTGTGTATACATGAAAAATCTAGAATGGGCAATAGAAAGACAGTATATAACACTTCTCTGATCCTTGAATCGTGTAGAGAGCTCGAATGTGACTGCTTATACAGGAAGAGTGCCTTTGATGAAAAGGTTATGAAAATTAGATTGCAGAGATGTTGCACAGATTCCCAAATATGCTGATAGACACACTGAATCATACACTGCAAACAGATGCTCTGGTGTATGGATTATATCTCAGAAATGTCCTGTCTGAGGGAGGAGGGAGTGAGGGAGTGAGTGAGGGAGGGAGGGAGGGGGGAAGGAGAAAGGGAGGGAAGGAGGGATTAAAATCCATTAATTCTACTCTTGAGTGCTTGGAGACCCTTTGGCCTCTTAAGACATCTGTGCTCACTCATCGTAGCAGGCCCAGGAGATGCTGGAAATGAGAATAGTGCCTGCAACCAGAGCTTAGCACAGGGGCACACCTAAGCTTTTCCATCTGAAGCCGATAATGCTGGAGCCTGGGTATTGTCCCCACCAGGCCACCGTTTCTAGTCGATGATGCAGCTGTATAAACCCAGGTCTCTTTGTGTGGTTCTTGGTGAGTATGCTTGTGCTTTGCTTGTAAACTTCCTCGTTCTGTTCCGTGTAAGCCCTGATGTACGATGTGGGATTTCCTTCTCTTGTCTGAGGTTCAGAATCTGAAATAGAGCCGGGTGTGGTGCCTCACGCCTTTGATCCCAGCCCTCAGGATGCAGAGGCAGATGGTTCACTGTGAGTTCGAGGCCAGCCTGGTCTATAACAAGAGTCCAGGATAGCCAAGGCTACACAGAGAAACCCTGCCTCAAAAACCAGAAAACAAACAAACAAACAAAACCCAATCTGAAATAGGACACAGGAAACAGTGGCTTAGGAGGGCACGTGACCTGGTGCAGTTGTCTTTTATATTTTTTTGTAGCCTGGCTCTTCTTCAGCTATAACTAATTAAAATTAGAGCACGTTTCGGTTTCTGCCTAACTTGGCCTCATGGGTTTTGCTGCCTCTTTAACCTCAGTCAATATGAGGTGAGAGAATTTTGAATTTGCATCTCTGTTCCTAACCTTTGGATGAGATCAATTGCTCTTTTACACTAGGAATTACAATAAAAATGTCGGGCGTTGTATTTTTTTTGTGAAGAAGAAATATATTTATTGCTTAACATCTGGCTGCGTTATTCTTTATGATGTTTAGTGAGACAACTTGCAATGAGATATGAGTCAAACTCAAGCTCTTAGGTACATCTGTATGCTGTTGGAAAGGGCCCTTAGTGTCCCAAATACTCGATTTTATCATCAAAAAAGTGTGCATAGTATCAAGACTCAGTTTCCTTGTCTGTAAGAGAGGCAGCTCCTCAGAGGATTAGCGTTGGCTAAAGTCATACCTGTGTAGGGCCTATGGCAAGCGTGCCATGCGTAAGAAGCTAAAATCTAACAATTCTTCCTTTAGGAAAATGTCCGTTTTCTTAAGCAAGTTTTCAGCTTGTGATGGGGTTGTTGTGGATGCGGAATATCCTTTACAGAACAGAGTAATCATGAGCTATGAGGAAGGAGGCCTGTATAGTCTTCCTGGGCCATATCCTTTCTAGCCTCGTGACTCTGTGCCAATCCTTCTGCACCTTTGCATCTCTTGGTCTTCTGTGGTGGAGGAGAAACGGTGCTGAAGCATGCCTCCTTCCCTGGCTGAGGTACCAGTAGACTATTCTTTTATATGTTTGTCCTCAGTGCCCTCCAAGTTGCACAGAAGCATATATATGCATCTCTGTATCATCCCAGATTTATCAGTTCTTATTTTGAGTTTGCACAGAAAGACAGAGACACCCAGTACCCATTGTTGTTGGTGTATTGGACTCAGACACAACCACACAGTGACATCGGGGGTGTGACCTTGAGTCAGCCTTTCTAAGGCCACCACTGTCCCAGTGGCTCGTGGCACTGTGCCTGCGTTCTTTGGAAATCACAGGGAAAATGTGAATCAGTGAGCTGTTTGACTTGGTTGCTAAATTTAGCCCACTGCTTCACAAACCAAGACAAATTTGTCTAGAATGGTTCTTGTTGCTACCAGCAACAGGGGTCATAGACTTGAAGGACATCAGATATACAAGCAAATGGAAAACAATGTCCTAACATAATGCCTTCCAGAAGAATCTCAAGGCTAGTTACAGTGCTAGGGGAAAAAAATCTAACTAGGAAGTGTAGCTTATCTTGGGAATTCCCCATTTATGCTTCAGAGTGGAAGTGGCTATAGATTGGAAGATGTGGTCCAGGAAATGCATGTGAGGTAGCACTGGTATTCTGGTGTGAATAACATCTTTTCAATATGTAAACTCCACAGAGCCCATCAATCAAGCCAAGGCTAACTTTCTTAAGTAGCTTTTCCTGAATTCTGGCTATGTGACATTCAAGACTGCTAGGCACTGCTCTCTATCCAAACTTGTGACATCCCTAGAATTAGTCAAAATTCTTTTACTTTATTATATGCAGCATTTTTTTCTCTTCTGGGAAGCAGAGGTGACAATGTGAAATGATTCCTTTTATTATGCAAAAGGAAATCTAAATGTCCTTATTGGAATCTTTCAGTAAGCCTTACAAGCTTGCAAGAATTACTTTTCCACTTTCATGGGTTTTTGAGTTTTACAACACTGGAAACGCCTCACATTTAAAAAATTATTTCCCATGTATCTCTCCTCTGAATGTCAGAACAGTAATGATTATTTCACTTCATTCCCACAACTGTCACATCCTCACTGCTGCCATCCGTCCTGATGACCTCACCTTCTGCTGTCTGCTTTGTTACTGTCCTTGCTTTTTATCTGTTCTAGCCACCTACCTTGGAAATACAACTGTGAGGCCATCCCTTCAGCAATCTTCCTTCATCTTATTTTGTCCTTATAAACAACTGTGAGGCCATCTCTTCAGCAACCTTCCTTCATCTTATTTTGTCCTTATAAACAGTCGAGCACCTCGGAACTTCCCTCAGCACCCTTCCCTTCGATTTTCATCTGTCAGTCTGGGCCAGCTGCATGCTGGCTGTGGTTGTCCAGAGGCAGATGACCATTTGCACTGCCATCGAGACTGCCACTCTTCCCGGTGTGACTTGTCAGGCCTTCTGGCACTCAACTCTGTCCCCTGAACAGTGCAGATGAATGACATAGCCTGTCTGTGATGTCTGCTGGTTATAATGACCTTGTGTCCACAGATGTGGCACTGGAAACACCGAGAAGTTTGTTCTTAGGCTGTTTAACATGGTTCTTTCAAAGGTCATCTTCAGAATCCTTTATAGTCTGGTGTAAATGTCCCCTGGCTGCAGACCTGTATCTCCAAGTCTGTCTAGGTAAGCGTTAAAAATGGGTATAGAAGTGTTAGGAAAAAAAAGAGCGCACCCATTTGAGACACTAAGCATGTGATGTGAGTGGCTGTTTATTTTTGTATGCATAGGAGGGAAAAGAAGAAGGCTCTGGGAAGCAGATCTGGGAGACTGTGAGTCTACGAGCAGGAAGAAGAGCCAGGGGGAAGCGTGCAGATCAGGGACAAAGAATGTTACTGTCACTTCTCTCTGCCCTCTATAAAAGTCTAATTGTCTGTGCCTAATTACGTTTCCTAAAACAAAATACATTGTTGCTTCAAATGAATGGACTTTCAAAATAATAGGACACATACCAGAGACACTAAAAAGAGTTCAAGTCCTGGCTTCCCGGAAGACGAGTCCTCTTAGTCTGGCTGGAGCTCACTAATGGCAGATAACTAGCATAGCCAAAGGCTTCTGGGGAAACACCACAACTTCCTTGCCCCTTTGCTCATTTTTCAATGTACTCATCTGAGAAAGATGCTTCTTTGAATAGGACCAGCTTCTAGGTTTTGTATCTTGCCTTATACATAAGCTATTTTGCCAATTGGTCCTTTTCTAGAAGGGATCTGTAGGGTGGAGGTTGACAGCTGGTCATGGCTACATGGCACTGGGGTCATTTTCGTTACCAGTTATTGCATGTGGTCCCATGTATTGGTCAAGCAGAAATACTAGCTTTTCTATAGACAGTGGGTTGAGAGTTACACTCACATGTGTAGTCTCAAACCTGAGCCCACATCTAGCCTCCTATTAGTAGAACTTACCTATTTCTGCCCTAAAACACCAGGCTCTTCTCTCCGCTTTCTGTGGGGTTTCCTTTAACATCCCATCCTCTCTGTATCTAGCCTTTACTGCGTCAAAGTGGTGGGAAAAGGTAAGAACATACCTTAGTTGGCAAAATGCTATGGCAAACAGGACCCTTGGTGCTATCTCCAGCACTCTTCAAGCTGTACTTTAAGCAAAAAAAAAAAAAAAAAAAAAAAAGCACTTAGCAAATCTGAGCTCAGTGGTGCACTTTGGCAAACATTACTTAGTGGGAAACTTGTCTCTTTAAATTATGCAAAGGCTTGGGCTCTATTACCAACACGGCTCAATAAATACAAGCACACATAGACGTACGTTCCATGGAGTTACCCATGTTTTGATTTGTTCATGTTGATAGCTGTCTTTATTCACACAGTAGAATTAACCCATATTTAAATATAAATGTCACCTCCTCTCACAGTGGTGTAGAAAGAGCACATGCTTACCTTCTTCTTTTGAGGAGCAAATAGCAGACACACGTAGTAGCATTAGGTATGGTTTCAAGAAAGGTTTGCACCGGCTGGTGTGTGGGCAACTCTGGGAAAATCAAGGAAACCTTGTGGGGAACACATCAAAGTTCTACCTTCAAATGAGAGCTGTGTCTGAGACTGCAGTAGCAGGTTAGGGTCCTGAAGGTAAAATGATGTGCGTCTGAAGACTTGATGCTGTGTGTGAGTTCTCCTGAAAGGCCGTTCGCTAAGGCAATAAGTGCTAAAGATTTGTAGAGTCTGCGTAGTGTGACCCCAAACAAGTTTTGTCTCCAAAATACTTATCTGCTCACCTTTCTGTACCAATTAATATTTTGCCGTCAGTGTTTTACTCAACATTTACTTTTGCTGTCTTTGATGTGGGTGACCCCAGAAGGAAGAAGAAAAAGGAAACAAATGGGGGTATTGAAAAGAAGTTTCTGATCTCTTTGAGGACTTGAGTCTGTTGGGTGAGGTAGGAAATATGTTTGCCTGGTGTTCAGTGAGACCTGTAAAGACGCTGTGGGATACCACAGTGGGAACAGTTCTAAAGCCTGACAGTCCCAGACGAGTCCACCTACAGAGAAGGCTCATTGAGTAGATTTTTTTTTCCAGTTTTTGACATAGACACCAGACCACAAGTGCTCTACTTCATCAGCCACTGAGTTGCTACCCGGCTTAGATGCTTCACTCGCAAAGGCTCCATTCATCACTTCTTTTCTCTGTGACTGAAATGCGATGTGGTATCCAAGTTCCCAACTAAATATGGAGTCAGAAACCTCAAATTGCTTTAGGGTGGCAGCTTTGTGGTAGCCGAGTCTATTTCAGCAGACCCCACAAATGGGACACCCATCTTGTCCTGCCCATACTGTCATGACACACTGGGTTTAGGAAACCCCAGCATGACAAGAAACACTTGTCTCTCAGTTGCTGACATGTGTCTTCACACGTATCTCCAATGCCTTCATGGCTTCTTCCTGCAGAGGCTGCATTCCGTTGCTGGCAGAGTACAGAGGGGGCCAAGTGAAGGGCGAGATAAGGTCAGGACAGACCACCCAGATCTCCCTCCTGCTTGGAGGGCAGGAGCAGAAGGTCACAGGGAAGGGGACATTAAACAGTCCTTAATAATTGAGCTTGAGGATATAGAGGCCCATCCTGTGGTGTGCATGTTTCCAAAAAAAAAAAAATGACTTTGACGTTTTTAATTAACTTCAACCCATGAGTCACTCAGCTGGAAGGATTCTTAGGCATCTTGTATGAATGGAGCTGGCAGAAATCCTAAGAGATCAAATGAAAAAGCAAGACCGGGAGCTGATGGCATGTCACCCCCTCTTTGGAAGGGACGGAGTCTCCTTCCCATTCCCTCCGGCTCTCCTATACATTAAGTACACAGCAGGGTGAGGTGCGGGAAAGTTCTAGCGTGGCACAGGTGTCAAATGCCCCTTGCTCCATGGGGAGAGGTTTGCACATTCACCACATGGAAACTACTGCGGGAATTGTTTCTATGGCATCGTGTGTGTAAAAGCACTATCAGGAAAGTCTGACTTTTATCATTGTAATGCCCAGAGGCCAAGGCAAGAGGGAGGTGAGTTTGAGACCAGCAGGGGATACACACAAAGAGACCCTGACTCACAGAAAGCTTTCATTTAAGTAAAGAAGAAAAAATTACCTTTGTTGGGGGGCAGGGCAGGGGTGCTGGTGATTGAATCCAGGGCTCCCAGCATGCTGTGTAAATGGTCTACTACAGCATGCTGTGTAAATGCTCTACTACTGAGTTATAGGCCCAGTTTGTTTATTTTTAGTAAAACATGAAGACTTCGAAAAGAGAATTCTTTTGGACTTAGTGTTCTTAAACCCACAGCTGTTCTGGGAAGGAAAAATCTACACCCATTTATCTGCCCCCCGAATCTGCCCATCTGCTTTGATTGCTTTTCACTGGAACACAGAAGCCATCAGGTCCACACAAAGGGCAGAGCCTGGTGCTCACTCACTTTGATCTTCTCACCCTAGCACCGTGACTCACCGCAGTGGCCTCCAGTCTCATCACAAGAGAGATACCCGTGCTTTCTTTGTTGTTGCTCATTCCTTTGAGGGAATGTCTCACTACATGGTCTCGGCTGTCCTCAAGCTCTATGTAAACCAGGCTGGCCTCGAACTCAGATCTCTGCCTGCCTCTGCCTCTCAATTCCAGGGGTTAATGCCAGGGTGCCCAGCATCATAGGTTTTCTTTAATATCAGAGATGCAGAAAAGAGCCTAGAATTGCTTTATGATCCTATAAAAGATAACAACTTTAGAGATTGCTGATTCTGCTTGTCTTGAATGATTCAGGAAAGATTGGGTCTAGTTACTTCCTTCTGCACTGAAAAGAGACCTATGCCTCATCACGTAGTTATCTAGATGAAATGTTTCTGTTAGATTTCTTACTAGGCTGAGGAAGAAATGCATCAGAAAGGACTTGTAAAAGGTGGCTCTAAGTTTTATAATTACCAACAAGTGTGGCTACATCTTTTGAAGTAAAGATTAGATCCAGATGTTCTCTATGCGGTCGCATGGATGGCCAGTCTCTGTTAGCCTTCTGGTGAAAGTCACACTGAAAATCCATCCTGTAAGACTCGTCAGGGTGTCTCCACAGTATAGTTCCCACACCGAGAGAACAGAAAGCAATTGCTTTTTAAAAAGATTGTTGAAAGCGCACGCATTTATTCATTTTGTTTTCAAAATCTATGACAGTGTGAATTTTAACAAGGCATCTTTCATATTAGTTTGTCTAAGAGCATACGTCGTCAGTTCTGCTCTTAGTAAGTTTTGCCTTTGAGTTTCATCTTTCTTTCCCGTGCTTTCTTTCCACTCATCCTGCAACCACCATCAAAAATAAACTTCAGAATAAAAAGTAGCATAAGTTGGATTGTTATGGAATTTTGTGTATCTGAATTTAGCATCACTGATATACTTTTTTTTTTATCAAACATTAGGTTCTACACCTATAGATTCATTAGTACTCTTCACATATGCGCTCACAAAGTTTGAAGCTTATTCTCCATTTCAAATTTGGTCTTCCTTAGCAGTTCCCTTTTTATTGGGTAAGGTGGGCCAGAGGCTGAGCAGTAGAGAGGGGCCTTGACTTATTAATTTACAACAAACCTTGGCTGTTTATATCTAGGAGGAAAAAAGTACTCAATTCTTTCCGATTTCTCCTCTCCTTGTGTGCTCCTTTCCAGGGTAGCATCTCAATTTTATATGACTCATTAGTGATAAGATTCATTCCGGTCTGTGTGCCGTCCTCTACATCTTGTTTTGGTACTACATTTGTTTTGATCCCGGAATTCCGTGGTCTCTCTTGACCTCTGAGGGCTGCGGTTCATGATTTTGAGTCTAACGGCCCCCCCACCCCTGACCCCCCCCCCGGGGGCATTATTTGTATACACATGACTGCATGGCCTTGGACATCTGCACGTTCCCAGTCATATGATGGATGATGCTCTGTGCTAGGACTCCTGGATCTCCTTCCAGCTGCACACAGGCTGGGAAATCCCAGAGGACAGCTGCAAGATGTGGAGAGGTAAGGGGAGCTGGCTTTGTGGAGGCCAGCAGCAGCCCTGGGAGGCAGCCAGGAAAGCAGACACTTCCTGGTGTGGTACTTAGGCTCTCTTATAGAGCTGTAGTTTTTTTTTTCCTCCTATGGAAGTTCCACTGGGTTGTTCCTGCATCTTCTTTGGTCACATGGGAGGGGTGGTTCTGGGACAACATTTAGGAGACTCTTCGAAATAGAGAATGAGATGGAACGTCAGGGCCTTGATTCTGCAGAAGAAAGGGGAGCTAAGATGCACTGGGGCAAGATGGACAGGGAAGTGGAGTTAGGATCAGACAAGTGAAGTTCAAAGTTGGGGGAGGGTGGACAATTCATGATAGCCTCGATATTTGTGCCTCTCGTGATGAAGCAGTTAATGGGTGCTGTGAGTGAAAACAACGTAATTGGAGCAAATTTATCAGAAGCCAGTTTTGGGTAATGAAGAATAAACCTCAATAAGATCCTTCCAGGAAAGCACTCTCTGTCTATTACAATGTTCTCACTGCCCCTTTAACTGTCCATTAAAAAAAGTGTCACCCCAAGGATTCTGTAATTCAACACTTACACTACTGCACACTTTGACTATTGTAAAAATATTTGTAATAAGACAAAGTGTGGATTTAAAAATTTGAGATACTCTAAGTTAAGAAAGATGTCACCAAAATAAAGGAAAATTGTATTTCATGAAATATGTTCATAAGTAGATGAAAAAAATCATAAAAATATTGAACGTTACAATAACATATAAGCAAGTCTTGTATATAAGTATTGCTATTTTCCCTTCTGTGTCTTCCAGTTTTTCCAACAAACATTAAATGTAATTACTATTGAACAATTTTAAAAAACCCACTATAGGCGCCATCATATAGCCCTCATTTAAAATAGGAAAAACAGTTTTAAATAATGAATTCTTTACAAGCAGCATGTTTAATTGTTTAGACTGAGGAGCAGCAGATGGCTAGATAACTTGTGAAATTACTTGTCAAGCAATTAGGGAATCAATCTTTTCTTGCTGGCAAGAAGTCTATTCTCAATTCATTTAGCTTCTGTACATAACCAGATATATTTAGCAGTTTGAAGCGTATCAAGAAGTTAGCCGTATTTAAGTATGCCTGCAATGGTAAACATAGATATGCTCCCATCTCTACCTTCTTGGTTAACATTACACTTCTACTAACAATTCTCAATAAGAGACATCAGGGCCAGTGTGGTGGATCAGTGGGTAAAGGTCCTTGTCACACAATTTTTGGGACCTGAGTTCAATCTCAGAATCTATGTAAAGGTAACAGGGAAAAAAAAACCCCAATAACATAAGGCTTCTTCTGATCGCCACACATACTACATACATACACACACATACCCACACACACACACACACACACACAGAGACACACATACCAACACACCACACACACAGCCACACACACCACACACAAATCCCCCCACCAACCACGCACACCACACACAGAGACACACACCCCACACCAACCCCCAACACACAAGCAATGAATAAGAAATGCCACAAGTTACTATATCACTAGAGATACTGCTGTAGAACAGAAGCAGCACTGGGCCCCAGCTTCCAGCTTCTCTTGGGTTCACGATGACTGTAAGAACAGCCATGGTTCTTTTCTGGGTCATAGATGTCATATTGGTGACATGACAGTTTCACGCAGAGAAACTCAAGAAGAGGCCAGTATCCACTCCCTCAACAATTGACTTTAGTTAGAGAATAGTGGCCTTTCCACTCTATTTTTCTATGCTGCATTAACACCTTCCTATTTTCTCTGAAAGCAGCTTCATTAATTGTTCCTGTGGTTTTTTAAAAATCGGTAATAGTTGGGAAAAAGAATAGCCTAAGATAAAGTATCTTGAATATATGTGCACCAACTCATTCCTGCTAAGAGATGTAAAGTCTAATCTACACATCAAGAAGGTTGGATAAACATAAGTTCAGAAGATGGCAGAGTCAAGCTCTGTGTCTCTTCCTCAAAGCATGCATATTTTGCCTGCTTTGTTTTTGTTTCCTTATAGGAAAAAATGAAGAAATGGGGGCGGAGGAAAACACTTTATAGAGTCACTGTATCCATAGGTGTATAGTCTATAGTCATAAATATTTTACTTTGTATTTACTATTAACTGATTGCATTTACACAATATGATTTTTAAATGTAAAATGCTTTGCCCAAATAACATTTTAAACTTCATTGTCTCTGATTACTGACTTATTTACTTATCAGGCTTGCTGGCATTTTAGTTTTAAGAGTATGATGTTTTTATTAATTATTTGAGAATTTTGTGATTATTTTGATCATATTCACTCCCATTCCTCCCTCTTGCTCCCTCCAGAACCCACCAGAACCTTCTTTCCTCCTTCCTATCACATCTTAGCTCTTTATGGAGACTCCCTTCAGAAATGACATGAGTTAAAACGAAAGGCTGTCTACTGAGAGACGGAAACAATTCGAATGTTAAAACAATCTTATAAGCAAGGGACCGCCTTTAGTGTGCTACTTAGAAGGATGATACAGGTTTCTTAAGACGTTAGCTCAGCTGCCATCTGCACCCCATTTCCCAGCAGAGATCTCATACCTTCCTATTTTGAAGCTCGTCAGCAGCACATGTGCAGAAGTGATTCTGGAGAGTCGAGGAAGTGATAGGTCAGGAATAATTCGGAAATTTTAGCTATATGCACAGCATGCACGCTATATGTAATTTGGATATTATAAGCCTAACTTCTGGAATAGGTTCAAATTCCCTGTCCACCCTTAATCCATGGCTAAGTCTGGCTAAGTCACTGTGGGTATATACTATTTACCTACACTGCCCAACCCCCCATCAACCCTTTTCTCATCCCAGCTGCTTTGAAAAATGTTTGGTTTGATTCACCTACCCACTCAGTCCCAGAAGAATGTACATGGAAAACACTGGACTCATAATGTGATAATTGTTATAATAACTTAAAAAAAAACCAAAAGAATTTCTTAACAATCTAAACAAGTTTGTGGTTTACATTTGCTTGTTCATTTTCTTTCTTTCTCTTTTTTTTGTTTTGGTTTTGGTTTTTTTGAGACAGGGTTTCTCTGTGTAGTCTTAGCTGTCCTGGATTTACTTTGTAGACCAGGCTGGCCTCGAACTCACAGAGATCCGCCTGCCTCTGCCTCCCCCATTGCTAATAAGGATTACTTTGAAAACAGTTAAGTGCCCAGCGGGAGCTGGAGAAATGCTAGTGCTCTTCTTCAGTACACTTAGCAACAAAGAAAGAAAGGAAAAAGTGTTGTGTTCATCTGAACTACCTCTGAGAATTCTCCATGATGTGAGAGAGCAGATTAGATGTCTCTGGGTGCCTGGGAAATTATTATAGTTGGTTAGTTTTAGAAAGAACTTTTCCGTACAGCTGCCTTTGGGCCTGAGATGGGGCGGGCCACACCACTAGGACACCGATTCAGATGGTAGGATCTTTTGGTGACACGTGTAATTTCTAACCCTTCATTTTCACCCCATTAAAAGATCACCATTGAAGAGTTTTGAAAATGGTGTGGTCCTCTCTGCACTGAAGAAGCTGAAAAGGCCTGAGGAGATGTGTGTGGCTGGAGTGTCTGGTCAAGAATACCGCACATGAGGCGGGGTTGTGTGTGTGTGTGTGTGTGTGAGAGAGAGAGAGAGAGAGAGAGAGAGAGAGACAGAGAGACAGAGAGAGACAGAGAGAGACAGAGAGAGACAGAGAGAGAGAGAGAGAGAGACAGAGAGAGAGAGAGAGAGACAGAGAGAGCATCTTACCTTGGCCAAAATAGAAAGGGCGTGTGGACAATTCTCCCTGGGTATGTATGAGGTCCCGCATCCTCTAGCAATTCTGAGGGCTCCAGTGTTTCTTGCCTTTTGACTTGAGTGGTGTACCCAGTCCCTTTTCCTAGCATGTCCAATAAAATGCATAAGCTGTTTTGCATTTCTTAGGCCACAAGTGTGCTTGGATAAAGTGATGCTAAAGAAGAAGAACTGCCAGTTATTCTCATAATTGAGTTTTCACAATTTTCTAAGAGTAATGTCATTAGAAGGGAAAGACCAGCCATGCTCATCAGCTTCTTCCTGTGGTGGTGGTGGTGGTGGTGGTGGTGGTGGTGGTGTGTGTGGCGGCAGTGGCAGTGTATGTAGGGGTTGATGACTGTAATAAATAAGTACAAATATCTTCCCTGTGTGATGGGATTGATTAACCTAAACACGGAGTCTTACATTACTTCACCAAAATAGGATTATTTTAAAAATTCCATATTTTGTTAACAATAAATGTGTATAACATTTCCACAGCCGCAATTCTCTTTCTTTTGCCCTTGTAGGAGTGGCGACTCATCCCTCCTGACCTTTGCCCTGTGCAGACACTCTGCTAAGGATAGCATGTTCGTAGACTTTATTTATTCCTGGTACAGATTCTGAGACGGGTGTTCCTAGTTTTACAAGATGTGGAAACCTGGCCTGCATCATGCACCTTCTCACAATCAGGAAACTTAGGACGTTTGTCCAGGTTCGTTCTCAAAACAATGTCAATGTTTCCACCACATTTATCCTCTTTAGCGGAAAGCTGTGCTTAGCTTTAGTTAGTGTCTCTGAAAGCTTTAGTGACTCTGGGGCAGTCCTGTGGCCCTGAGTTATAACTGTGTTAGAGTGAGTGGCTAAGTGTCCCCCTTCCCCAGCCCGACCCCTGACTGTTCTACGACCTCAGCTTTTCTTCATTTCACATAAACCATTTTACGTTCTAAAACAGGGAAGTGGCTTAACCAGAAGTGGGTCAGAAATTTTGCCATTAAGTATTTTAAAGAGGATAATGGAACACAAAGGAAAATTGCCTTGGGCTGGCATGGAAACTGTGCTGAGGAGAGAAGGTTTGTCATCATGTCCTTGTCTGGACGAGAATGGTCGCCTTGAAAGAGTCGCTTGTTCAAACTGGATGGTATTTTACTTTAGGGATGATTCATTTCCTTAAAAAGGACCGAAGGTCTTTTTCCCTTTTTTTTTTTCCAAATCATTTTTTTCCTTCTGTTTATACTGAATTTCAAATTTGGTAAAGATATACAAGTGAACGTAGTAAGCTTTTCCATTTTAGACACTTAATTTGGCATCAGTGAAAAAGTGAGCCATGGTTGGTTTCAGGGTCATATTTTGACAGCATAGGGGAAGAGAAACGTATATTTCACTGTTCAGAGTGTGGTGGTCATGCAGCTTCATTCGGCACGCGTGTGTGCGTGTGTGTATGTAGGGGTTGGGGAGGTAGCTGGATTGCTAAGACATCAGTGGGTGAACTGACTGTTTGGAGTGGTGCGTGTGTGCATACTGTAGGCAGATAAGGATTTCATGCTACTTAATGCTTTATTATTAGAAGTGTATTTAGCCCAAGCCAAGTGGTGTCCTAGACTTGCTAAGTTATTCTTTATGCTGGTCTTCCTCAGTAACATGAAGGTCAACTTTTTGCATCCTAATAATTTTTTTTTGTATTTTAATCCTGAGTTTCATTTTTAAAATTTAATTAATTTATTCAGAATACAACTCAATTGTTATCTCATTACTTGTATCCTCCTGTTCTTCCCTCCCTCCCTCCTGCTTTCACCCTTTTCCCCTCCCCTAGGTCTATGACCAAGGGGGACCTCCTCCCCCACTATATGGTCATAGGCTATCAAGTCTCATCTTGGTAGCCTGCTTATTCTTTCTCTGAGTGCCACCAGGCCTCCCTACCAAGGGGAGGTGGTCAAACATGGGGCACCAGAGTTCATGTCAGAGTCAGTCCCCACTCTCTACATAACTGTGGAGAATGTCCTGTCCATTGGCTAGGTCAGAGTAGGGGTTCAATGTTTGCTACTTGTATTGTCCTTGGTTAGTGCAATAGTTTGAACAGACCCCCTTGTCTCCCTAATAATTATAAAAGTAAGACAATGTAAGAAAATATTAAATATATGTTCCTGGTGAATTTTTAGTCTTCTATGTGTAAAAGTCTTTTTTTGTAGTTACAATAATAATAGTTATTATTATTATAAAACATATAGTCTTTATAGTTGATAATGACTTGCTGAGTTACATAATTTGAAAATTTCTTTAGCTTGATTGAGAGACTGGGACATTGGTGTTTTCTCCGCTATGGATGGATAAGCTGAGTAACAGACTGCCAGGGTTTTTGACCTAGGCATCAGATAATCATAACTGGTATGTATGTCAGGCATAACTGTTCATGTCAGCATGGCAATATAAGCCATGGATTTCTTTTAAAGTAAATCATTGTCTGTGTAAAACAAAACAAAACAAAACAAAACAAAACAAAACAAAACACCCACTGTACTTTTAATTAAGAGGTTCTAGAAGGCATGCCGAACCTGTGTGGCTTGATCTCCATGCGTCTCAGGAGAGCTCCAAATGCAGCCCAACAAAAATTATAAAAATTTTTGTGAATCTACTTAAAACATGAGTATATTTTTGTGTGTGTATGTGTGTTTGTGTGTATGAGAGAGAGAGAGAGAGAGAGAGAGAGAGAGAGAGAGAGAGAGAGAGACAGAGAGAGACAGAGACAGAGTGTTTCTTTTTGTAACATGTTTGTGTTTCTCAAGGGTGAACTTTGTAAATGAAAGCAGCATATTATAAGGTCAAAAGGCTGAGCATGCCTATTAGATTTCCTAAATGACTGAGTAATATTCCACTGCGTAAGCAGGCATGCTCTCCTTTTCTTTAGGTCTCCATTTCCTCAGAGTAAGGCCAGGGCTCTAGGATAATATCTTGAAAAACATTTGGCCTCATCTGGGTCTATGTTCACCAACAGGCATCACTAGCTCATGTTTATCCAGCAGCATGGATAGGCAGGTCATAGGTAGACGTGGAGAAAGATATTTGGAGAGTGGATAGCCCTTTTTCTTTGCTGGAGCTGTACTGATATGTGTCCTGTGTTTGTGTGATTAGGGTAGCCACTTCCTGTATTGAAGGGTTGCCCAGAATTCTGCTCTCTAGAGCCAGGAAAGAATGTTAAGGGCTGCACTGACTTCTGATAGTTTATGATCAAGCATACTTTCTTTCCTGTCAGACTTGCAGAAAGCAGAGAGCACTGGCTCGCTATATCCAGAGTGTCTGCCTGGCGAAGCCATGAGTATCCTCCAAGTAAAGGCACCCACTTTTTAAAAAGATGGTTTCCATGTGTTTGATATTTTCATATCTTAAAGGGCTTGGAAGCCATCATGCTGACTCTGAAGGTTGAATTCAGGAGTGAGCAAAGTTGTCCAAGAAATATGAATGGAAGAGATGAGATAAAGTGTGCTTGGTTCATGCTGCATACCCTTCAAGGAGAACGATTGTACTGTTGTGAACAGCATAAGACACAGAAAATTGTTTCCAGATTTACTTGGAGAATTGTCCCTGAAAGATAGTTGAGGCATGTGCAGCAGAAATGTGAATTATGCTAACATACAGACTGCATGATGGCATCCCTCCTTCACACAGTCTGTAATCGTTCTTACATAGACAAAATTGATGGCCCTTGCCTGGAACCCCAGCTCTCAGCATCTTCACTAGCCTCTCTGTCTAGCTGTGATCTCCTACTAATCCTTTCCAGGTATCTTACACTCCAACAAATATCTCCCTAATTTCTCTCCTCTTATGTCCACTTGTCTGCAGATCCACGTGTCCCAAATCCTCGACATTTTCTATGGTCTTCTAAATAGCCTATTTTCGAGGAAGATGTCTTTGACTCTCACAGTTCACTCAGGAAGAAAGCTTTTCCTCCTTAGAAGTTCCATATGATTTTCATATATATATATATAAAATTTTTTAAAATATAGCCTTTGTTAACCTGGGACACGGCAGACATTAATCCTCTAAACTACTTCCCATAGTTAGGCAGGTATAGGATCCCTGCCTCAATCCCATGCCATCTGTTTTTACCAATTTCTATTAAGCTACTTTCCATCCATAATCTGGGCCAAATTCCCTATGCATGCCAGCCTGTGCTTCTCTTCCATCTAACCCATGGCCGCCTTCTCCTCCTCAGGGCATAGGGGAGGGAAGTAAGGGGAAAATGGGAGGGAGAGAGGAATGGGAGGATACAAGGGATGGGATAACAATTGAGATGTAATATGAATAAATTAAAAAAAATGAAAACAGCCAGCCCTCATATGGCTCAACTATTTGTAACTCCAGGGAATCTGACTTCCCATATGATTTTCTGTGTGACTATCTTGCACACTTCGTCTTTCGGGTTTGCATGACAGGTGTTTGCTGTACCCTTGACTACTTTGCTGCTAGGGTCATGAGCTCCTTGAGAACAAGACCTCTGCTCTGGCACTGTACTCTTCACTGTGTTCAGTTTGTAGGATTGGGGCTGAGTGGAAGACTGGTCCCCGCAGGAAGTACAGTGCATCAGGGCTCTAATGCAGGCTAGGTGCTCATTACATATTGCAGAGGAGGAGGACAAGGCACTAAGCAAGAGGGCCTTCAAAATACAATGGTGGGGGATGGAGACAGGGCCAGCAGTTAAGAATGTATATAATTCCTGCAGAAGACTGGAGTTTGGTTCTCAGTCTCTCCGTTGAGTGGTTGCTGACCACCTGTAGCCCCACTTCTCAGAGGTATCTGACACTTCTGGCCTTCAAAAGCACCACAGTATACTCATGTGCACATATCTCCCCCTACGTACATATAACTAAAAGGAAAATAAGTATTTTTAAAGTAAGTATAAGCAGAGAAGTTCCATTTGTCCAAGGATATGACTGACTGCAAGTCCTCTCTCTATTTTCACTTTAAGACCTTTTAAATTGAATTTTCTTTTATAATCTGCTAAAGGGAGCCAAGGCATATGCAGAACTGAAAAAAAAAGTTATGAAATGAACAGTTGAAAATCAGAGGCGAAACTGGCTAAGATGCCACCAAGCTGTTCATTTGTACATGTGCTTTAGTCCCTTTTGGTCTCATTTTGGTTATTTCTTGTATTCTTTGGTTAAAACATAAAAGAGTTTTTTTTCTATTTACAATGATGCTTTTAGAGTGTGCTTGCAAACAGAACTGTAGTGTTTTCCATTTAAATTCACAGTGATTTAATGAATGAGACCATAAGATTCAGTGATCTAATTATGTTTTCCTGATTAAGAAACTAAATTGGCACGAGAATGAATGATGTAGAATCTCATGACTGTTCCATGGCGACCAAAGCATACATGCCAGGGGTCTGACTTCTGCATTAAGTGTCCTGTCCCCTACTCATGTGGCACTTTTTTTAAAAAAAACAAACTAATTATATGTTCTGCTTCTGTCGCTGGTCTTTTCTCAAAAGGAGTGAACTCTGATCAAAAGCGTCCTTTGTAAGTCCTGTTTATCACTCAAGAACTCCTGGCAACGTTCAGGCAGATGCAGACACGATTCACCAAGCCGCCCTATTTGTAGCTTATTTGTGGTATGGCTTTCGTACAAAAAGAGCAGACATCTTTGGTTGTGCTTGGCACCCTTCCTCCAGAACACATCAAACGGGCCATCCCACACCACTGGCTTTGAAGATGGCATTCCAGTCGTCATGAGCTGGGCCTCGGAAGCCCTGGGCCTACTGTTTGCACTTGTCCTACTTTTCTTGCCCACAGAGCAGTTACTTCCAAGGCACATGCTGTCATCATCATTTAATCACGTCTTGCAGAGATGCTGCGGTAGCCACGGCCTCTTGGTCCAACCACACAGCTCTCTGGGTAGACCTTGCTCAAGGGTGTTCCTTTCACCATCCACACTTAAGCATGTCTTTGCAGATTAGTGCAGACTGTCTTAGGTGGTCAAAGGAGGCAGGTTGTTGGAGGCTAGCCCTGAGGAGGAAGAGGGTTTTATCCGTGTGACACAGTGGTGGAATGACCTCTGAGCTACTGCACTTGTCTGTGCATTGAGAGAATGGGGTGAGAGGCTGAAGTAAGTGACCTCTCCAGTTTTCTTCCTGCTCCCAGTAATAAATGAAACAGGGTCACTGGCTGGGGTTACTTTAAATCTGTTTAACTGTAATGTAATGAAGACATGAAAAATTACATAAACTCACCATTCACTTAAAGAAGACTAGTCACCATCACCTGATATCCTTTCCAACTACAAATAGCTGTATTCATTCATTAGGGTCCAGTTCTAATAGTGTATTTTTTTGTGGGTGTGTGACACTGTTAACAAGCATGCAGACGCCAGAGGCCTACAATGGGTCTCTCTATCATTTATTTTCTATTGCATTTTATGAGACAGCATCAGTTCCTGGCGCCAGTGGTCTGGCTATCTCTTCTCCCTATCCTTCAATGTTAGAATTACAGATAAGTACCAGTGTGTCCAGCTTTTCATATGGGTGCTGAGAAATATGGCCTCATACATGCACAGCAGGCACCTTTCCTGATAGATCTCTCCAGCTCTTGATGCTAAATATTTCTATCTGCTTGGTCACAAGCTACTGTTGAAAAAAGAATTGTTCATTCTATATTAATTAATACAGGAAATTATTATGGCTGAGTTTTCTTTAGCCAACTGGCTGACACAGAGAGACTATGATTTATTAGTAAGCTATAGACACTATGCTGGGCAGATTCTGAGCTACTCTAATCCTAGTGCCTTTAAACCCCACATAAAAGCCAGTCACTTGCCAAACTGATGGCTCCTGGGCAGATTCAGCTTCATCAGTCTGTCTTAACAACCACGTGCTTACCACCATCTTGCGTCATGGCGACCCCTCTCTCTCCACTTCCTCTCCTCCTGCTACGTCTTCTGCTCTTCCTCTCTCCCAAGCCCATGTACCTAAAATCATACCTATATCTGGTCTACCCAGTCATAGGCTTCAGCATCTTTATTTAGCCAATCAGCGATAATTGGGTCTTATCATCACATGGTTAGAGGAGATAGTTCAACATTCATAGTATTGTCTATGGCAGGGCAGCAACTAGATCTCCAGGTACTGAAATCAGCATCTGAAAACAGTTGGACCTTCTTCCAACACGGTACCACTTATATTATTTCTGTATGTATCCTGTGAGTTTTATTTTCCTATTTGCAAAGTGATGGAAATATGATAGTAAACAGTGCAAAACATGGTGATTAAGATATGAGGCTTTTATAATAGTGTTAAATTATTAACTTTTTCTGAAATAATAAATGTGAAAAATTTGGTAAATACAATAAGCAAAGTGGAGATAAGAGTCTTAGGAATGAATGCTCATCAGCATCTAATTGCTGATACCATCTTGCTGGATGCCATTTCCCCCCTTGGCCATATGTACATACATATTTAAGTATACTTTGGACCACATTTTTCATGGTTTTCCTGTAATTTTTATTAGTTATAACTTAGAAAAACATACTTTTAGATCATTAAATATATGAAGTGTAATTACTATGAGTGTAATATAATTGATATCTATTTAACATATTGCTACTGTAGTTATTCAGGAAGTTTTACATTCTAATAAATATTCTTGATATCCTTATTGCATTTAAATATGAACCACATTATTCCCCCTAGAAGTGGAATTGCTGGATCAAATTATATGTCTAACTTATAGTATGCCATGTACATATTGCTAAATCACCTTTTAGAAAGTTGGCCCACCAGATTTTATTGAACCACTGTCAACTTTCTGGATTACATTTTAAATGATGGAAATATTAAAATTTGATACCTTTAAACTAACTGGTCTTAATATATATATATTACCAAGTGTTCTACAAATGCACCTAAGACTCACTGCCCACAGTGTCTGTCCATCTCACCACACGTATTGACGTTTGTTACTGCTGTGTAAGGTTTATGTTAGGGACAAGCGTATGCAGAATGCCCTAGTTCATTACTGGCCTTTGAATTGTTTATAAGCCAATGCAGATCTATGGTATGCAGATTTTCCTAGAACTAATGGGAAAGAAATTCTACACACTAGAATCCTAGGGACCCACCCCCACACCCCCCACTCTGCCTCCCACGGTCAGGTCACTCCTCCTTGTTTGTATTACTTTCTTTCTGATTTCAAATGCTACTAGAAAATCCAGGAAGCATGGAAAGAGATGGTAGTAAAACAATTTAATGATACGTCTAAGTTTCTCACTTGGATAATGTAAAACAAATGCAATTACCCTATCTTTAATCTTTAGTACAAGTTCAAGATGACTGCCAAGCAATGTCTGTTGATTGGTGCTACATTTGTCTCCAGAGCTCAAAGTGGGCTCAGCTACCACCAAATAACTCACAGAGCAGCTGAAGCTTACAGTAGTGTTTATTCCAAGTGACATATTCCTTTTAGGGACTGGCAGTGGAATGCCTGCCTACAGTGACTCATGAGAGATTTCAGTGCCAAGTGTTAAAATGTAAGTGTTCTGAGGCCCTCAGCATTTATAAACCCAGTGAACCTGTGAGTCGTGGCAATTGGGGTCAGTGCTGGGGGCTCAGCTTCACTTTCAGGGGAAATGTGTCTTTGCAGACAGAGGATGCTGGTGGTTACTGGGGAAATCTGGTCCATCCGATTTGATGGATCTCTTGGAAGCTACTGCAAAAATATTTTAAAATCCAGTCTTAGAGCCAACATTTTCTTACTAAAACTTCTCCCAGAAGTCATTTTTATTCCAGATTTATTTCACCCTGCTTTAAAATCGCTTACATATCCTTTTCACATTATATGTGTAATATGATTATGACGTTCTGGTCAGTATAGAGAGATGAACACTTTCAACTCTTACCCTGAGTTTGGGAAGAGAGGCAGTATATGAGCATGAAGATTGGAGCCATCGCCAGAGGCTGGAATCTGAGGCACGTTTGAGGTAATGGAAACTCCCACTTGAGTGGACAATGTGTTTTTATTAAGCAGAGGTTCCTTTATGGGTTGGTAGTCAAAAGAAACTGTAATGTAAGAAAATGGCTTCACATACACAAAATTCCTTGACTTATAAGCTCTTGTCTGCCCGATTCCTGACTGTGGCCTCACCCTCCTCCACAGAGAGATTGTTCTCTAGGGCACCGTGAAGGTAGAGAAGGGACACAGGATGATTAAAAAGTCTTTGGACTCTGTTTGCAGTTTGGCAAGCTTCTTGGAAACATGGAATCTTCTGTGAGATTTTGTCTCCTAGAAATAGCAGGGATGCTACACTCATGATACTTCAACAATATGGCTGCCTGAACATGACCCAAACAATGACAATACAATAGACATGCTAACACAGAAGAGGGAGCTCTCACAGGGCCCCATGCCTAGACTTAGAACTAAGGACTGGTGAGAGAAGGAGAAATAGTCTTCCCCAGGGATGAACTCTGAATTGGCTAACCAATACCAAATGGTCATCCTGAAATCACATACATACGTGCAACACTAAACAGGCTCAGCAAGCTGTATTTATATATTAATGTGTTTATATATATGTAACAATAATAATAAAAAGTAGACCATCAATTTGAGATAGCATGAAGGAAGTTATGAAAGGGGTTGGAAGAAGAAGAAGAAGCTATATAATTATATTTTAATTAAAAATTTAAAATATTAAAAAATAAGGAGCTGATTGAGTTCAATATCATTTAAAGTTTAAATGAACCTAGTTTCCCAGCTCTGACCTGTTTAAAACCTCAGCAACACCTATGGGAGGACAAAAGGCTTTGTCCCTCTTTATATACACCTGTATGTATCTGTTGTCTCAGCTTACCTTCTCATGGCTGGACCATCTTGGACATAGCTCTTCTTGAATTTTCTGGAACCGGATTTTGTAAATGGCTTATATAATTTTGTTTTGGAAAGCTTTTATAAATATGTGCTAAAAACTTATATCAAGCACTTGGGTGAAGTCACAAAGTGTGTGTGTATGTGTGTGTGTGTGTGTATGTGTGTGCGTGCGTGCGCATGTGCACACGCACTCATGCAGTGTCTTTTACAAATGTGTCAGCACTAAATGAAAATTAATACTGAATACCAAGAAGTAACACAGAAGCATTGGTTATGGAAAAGAGAAAATTACGATGATGGGGTGTAGGATTTGTGGTGTGCAGCTTTTGTGCCACTGTTTATTTATTATGGATGTGAGAGAAATGAAATATGTATGGATGGGGCTAGGCAAATAATGCAGCAGTTAAAAGCACTTGCAGCTCTTTCAGAGGACTTCAGTTTAGTTCTCAGCACCCACATGATGGCTCATAACCATTTGTAACTAGAGTCCAGGGAATCCAACATATTTTTACCTCCACTGACAATAGGCATAGACATAATACATATATACTCATGCAACTGAAACACTGATAAGCATCAAATTTTTAAAAAGTGATCTGGAGGCCATGAAAGATTCTTTACTCCTGTAGAGGAAACATGGATCTAGAGACCTCATGGCAGTTCATAGTCTTTTTCTTTTTTTTCCTTCTCCACTTCTTCCTTCATGTTCATGAACTGGCTCTTGAATGGCAGGAGTTTGAGAGATGGGTCAGACTCAAATCATGTGTATGGGGAAATGGGAAATGGATGGTTGAGATGTGTATAAAAATAAAGAAACCACAGCTCATGTTATGTGTAAGCTACTTGTGAATTGTCTGAGTGAGTTACGGTCCTACCAGAGGGTACCAGGGAAGACTTTATCCCACCAGCGACACTGAACTAGATGTGGGAAGGTGCAAGGGAATGCAGACAGGAACACTTCTCAGGGAGACTAAAATGAGCATGGCACAGAAGAGGGGCTCTCTGGCTTTGTTTTAAGGAATCATGAATAAGCAAGGCAAGGTTATGCATTAGAGCCAGAATATCCAGGAACTTCATGCTACGTTAAGACACTCAGAGGCAGCCAAGTAATGAGCCTAGGGCCCATGGCTCTGCCAAGCTCTCCCTCCATTTCAGAGTTACTCAGAAAGGCACAATATTTCTATCTTTCTTTTCCTGCTATTTCAGGCTTATTCAGTCTTTCCCTGTCCACTCTTTGACATGTAGCTATTCATCTGATTGCTTTGAAGACCTCATTGATAAGATGCTGGCCTAACCAACCAATCAACCAACCAACTAACCAACCAACCAAAGAAACAAAAAACCAGAAAACAACAACAACATCAAAACATGGCTTTCTTTTTTCCTCTGCTTTGTCTTTCTCCTCTGGGCAGCAGCTGAAGTTTCCAGTTTGCTTACCCTTTTGTTTTTCTTTTAAATGCTAAATAAATTTTTTCTCAAGGAAAGCAAACCACATTTAACAATATCAATAGTGTCAAATGCTTTTGAAATCTGTTCAGAGGAATTACACCATCAGATTTGCTTCATAAATTTGCACAGATGAATGTAGGTGCATAGATTGATGAGAGGCCAAACAGGAGTCATTGCAGTAACACAGGAAATTCTTTTAGTTTTACAGTCACAGTGGAAGATAGGATAGTTGGGGAATGTTCAGAGTACTTAATAACATTTTAACAGATGTTAAAATGAGCTGATTGTGCTGGTGCTCCCTGACTTATGATCTTCTTGTATTTCCTCAAGCACCTGGTAGCCTGCAAACAGTGTATGTAAATCTTTGTTTCATTCACACAGTACACTGGACACTCTAGCTTGCAACACAGTGCATTCTACAGAGTGGTTATTGATGATTCGGCGTTTATTCAGTATCTTCACTCAAAGTCAGGAGAGACTATAGAATCTCTCTTTGTCTCCCCTCCCCCCCACCATGTGTGTAAGATCCTAATTTAGAATTAGAAATATGTCTTCTCCTAAATGCCTTTTGCTTTTGTGCTAGCATAAAGTATTTGATTACAAACCAAAGCACTGAAGGTTGGGTCGAACATAAGGTTGGGTGAAAGTACATCTTTAGTTGAGAGGCATATGATGCTTTGAATGAGAATGTTTTCCCCCACAGACTGATGATATAATGAAAACTTTGTCCTCATTTGGTGGAACAGTTTGGAAAAGATGAGGAGGTATGACCATTGGGAGGAGTGGGGTCATCTTTGAAATTTCAAAAGACATGCCCAGTGTTCCTTGTCTGCCTCTCACTTAACGTGTGAGATGTGAGATCTCGGCTGTTCCTGCTGCCCTGCCTTTACTCTGTCATCATGTACTCTAAAACCATAAACCCAATTAAACCCTTTCTTTTATAAGTTGGCTTGGTCATGGTGCTTTATCATAGCAATAAGAAAGTAACTAATGCAATGCAATGCTATTGAAGTAAGTGAAGAAACTAAATCTGTATCTTTCCAGAGGCATAAAATAACTATTGCGTCTACCTTATGCAAAGACCAAGAATTGTTGAGACCCGTTGTAAACATTGTTCTTCATCCATCTTCAACATGGCTCCCAAGGTGCTCTGTCACTGACATTGGTCTACCAGCTGATGAGGGAAAATCCCATGTGACACTTTGGAGGCAAGGCCTGAAGATGGGATGTTACGTTTTGTAATGCAGCCTTATGGCCATGGTTAAAGTAACGGGGTGGAGAATGTTCTCTTACTTTTTGTGTCTGGATGACATGGAAGCAGGGTCAATGAGCAACCAATCTCTGACATGGCCTGAAGCTTGGGGTGACTAGGCTCCTCGTGATGGTAATTCTCTCCTGGAGGACTTGAGCTCCATTCATTGCAGTTCAGCGGGTTTTAGGCAAAGGGTCATCTAATCAGGGAAGCACAGAAGCAAGTGCAAAGGTATCTTCATTCAAAGGCCGGGGAAGTGTGGGGAAAGGAGACTTTACCTTGCAACAGAATTAGATGAAGGGCCCTGACAATGACTTGCTAAGCTGAATGAACTCGTATGTATTTTGGTTTTATTCTATGTCTGAAGATTAGATGGTACAGAACAAGAAAGTTTATCTTATGTCTCTGATTGGTGCCTCTCCTCTTATAGCCTCTGCTAGTAGCGTGCTTAAGGTACCCTGGTAAGCCATGGTGAGAGCTGCAAAGCTGTGCATGTAAAATGGCTCAAATGTTATCCTTTTGCATGACAACATCTTTTCTTTTACCAATTGAGTCGTTTACAAAACCTGGGAAGGGCCTGTTTCTGGAACCTATAAGTAAACCTGGGACACTACCCAGAAGCTTAGAAAGAGGCTCAGGAGTACAAACCTGAAGACTCAACAGCTGAGATATATAGGAGACGTTCATTGCCTTTATATCAAGTTACAGAGTATGGCCTGCCTCAGTCTGCCAAGTCCACCTAATTAATATTCATGCCCTAGTGGTATTTGAGTAGCAGCTGTCAGTTTGTCCCTTCATGCAAAGCCTTATCTGCCTGTGACACTCTCAACATAAGGAATCAGAACAAAACTTTCTAAGTATATCCTAGAATTTTGTTGTTTAAAACCATGTAGCCTATGATTCTTTTGCTTTACTACTCATCCAAGGTCGATTTCAATTTAACCCTGTCGTTATGTAGCTAACTGTAAACACTCTCACATCCTGATATCCTCAAATTCCTTTCTTGCTGGAAATATAAAATTAGTTACTCCCTTAAGCTCCCCTCTCTGCCCTCCTATTCCTAATTCTTCAGGTCCTGGGAAAAGAGACAGCTTCAGATCCAAAATGAGGTCAAAGGGTCTCTCTAGTGTCCCTTCAGGCTTCACTACAAGAAGAAATTAGATCTAATACAACAATGCCTAGAATTGATGGAGGAGACATGGGCACAACTGTGTATCTCAGAACATCAGAGCTAAAAGGACTTTCAAAGACCGTGGAGTCACATGAGAAACACATGCTGACTAGCGAATCTAATATCCAAACAGAACCTTTCAATCTTGTAAAAACATAAAACAGGGGCCTGGAAGCAACTGCAGAAATGACTTTCAAAAACAACTTTAGGAGCAAGAAGTGTCTGGTGTGGTTGTCCTATTCAGTAAGGACCATTGATCCTGTCCAGTATGCAATGGCCAAATGCTTTAACCAGACACGGGTTAGCAAACTTCCCTGAGCATTCACTTCTGCCTTTGGCATCCTGGGAAGTAGAGTGCTCTGCCCAGACATGGAAATGATTAATTCCGTCTATTCATGTCAGACTGCCTGTCTAAGTTCTAACCATCTACCGTCTGTTATAGCCCATGCTATCTGCAAACTGTCTACAACGCATGTTGTCACCAAACTATTTAGCACAGACAGGGGCTGCCTGAGTTCTACTGGTGGCTCATTCTTCCATGGGCAGATTTTTTCATAGATTATGATTGATTTATAAAGATAGGCTGCTTAGCTTGATAGCAAAACATCTCTGGAAGGACAAGAAGAGACGACTCAGTGGTTAAGACTGTAAACTTCTCTTTCAGAGGACACCAGTTTGATTCCCAACACTGTATCAGGCTGTTCACAACTGCTTGTAATTCCAGCTCCTGAGGATTCAGTCCCCCTTTTTTAGCCTCTACAGGACAACTAAACTCACATGCATATACCCACAATGAACACACACACACACACACACACACACACACACACACATACACTATAATTAAAAGTAAGATAAATAGTAAGACCAAGACATCTTAGCAGTGGGTTGGAGGAGGATATGGTTTAAGTCATAGCTCAGAAAAGCATGGCTTGACTTTCAAAAACATAGTTTATTATTTAATTATTTATTTAGTACACATGGGTCTTTTGACTACATGTATGTTTGTACTATGTGCATGCAGTATCCAAGGTGGCCAGAGGAAGTTGCTGCATCCTCTGGAGTGAACGATGGTTCTGAGACACTGTGTGGGTGCTGAAAACCAAGCTCAGGTCCTCTGCAAAAGCAATACACGCTCTGAACCACCAAGCCATGTCACTGGCCCAATTTCACCTTTTGGAGTGAGTAAAAACCTTCCCAATATCAACTTGAACTAAATAGACAGATCATGGTCCCCTGGGACTTGCACAGGGCTTTTGTTTACTACTTTTGAGTAGTGAGCCCTTGCCAGTGAGTTCATAATGCCAGTGTCTCTGTCGAGTGCTTGCTGGTTGTTGGAATGAGGTCTGTAGAGTGGATGAGTTCTGTTCCTGGAGGAAAAGCACCCATACAGAAGCAGCAGAGTATTAGTACCAGCCCTGTGATACAGAGAGTAAAATGACACTGAGAGTCAAGCTGTTGCCCAAGGTCTCGTATTGAATAAGCTACATAGCTGAGAGTCCACCGCCAGATACCAGGTGTGGCTTTGAGAGCTGTGGCACCTGTCTGTGGTCTGGAGGGTTGTGAATTTCAAGACCTGGCTCCACAGGGAGACCCTGTTTCTTATAAAAAGGACAACAGAGTGCTAACACCTAAAATAGTAATGTTCTCAGGAACGACAAATACACCAGGCAAATAAAAGTTCCTTTAACACCTGTTGGATGCAGAGAGAAAGATGAAGGCTGAAGGGAATAGGGAGGATGTGAGAGCAGTGACTATTTCAATGTAAATTTGAAGGGTACCACATACATACACGCGGCATAAGATGGCAGTACTTAAGAATGAAGGGTATTATGGCAACTGGGGTTAGTTTTTTGAAGAAGAGAGTATAGTTCTATTTGCCACTGTAAACTGAAATGAAAGCAGTAAACGAGCAGGTCAGAGGTCCTGGGAGGGGGAGGTGGAGGCGGAGGGAGAATGCAGCTATCATTTTTGGAGCTCCTAATATACACCATGTGCGTTAGATGCTTTCTTCATGGGATGTTCACAACCATGCCATTTGTGTTTCCCGTTCTACGAGGGGAGAAAGGAAGCCTGAGAAGAGACACCCCCTCAAGGGTTGCTGGAGGCAATCGGGAGCCTTTAAGGATTTCTGAGGAAGGGTATGCCTGGGAACTGACACCCAGTGGTCTAATAGTTAAAGCCGGCAAGACCAACAGGACCTGATGTCTTAACCAGGGAGCTTATAGCAAGTGGAATGGAGAGTAAAACACGGTCTGTTGGACACTATGGAAACAAACTCACTGAGTACAAGCCAGTCCCTGGAATTAAGTGCTTCAGGGTTAGTAAGAGGCATTTGTAAACAGAAGCCATGTGACCTACTTTTATATCAGACTATGTGTCCGAATCCATAACCCTAGCATCCTGCTGTTGCTCTGTGTAATTTTTGACCTTTCTTTTGGCACCGACTCTACTTCCAGCTTCCTAGGAGAGTTTCACTCTTAAGAACACAGAACAAGTTGTACTAGATCAAATTTATCCATATGACCAGGCTTCATCACTCGCTCACTACACTGCGTGTCCATATGGATGGCAGTCAGTTCTCACACGTTCAGATTAGCTCACGGGGAATTGTGAGACAACACATACGTAAATGTTATCCAGATGCCCAGAGAAAATAAGCTGGAGGTGAGAGTCCCTGGACATTGTGGAAGAAATAAAAAGAAGATAGGATGAGAAGGAGTCTTAGGTTTGTGTTTAAGTGTGGGCCAGGCTTACTTTGTGTGTGTGTTGTTTTTAGGAGAAGTAGCCTTGGGGTACTTCAGAGCACTTCTCTAAGAACGAGGACAAGCTGTTAGTATTCTACAAGGGAGGTCAGAGAAAGCTACATAATTCAGGCAGCCTCGCCATCCGCACTGCTTGCTGTCTTACGACTATAGTATGTCAGTAGATGGGTTGTGTTTTACAGCCCCTTTCTCCTCTCTGAAGTTTTTATGAGCATGCTTACCCATTGATGGAACAGTGGAACAAAAACAGCACTGTATTAGAGTGTGCTGTGAAATCTTTTCTTTGTCTCTAGGGAATATAGCTCATCTAAGGAAGCCGAGCTCAAAATTAGGTCACCCTGCTAAGCTACAGTGCACCAGTGAACGCGCTATGACTTGACAGAACACTGACGGCGATAAAAGCATTGGACATTAGAACATCTGAGAGACAAATGTGTCTGTGCCTCGCTGTTGATTTAAAATATCCAGAAAATAGCCTCTATTTAGATTTGGCCTTCATGGTCCCCCTAATTCCCACAGAATTAGTATGGGGACTTGAACAGTTCCATGTTCGTGTCTAACTTTCAGATGCTTGGCACCTTTGGTCACAGAGGAGTGGCAAGTCTCCTGCCTTACAAATCTTAAGCCTTCTCCTCCAATAGAGGCCCTGGGTTGCTGGAGCATTCGCCAACATGGGAAGATGCTGTGTGTCGATGGCCAGGGTTTGTTCCTTTTACCTTCAGGAGGCCTAAAAACCTCAAAGCTGTGCGTTTCAAGAAAAGTAGTGGTTACAAAGTTAGTTTCTGTCCAGCCATTTCCAGAGATTACAGAACCCAGGTGTTTCTCGGACACTAGGTCAGCCTTCAGTGACAATGTTCAAAAATTTGAAGTTTAAGTGACTTAGATAAAGCCAGTGTTTGAGAAGAAAAATCTTAATTTTATGCATAGCCTTAGTACCCCAGGAGCCTAGAGTTTCTCTGAGTTCCTCTCATATCCTCTTCTATCTGGAAAGCTTTCTAATTCCCTTCCCCCTATAAATGAACCACACCTTTAGGGTTTCCCAAATCTAGTTTACTCTCATCAGGATGGGACCCTGGGCCTTGCCAAATGTCAGATTACAAATAGGAGAATCCTTGCAGCCTCACACAGTGTGGAAACAAAAAGTCAGGCAGATGCCAGGATGGTCAGAGTCTTCTTCGCGGGGCACCACGGAACTGCCCAGCCCAGAATTCCTTTGCTGTCATCTGGTAGCTGCTATTTTGTTTTGATTGTTTCTGTTTTTGTTTTCCCCATCTTAATGATGACCCCAGCACGAAGGGTGGGCAGTAGGCAGAGTGGAGGAGTCCGACAGTGGAGATCCTGGAGAGCAACAAAAGGATGTGATGACAGAGAGAGAAAAGGGTCACTTTTTCCAGTTCTGGCACAACACTGCGTCCTCATCTTTCTGGCCTCTGTTCCCTTCACTGTAACACTGTGGCTGGAGATGCAGTGAAGGAACTGTGTCTAAAACCAGCGGCCGCTCAGTTTGCTACCCTATTGTCAGGGAGCAGTTACCTACTTTTGATGCTACTGAATACGACCAAAGACAGCTTTCCTAAAATGCATTTGCCAAACGCACACTGAGGACCTACTAAGTCAAAGTGCAGATTTTGCAGGGACCTGTGAGGCTCAGGGAGCTCATCATCAATAAAGATGGCAGCCGGCCATTTTGTTGTCAGCCACGGGTTCCCCCATCCATTAAGCTAGAGGAAGGCGGAGGAGGAAGGAAGCCAGGGTATCACTGTAAAGACTCTTTGGCAAGAGTCAGTTGTTTTCTCCCTGAACTAAATCTGGCCTTTGTTTAGAGAATTTCCTTTGGTTTTGTGACTTCTCTGGTCCTTTCCCAGCATCCTTTTATTATGGGAGCGAGAACACCATGACCCTTTGCATGGGGTTAAAATAACAGCAGTAGCCCAAGGGAAGGACGGATTCTGCTGATTGTTTATGTACTCGCTATAACTTACTGTCTGCCTCAGCAAAGCTGGGGGCCCCGCTCCCCTCGGCTTCCAGCATGCTGTTGAACCTGTCAAGACAATCAGTTCCCTTCTACTCCTTTAAGTTGACAGGAACATTTCGCCCTTTCCACTCCCTTGCGCCCTGCTCGCCCCCACTCTGCTGCCAAGCTGGTGTTAGCATTCCAGTGACTCTGTCCTCCCCATTCCGTCTCAGACCTTTAACCTTTGTAACTTTGACCTCTGTTTTCATCTCCAAGAGTGTGTGGCTCTGTTCCATCTTGCTGACTTTGTACTTCCTTGGTGGGCGCTGGGGTCGTCAGAACCCTTGGTCTTCACTGTGAAGTTAGAAGCATGACCGTTAAGAAGTGTGATTGGGTGCTGCTGACCCGGACATGCGAGGGTGGATCTCATCCCCGACTCCTTGGAGAAAGGCTCCTTCCACAGGCCTGTAAAGCAGAGGGAGTAAAACCAAGGCATTATGTTGGCCCCTTAAGGGTCCATGTGGAACAATATGTTTTCTTCATAGTAAGATCAAGTGTGAACGCAGGGGTGATTCCAGGAACTGTCACACTTTTTCTTCTACATTCTTTTCTTTATGTCTGGGAGTAGGAAAGGTAAAGACCTTCTTCTATCTCTTTGTGATCTGCCTTGACTCTTTCTCATCTCTCTAATAATACCATCTTTCATAGCTAGACTAAAAATTATATTCTCCTTTATGATCATCTCAGTTTCGAATAGAAGTTTTAGACTCCTGCTGGGAGTGCCTGAGGGGAAAATCGGAAAGGAGTTTCTGTGGTGACCCTCACCCTACCTTCCTCCTTTTCAAAAAGAAGGCTTTCACTCTAAATATTTCTCTTCTCCTTTCTCATCCTCCTCTTTGCTCCTTCAGGAATGCTTCCAGCTGCCTAGATATCCTTTTTTCTCTGAAATGCAGGCAAATTTAAAACAATCAAAAAAAGAAGACCTCACATCCTTCTCACCTGTGCTTTTCCTGCCTCGAAGTCCTCAAGCGTGTGCCGAGGGCTAGAGTGAGGCACAGCCACTCCATCATCCCCATAAGTGGGGCTGGGCATAGTAGAGGACCAACACTTGCCTTGCATGCAGGAGGATGCTGTTTCCTTGGAAACCGTTTCTCAGCAGCAGGGAGGTGGGGGGAGAGGGCTGAGCTGGAAAGAAGCAGGTCATCCCAGGTCTGGGTGGGACTCAGGACCAGTGAGCTCAGATGTTGTTATGACTCAACGTCTTATGACCTTACTCTTAAAGAAACCCCACGCTGCTTCAACTTTCCTGTGCTTGTAAATCACCTCGAGTGGCTCTGGGGTGGAGTTTTAGCATAGAATTTATAACCAGTCCCCAAATGATGTCTTTGATCACTCACCACTTGTCAAACAAGAGCAGGAATCTGAAGTTAATCCTTACCAAAGCCTTCAAAATTAATGCAGACACCCACTTTATATCCAACCCTTCTGCCTCTTTCTCCTCCCATGTCTGCAGGCCTGGCCGCAGCTCCCCCAGTCCTCACTGCTATAAAGGAACCTAAGTCACCCTGGGATGAGGTCACATTTTCCAAAAACGTGTTTGTAGTCTGTGGTGAAGAGGGTGGGGGTCAGGGTCTGTTTGAACAGTTGAGGACTGGGAAGTGTGTCCTTCCTAAGACAGAGTAGAGCCTGGGCCAAGCCGGATTTGAGGACATTCCCCAGGCAGAGGAAATGGGGAGGCCCGAGCAGCTGCTGTTGCAGTTGTCATGCAGACTCTGCTGGCAGGTCCAGGACATCCCAGGCAACTGCTGCTGGGAAACGTCTGCATCATTTTTATTCATACTAGAAGTGTCAGTACAGTTAAGACTCTTGACGAAGGATAGCTCGCCTGATTATCATCCATGACTTCTTAAGCCTATGTCTCTCTCATGGATAACAGTTTTCAGAGAGACTTTCTTTCTTCCTTTTTTAGATTTAAAATATGTATTTATTTATTCATTTTACATCCTAGTCAGAGTCTCATCCCTCCTCCCTTCCCAGCCCCCACGCTCCCCCCTTCTCCCACACCCCCTCCCCTGTTCCTCAGAAGAGGGGAGCCTCACTTCCAATCCACCCCAGCTTATCAATTCCTATCAGGACTGAGTGTGTCCTCTTCCCCTGTGGCCTGGGAGGACAGTCCTGCTGGGGATGGGGGTCGGGGGTGATTGAAAAACTGGCAAGAGAGTCCAAGTCAGAGAGAGCTCCTATTCCCCTTACTAGGAGACCCATATGAATCCTGAGTTGGTCCTCAGCTACATCTTTATAAGGGCCCTAGGCCCAGTCCATGCAAGATCCTTGGTTTTTGCTTCAGTCTCACTGAAGTTAGCTCAGAGAGACTTTCAATATTAAAGATTCTGAAGTCCGTAAACATTAACACTTTCCCCAGATTAGCTTTTTAAAGGACTCAGTTTAAAAGTCCATGCTCACCCGCAGGGTGCTTACTTAACATCATGCCCCTCCTGCTGAGGACAGGAGAATGACAGGCTGAGCCAGAGCGAAGGGCAGCTGCTCTCACTGCCCTCTGTCCATGTTAGGCAAGGACCTCTGGCCAGGCTAGTCCTACTGCCAGAGCAAAAATTATAGGGATTGGCTTATGTCAACAGCCTTCATTCATTTTCATACATCCCAGACCTAGGCGTCCCAGGCCGGGATCCAGAAGGCATAGTTTCTGACAAGGGGAATCTTCTTGGCTTGCAAATGGTCTCTTCCTCTCTGAGACAGAGGCACTGGACAGTGAAAAAGGACTCTCTGACATGTCTTCTTAGAGTATTAATTCTGTCAGAGCCCTCTGTTCATGATCTTGTTTTGAGCAAACTTACTTTCCTAAAGGCCATCTCATCTCTCTAAATACAGCTAGGTTGGCAAAATAGATATCTCAGCATATCTATTGAAGGGACAGACAGTCAGCCTCTAAGGAAGGTCAACACACAAATAGAACCCAGGTATGAAGAATGCAAGAGATGAGTGCTCTTTGTAGAGCCAAATTCCCTGGAATTCTTTCCGAAGACTCCTATATCCATTTAAAAAATATAGATATCAGAAAAGCCAATGAACTGTGAGAATTACCTATGCTGTATCGTTCTGAGGACCCTGTCTTGTTCATTCATACCCTCAGCACCCATGGAATACTTGCTGGCTGCCTTGGAAAGAGTTTGCTCATGTTCTGAACGTCAACTATAGCTGTTCACTCTGGACCTACAACCATCAGACACCTTATGTCCACTGTGGGACCTGCTGGTTTTCAGTAAAGCCAGAGGAACGGGCAGTGTCCTACGTTCAGCAAACAGCCATTTCCCAAGATTCCATTTGTGTGTTTGTTTGTCACGTAAATGTCCTCATACAGAGTTGAAGTGTTTTTGTGATAGAGCCCATGACTTACATGAAAGAATGCCTTAGTGTCGATTGCTGTTTCCACACCGCATGTCCTAAAGTAACTATAATATGACCCCAGTTTAAGACTCTGGCATAAGAAAGCCAGTTTGGGAAAATTTTTAGAAGGTGGCAAACCAAAACAAACATGAGTGAATAAAGAGGCTATTGATCACGGCCCCGCTTACGGCATTGTTATTTGAAACCTTGAAATGCATTATGAAAATTCACGTATGAGCACAGACAGATGTCGGGGCTAAACACCACTGGGTCCGCTTGGGAAGATGAGTGAGTTTCAGGATGGATTGGGACTCTCCCTAGAGAACAAATAAGTGTGTGTCTACTGCAAATACTGAGCGGGGAGAAAGGGCCTGAGCAGGCCTCATAGCACAGAAATAGACTTTCCTCTTACTGCAAAATAATATTTTTTTTTACAGAAGTTGTATTCATTTTGATGCTGACATTTTAAGAAGGACATAGAAAAATGACAGTTGTCAAAAGAGAGAAGAGGTTGGCAGGGCAACTTAGAGCAGTGTGACTAATGGGTTCCTTTGAGCTTAGTTCTCATAGTTTTTGTCTGCAGTACTGGGTAGACTGGGAAGACTGGATTAGTGCAAGAGTGTTTCTGGATTTATGAGTCTACTTAGACATTGGATTCAGAAGGATAGGAGTCACACGCTGTGAGAAGGCTTTAAAGGAGGACGTGCGTGAATGACCAGCTGCCCTGAGTAGCAGGAGAGGATGGGCTCGGCCTCTTCAGGGACCAGTCAGAGATTGCTGATGGGGGATAAGTATTTAGATGATAAGTGGGACTCCAGATCCAAGGAGTTGAGCCACAAGCCAAAAGTACCGTTCCCAGACAGAAATAATAAGACACCCTCCCTTCCAAAGATAAGACAAGGCTGGGTGTTTCTCTGAGGTGGGTTGTCAGGTCAGGTGACAAGGAGGATGCTTTCAGCAGATCCCCAGTGACAAGGCTGACCAACTGTAGGTCACTCAGGTTATCTGTCCTTAAGACTGTGACCCATATGACTCTATAAGCTGAAGTTTTTGAATTGCTTAAATTGCTTTACTGGGAACAAATTAGGCATAAAGACACTGAAATGTGTTGGTAGAAGTGTGAAGATCTGATTCTACAGTAACTAACCTTTCCATCTACCAGTAGCTTTGAAGTGCCCTGCAGCATGGGGACGATGGACATGAGAACAGCGTCTAGGTACAGCCACATGCATGTCGATTGACTTCCAATTATTGTAACAAGGAGTGACTATTTCTGCAAATGGCCATGAAAATATTGGATGGACAAGTGCAAAGGAAAGCAATGACCTCACATCACATTAGAAACTGATGTGTTTAGACTTGCATATAGGGCTAAATATACAGACCTGTTCTAAGGAAACAGGACAATCTAAACGAATTGTTAATTTTTTCTTAAGTAGGACGTGAAATGCCAAGAAATTGCAGCTTGTTAAGAAATAGTCTTTCTTCAAAAGACATATATAAAAATGAGCAGACAGTCACAGAATAGGACAAAATACCTGGAACATATAAATTTCCAGAAGGGCACCTGCCCAGAATCTGTAAGAAACTTTTACAATCTAATAATAATAAGAATACATAGATTGAATCATTTGAGTAGACATCTCAGGAAAGCTGATACACAGTTTGCAAATAAGTGCATGGAAAAAGATTTGATGCCACCCATTAAAACAGGAGTTCTTTATTTTAGCAGCTTTTTACGGAAGAGTTTAGAACATGAAGCATTTATGTACAGTCACATATATATATATGTATGTATATATATATATATTAAAAAACATGTTCTACTGCAAGACAGTAGAGTATTACTCAGCAACAAAAAGGAGTCGACTAATAGTATGTAACGTGATTGCATCTCAAACAGTTCCTTTGGTGAACAAAGGCAGTTAGACAGAGAAAAAATGCATAGCATACAATTCCTTGAATGTGAATTTCTAAAACATTTACAATTAACAGTGAATGGTTGCCTCAGGGTGAACAAAGCGGGAGAGAGAGGTAAATGAGAAAAATACTAAAAGAAACCTGTAGTAATAATGGTTATACTCATCTCGATTGTGGTTTGGCTTTTTTATTTTATTTTCTTATTTTTATAAATACATATATCAGAACTCACCAAGTTCTGTTTTTAAAATGTACCCTTCATTGGTCATCATTTAATTAGCAAACAATAAAGATATGTGAGGGTTTGTGTGCACATGCATGCAGATATGTGAGCGTCTACAGAGACGTGTATCCTTAGATAAGTTAGTGAGTTCTGTAGCCTCAGTTTGCATTCACCCAGGTTGGAAACAGCATCACCACTTAACGGAGAACAGGACTGTGAGCAGATGGGGTCTAACACAGTAGCACGCTTAGGCTGTTGTGGTGATCGACTTCCTTAAGTCTGACTTTGATATTTTCTGTGTTTCCCTGTTTCGCTTGTAATTTTTTTTCAAGCTGTCTTTTGCTGGCAATGACATTATGCTCCTTCAGGAACCATCTCCTACTTCTTGCTCTTTTATCGTCTTTCCAAGGTCTGGTGCCTCTGGAAGGGACTCGCACCAGGGGTAAAGCAGTGCTCTAAAATCTCCTCTCCCCTTGAGGGAAGCCCTCCTCTCAGAATCTTTTGTCCTTTGCCCCCACAGCGAAGGCCTCCCTGAGCACGTGGGTTCCTTCTGCCTGGTCAGCTCGGCTCAAAGAATTTACCGTGGGCTGAAATCTGGCAGGTCAGAGCTGAGGGTGGAAAAGTGATTTGAAAGTAATTATTTGTTCTTAAAATGACAAACAAGCGCTGCAGGTTTCTGTTCTTTTCTGTGTTCCAATTAAATTGTTGGGGGGTTTTTTGAGAATCGGTCGAGATCATCTTGACTTGCCAACTGGTAAGAAGGACTTTTAATTCTTTCAAAAACATTTTTAAGGAAATAAACTGAGCTACAGTTTTAAAGGCCATTCCCTCTTTAACTGAGCTTGTTCCAGGACAGCCACTAAGGGTGCTTTTTACTAGGAGGGCCCTGGGCCGCAGAGTTGACAAGTCAGCTCACCTTTTCCCTGTTGCATCACTCCAATTTGGGCAGATCCAGTGACATTGGATCATCTCCATGACATTAATGGCTAAGGCATCCCCCCCACCCCCGCCCCGAGTCACACATTTTACAGAGGGGGAACAAAAACTGTACCAAGCCCCTCTCAGTTACGGTTTTCCCTGAGCATGGCCATGGTGACTTTTCCCTCGGTGACTTCCAGACACTCCTGTGATGTAAATTCCCTGCCATGGGCAGTCTGTTCTCTTCAGAGCCTAGACTGTACCTCCTCTATGGCCGTTGCACACTCAGAATGCAACGGCACTTCTAGAGGAGAAACGGGGTACCTCAACTTGCAGGTCATATTAGTGTCTTAATTACAGAAAGAACTTGACAGTATCATCCACTATAGTTGGGTATTCATCACCAGCCTAGAGGAATGTTTCTGACTGGTACCGTGTGGTTATGTCTAGCAGGAGGAGGTCTGTATAAGGAAGTTTCCCACATTTCCAGAGTTATAAAATCTACATGAAACTGACGTAGTTTTCTAGGAGGAGGCATCTAAGAAAAGATAGAGCAATTGATGCTAAGGTAGAGTGTTGGTGAGGGAGCGCCAATAAACTACAGTGGGGTTTGCGTTCATGTAATAGTCTTGAAAACACTCCTGTGTGTGCACGCAGCCATGGAGAGCAACAACTATAAAGAATTTGATTCAATTAGAACTTAGAATTAGTTCAAGAATTAGAACTCAGACCTTTAATGAATTACTTACAATTGAGGCCGAGTCATGTTTGCCAGAAACAAACAAGCAAGTAAGGTCCAGTGCTGCACCTATGCATGGGAGCTCAATTCTTAGTCATACGTCTTAAAGATGACATTCACAAATAGGTGTGCAGCTGGTGCTTTGCCACACCCAATTAAGAGCTACATGGAAAATTTGTGGGGGATCATTGTTGCTTTCAGGATATCTGAAAAGCTATCACAGAAAAACCGAAGTAAATCCCTCATGGTTCTGTTCTCTTAAAAACTCAAAGTTGGGAATTAGATAGGTCAGGGTTCGGTGTAAGCAAAAAACAAACAAACAAACAAAAACAAACCAAAAAAACAAAAACAAAAACAACAAAACAAAAACAAATGAACAAACAAAACCACAAATGCCACTCTGTAGGCATACTTTTAATATCTATTTATATTTTGGGTTCCTTATCTTTTTAAAAAAATTTTTTAGGTTTTTTGAGACAAGGTTTCTCTGTGTAACAGTCTTTGCCTGTCCTGGACTCACTTTTGTAGACCAGGCTGGCTTCGAACTCACCGCGATCCACCTGCCTCTGCCTCCTAAGTGCTGGGATTAAAGGCCTGCACCACCACAGCCTGTTTTTTCTCCCTTTTCCACCCAAATTCCTTCTAACACCCCAACACCAATAAGAGATAAAGAAGGTTAGTGGAGAGAGTGGGTATAGTTTTTCTTTGCTACATCTTATAGTTTAGGGTGGACGAAATCTTTAGGGCAAGTCCAATTCTCATTTTAGTATGTCTCCAACTTCTTCTTGTGCAGCTGCATCAACAGCCATCAGGAGCAGCAGGGGGGAAGCCGCCTTCTTTTCCCAAGACCCTAGTCTCTCTCTCTCTCTCTCTCTCTCTCTCTCTCTCTCTCTCTCTCTCTCTCTCTCTCTCTCTCTCTCGGCTTTTATCCCAGGGGCAAAGGCTACACCCCCACACAAGTTAGTTCCCAGCTGACAGAGATCATGTGCCCTCTTAGGAGACAGTATCAGCTCTGAACAAACTGGAGCAGCCCCATATCCCTGACCTGGGATTAAAACAGAAACATGTTTGCCTATCATAAACCCAAATTTCCATAACTTTTTATTTAGATCTATCCTATTGTACCTATTGTACAATGCACTCTTAGGAAGTGGTGTTTTTTTTTTCTTCATACAGGGAAAATTTAGACAGAGACTGCTCAAACACCTTTGGTTAGTGTATAGCAGCATCTATCATCTTCAGATCACTCCTCTCTCAAGATATTTTTCAGGACCCTGGGTCAGCTAACTTTGAGAGAGATTATACAGTGTCTGGAATATTCACAGTGTATATCAGCATATTAGAGACTCTGAGAAGAAACCTGTTGACCATTATGTGAGGCTGGCTTTCATACATCTGCTTGGACTCCAGAAGTTTCCCCCATATTATGGAGTAAGCATGATTTAGCACACACATTGGAAAATGTAGCCATAGGAAGGAGGCCAGATCTGTTTGGTTCCAAGAAACCCTTTCTCCATATGTCCGAGTGCATTGTTAAATGAACACTCAGGCACACACGTGTATAAAGAGAGTGGGTATCAAGGCTTATTTATGTGTAGCTGACAATTTTGAGAGAATTTCCTGAAAACATTATAAATTGATAGCACATTGAGTAAATAATCCTTTAAGAATCTTAAATACCTCCAAAACACTGCAATTTTAAACTTCTCCTTAGAGGGGCCTTTAAAGCCAGCTGCATTCACCACACATCAGCAGCCACTCATCAGTGGGGGAGTACGCTGTAGCCTATAACTATTTTCTTCTTTCATCTTTCCCTCCTTTACATTTAGGCAAGCGGCCAATTTCTTGAAAGTGGTACAGGAGGGCCAAAGGGGATGTGAGAGGATACAGGGTAATGCTTGAGCCACATCTTAGACATCTGGTTTAAATTATGTGTAAGCATCATGCGGAGAATATAATTAGTGTGACTGAAAATAACCACGTGTCTGGTGTCTGCTGAAACGTTAGGTGTGCGCCTTTTGCCCTGCCGAACACGCCCGCTGTACTTGGCATAGGTCAACATTCAGTGGCCAGCAGTACTCTGAGTGTGCAGTTTCTCTTCCTAGTCTCTCTCTTGGCTCTCCGTTTTCCTTTCCTGTGGTTTGCTATCTGGAGAACTACTTCTTTGGCAAGGGCTGAGGACTGAGTCACAGACATGCCCTTGCTCATGTCTTCTGTAATTCGAAGGCAGAATCTGACATATATGCCGGCACAGCTGTCACAGGCATCTGGTGCAGTTCTTGAAATGCTGTCTGCGCACGCGCGTGCGCACACACACACACACACACACATACACACACACACACACACACACACACACACACACACACACACACACACACACACACACACAGGGCTATCTCTCCCAAGGCCGGAACCCGGGAGGGTTTTCACCATCTTTTCACCTCTTCTTTATTTTCAATGCTTTAAAACTTGCTATAGATTTTTTTCTCCTCTAGACTCCAACTGACTCTGGGTCGCTTCAGTTCTGATAACCTTCTTTATTTAAGATGACATCCTAGTACAATTAACTCCAGGAAAGAGATCGTGGTTTTCAAAATGACTCAGGGATGGCAAGGGCTGTTTGTGTAGTCAAACAACGTAAACATGTCAAGCTTAAGTTTACATTTTTGTTTGGTTGTTGTTGATGTTTTTAGTGTGTGCTCCTTATTAATGTGCTGGCTACTAACATGATAGTAACCTACCACATAGGAGGAATCGCCATTAAAACAAAGAAAAATACGTAGGCATTATCAAACGATTTTTATTAACGGAAGTCTTTTTGGAACTGGCGTCTATCGAATTATTGTGATTTTTTACAAGAGAACAATGTGAAAAGGCATGAGGAGAGCTGTGGTCATGAAATCTCCTCATTCTTCTGGTCCTAGCAGCACCTCAGGAAACTCAAGGGAGACTGAGCCGGATTCCAGGAAGATGGAAGATCCTTCCATATTATGCAGGATATGATGATGTTTCCATCATGAAGTTTAAAAAAAAATCTAGATTAAACAATGTGTCACAGGAAAAGTTTTTAACTTCTTTTAAAAACAACACCATGGTCTTTGTGTGTTCTGTTTTTCACTCTGTCGTTTTATCCCAAACAAGTTGAATAGAAGAGCCTGTGCCTAGCAAGACTTCCTAAAGAACATAACGCTCTGAGGCACATTCCTGGAGGCTGCTGATTGGTGGGTTTTATGTTAGACTTTGGCATCTGCATTTAAAAAAAAAAGCAAAAAACAAACAAGCAAAACAACAACAACAACAACAACAACAACAAAAAAGAACACAAATCACAAAACAAAACTAAGATAAATTAATTTCCAGAACCTATCTACTTCTGCTTTTTGTACTTCCTGATTTGGAAAGTTCTAGCATCAGCTTATTTTTCCCCGGGAAAGTAAAGCTTTTCCAAGCGCCTCAAATACCAGCAGCTCCCCAGCACACTCTGAGTGCTGGGTCCCTTTATTAGGAATGCCTGCTTCTCAGCCCCCTTGGCCATAGGCTGTGACTGAGCTAAGTGTCACCTCCTCAGGGAGGTCTTCCTGCCTAGAGTCCTCATGCATCAGTGACCCTGTCCTTCAGTGGGATTGCAAGTTTTAGGGTGAGAAGTTACATCTGCAATGATCTTAGCGATCCAGACGTTATCTCAAACGTTGCTCACCTCACTTCTACATTTTTGAGAGCAGAAAAATCTCCAAAGCACCAGTGGCCAGAGTCCTACCTGTTTTCAACTAGATCAGAGCCTGTCGTCTGCTCTGGACGGAAGTACCCTAGTTCACTGGCCAGGCCCAATCCCTCACTCCTATTGTTCTTTCTGTGTGTTTTCTGACTCTGCAATTTATTGTCAACTTCCTTAAAATATTATTTTTGGAAATGGGTGGCATGTGCTCCATCGATAAATGCATCATTTGCAGAGTTAACCAAGTCCCTGGAGTGGAGTTTCATAAATCCAGTTTTGAGTGGAATGCAATCTGTCAGTGTCATATAATTTCCTCGGGAGACCACAGCAAGGCAGATGTGAGGACTGTGTCCAGTGTGCAGTTAGGTTTGGGAGACGGCATGGCAGCTGGCAGGGAACGGAGAGCTCAGGGGATTTGCCTTGGCTGGAGGTTGCCTTGTCATCCCCCTCGTGCTGATTTCTCTCAACTGTAAATTTTGTCCTGCTTGGCATCTGGTTGAAGTGAAGCTAAAGCCACACGTGCCAAGGCGAGGAAGTGTGCTGGGAAGGCTGAGCACCTGGGAGCAGCTTCTAACAAGCGCAGCGAACCAGACCGGGTGATGGTGTTCGGCGTGCTGGCCATGGGGTTGGCGCTTATTTATTCTCCCTCGTTTGTGCTCTTGCTTGGCTTTCATCTAATAAGCCACGCATTTGACCTTTCACGTCTTCTAACACATGTGCAATATGTGAACTAAAATTGAAGTAAGATGTGACCGCTTTGCTTTCATTTTTGTGTTTATGTGCAAAGTATGCACCACTACGCAGAAAATTCAGGAAAGCTATATAATTTTATTGTTTGTTTTATCTTGATTTCCGAATGGAACTCAGCCAAATAAGTTCTCCAAACCCTTAATTCATGAAAAAAAAAAAGTATTTTCAAGCCAGTAACTTACTACTAAAGTTCTTTTTAAAAGAGAAATAATTTATGACACCATTTCCCTTATGTTAGGTTTTTGTATTAAAAATAGCTATTTTTCCTAGGGCTTTATTTCTTTAGAATCTAGATGTCTTAGGTAAGTTATAACGTAGTCTATGAAAAATGGTTTCACTCACTGTTTTCTCTGCTGCCTAGTCCACTGTCTGGGGAGGACATGGCCTTGCATAGATGATGAGTGGATCATTGAGGGCAGATTTTAGTAATGAATTAGGGATTATTTTGTGCCCGATCCCATGCTTTACGATAAAACTAAACCAGTTATAATAACTGACAATTAGAAAGAGTCAAAAATGCACCGGTCTTTAAAAAAAAAACTCTACAGTTTAGCCTGGAGGAGAAATCATATGGAGATATGATAGTCATTGTTTTATTTCTTTAGTTTGTTATTTTCATTTTATATTTTCTGTGTGTATACATTCATGAGGAGACAGAGGTGAGAATCAGAAATCTCTAATGGCTTCCATTTCTTTTTTGAGCTGGGGTCTCTTACTGAGCCCAGAGCTCATCTTATTTAGTTAGAACTGCTGGTCAGCAAACCCCAGGGGTCCACCTAGCTCTACCTCCCAGGGATGGGATAGCTGTCATGTGCCACTGCACAGGGATGCTTCTCATCCTCCTCAGCCCTGCCATGATGTTCTTGCAAGGCTGGAAGATATAAGGGAAGGGCTGGAGAAGTGGAAAGCAGTGCAAAAGGGAGGACATCACAGGGTCACCGAGGCAGAATCCAACCCAATCCAATCCAATCCAGTGGGTACTGAGTTTGTTATCCGTGAAGATTTTATCCAAGGCCAGTACAAGTCCAGGTGTCATAAACGTGCGAACAGATGTGAAGAAACTGACTGGAGTGTTTAGCAAGTCACAGATTGTCAAGGCTTCATGCCTCCACCAGCCACTGTTATTATCTGAGCATTTACTCTATAAAATAATTTCCATATAAACCATGGATATGCATCCATATTATCCCAGCAGAACCCTAAGTAATCATAGAGGCATAGCGTTTCATCCTGTCTTTGATGAAACAGACTTGATGCTCACTCTGTGGTTTCAAGAAGGGTTAATGATTTTTCTTGTGTTTGCTTCCCTCCTGCATTGTCTTAGAGGGTTTGCTCACACAGAGGGGACTTTAGAAAACATGGTCCCTGACCCTCTCACCCTTATTACACTCACCTTTCTGTGAACGAAGAAAGGATCTAGAGACAATGAGCCAGAAATGTGAAAGCTGGAAAGTCTCACTGCATCATACTCATGTTTCTGTTGCTGTGGTGACAGTGGCGAGGGGAGAGTGGTTGTGGTACCTGCCATTCCCTGGGCTTCCAGGCACTTCCTCATAGTCACCACATTATCATCTGTCTTAACTAGTTCTCCCACTGGATGCTATTTTAGAGAAAGACTTAATGAGCGCCTTTAACAGTTACATTTCAGATGACAAGACCTACTGCTTTCATCCTCAGTGGTAAAACCAATTCATGCTCTCTCCTACTTTGGTTTCCTACCAACTGATGAACAAAAAACAAATCTAAAAGCTAATTGGGTTTCAGGGGGGAAAAAATTAGTGCTCAGGGGACAGATTTTTTCACTGTCTTCTTTTACCTCTTGTTGGTTAGAACAGGCAGTGTGCTTGAGTCCCACTTGCCCTTAAAAGGGAACATAACCATGCCAGTGTCAAAGAGGAACTATTCATTTGAATTCAGGCCAAAGTCTTAGTGTAAGACCTACATGTGATGCAAACTGAAAGTACAGTATTTACAACCAAAGTCTATTCCGAGGGAAGAAGCTACACTTTATCATCATCATCATCATCATCATCATCATTATCATCATCATCATCATCATCACCATCTTTTACTACAGAGAACTTCTTACATGTTTGTAGTATAAGTAAATATACTCTGTGACATATACCGTAACACTGCTGTGGATGGGGGAGGGGGGAGGCTACAACATAAATATATTGCTCCCCGGAGACAGAGAAATTCTTACACAAAGAGTAAACAAAGTTTGGGGGAGAAATTACTTTATTTAGCTTTTACCATGACAATGGAGGATCCCCAATGACCACACCAGATGTCAAGCTGCCATCAACCCATGTTTAGGGCCCTGTGGGCTGCAGAATAGCTTGTGCTGTAATTTGGCTTTTGCAAGTCAGGCATGCAAACCTATAAGCTGGGTTGCCTTCTGAAACTGCCTGGAGTGGATGCCAGCCTTGAGTCTCTTAGGTCCCGCTTGCTGGGGTGAGAGTTCCACATGTTGCTGAGTTGGCAGAAAGTTTTTCTTCTTTTCCCTCCCACCCTCTGTGTGAAATTCACTGTAAACTTAAAGGAAGTGGGTAGACTCAGATTTTAGTGCCTACTGAAAGGTCACGCACTCCATACTGAGCTGAATGCATTGTTGTTGCATACCAGCTTTGCAGTAACTGTTCCCTGAATGTTTGTTGACTAGCTCACGCATCTATTACTGTACTTTTTTTGCATCCAATTTAGTCGAGATCTTTTTAAACTATCTAAAAGTCCAGAATCTTCTCATGTTCTGTAATGTAGTCTTCATCAGGGACACCGTAAGGCTAAGACACCATGAAGGACGCATGACTCAGAGCAAGAGCATCGCCATTCCTGGAAAGCATTCTAGTGTGTGTGCTTTAGGCTGTAGTCAGGTGTCCTTCTGTGACCGGCAGACCAGCTTCCGTGCGTGAGGAGAAGACGGTGTCCTATTTGCCCTGAGTGGTGGGACAGGCTGGTTTTCCAGATGGCAGACTCTATAACCATTGGCTAGCATTTTCTCCTGAGATCCTCAGTTAACCTCACAGTACACCTGGATTGTGGACTAAATATGTAACATAGTGGTTTATAGGCCTAATTAAAAAGAACTATTTAAATGTCCAATAGTGTTTTGCAGATGTCTCTTCCAGAACCTTTAGAGGTCTGCCAGAATCTCTGCCACCCTGTGAGCTGCTGTCTTTTAACTAATAGCGTCCTGTGTGTCACTTCATCACATATAATAAATCTCTGTGATGCCTATTGCTATGAATCATGACACATAGTAAAAAAAAAAAAAAAAATCAAAGCTCCTAGAACCTAGAAAGTAGATAAAGTGGCTATGAGCACCATTGTATCTTCATGTCCGGGGAAGTTTTCATTCTATGTTTTTTTCACTAAAGTGTAAAATAATTTTAGTAGTAGATATAGAAAAAAAATCAGGGAAGAGTAGTTAATGCATTCATTTATTGGTTCCTCCCAACCAACATTTGCTGAGCCCCCATAATTAGAAGGCACACTGTGGTAATCAGAGTGAATGCATATACCCCATTTTCAGCATTACTATCTTCGTGGTCAGTAGAAAATCATCTCCAGCACTCTTTTATGACCTCACTTCCTTGACTCTCCCAGCACATTAGAAGCTGTTTGGGAAGGGTATTGTACTCTCTGTGACTTAGTGGCTTTATGTATTGTTTCTGACTTGCTCTCATGTAAACTTTGAATTTGGGGAAGGCAAAGGGTATCTCCTTTGTCTATCTCCCAGCTTGCCAATGCATTTATTGGGACATGTTATGTATTTAACAGGTGTTTTTAAAATGAAAGCTTGAGTGATATTAGAGTTTGGCATTAAACCTCTTAAAGACCTTTAGCCTACTGACGACTTGCAGTTACTGGGGCCTGTCTCTTTACTCGGGAGGGTAATCAACTGTGGCCTCTCATAAATGTGTGATACTAAATTAACAGAACTGAAACGGTGTAAACTGAGGGGCGACATGCTAAACCGTGGAGTCACCCTTACTTTATAGTTTTCCCAGTGCTTCACTCTTGATGATGTGTAAGAGATTCTGCGGGAATTTAGAGAACTCAGCTACCAAGACCCAGCCCACTGGAGGTGGCAGCACTCCCTAGGCTTGAGAGTCTGAGCTGTGTAAGAAAAGAGCAGCCGAGGGCACACGAGTAAGCCTGTACACACTCATTTCTCTCTGCCTGCTCTTTGCTATGCGTGTAATGCGATTTAATTACTTGAAACCCCTGCTTTGACTTCCCCCACAATGATAGACTGGAACTGTAAAGCTCAAATAGCCCCCAACTGAAACTGTAAAGCTCAAATAGCCCCCAACCTGCTTTCTGTCAGGTATTCTGCCATGGCAATAAAAGGCACCAGGGCACCCCTAATTTACATCCTTATAACAGCTCACCTATTAAAGAAAACGACTGAAAAATAGTCTCTAATAAAATACCAAGCTTCATTTATTCCCAAACTGTTGGGTTCCATTTTGTTTTTTATAAAGTGTGAATTATTATGGCACATGTTCCTGTTCACGACATGGTAGATCTGAGTGGATTTTCAGAAGAAAGTTGTAACGTCTGCTCCTGTCATATCCAGCAGAAGAAGTAAATGGCCCGTGGAGTGGTTTGCATTCTGGGTTCCCATGATAAATGTTTTCTGCATGAAAAGGTTGTTTGAGCTGTAATGCCAACATCATCCCTTGAGTCTTAGATGGATTGTAGGCTCAGACTTCACCAGCTTGTATTTTAGAAGACCCTTTTCCCTCCTCTGCTTGCTTTGTCCACGTTATTTTCATTCTGCAGTTAGTCTTTGTTGGCCATACCTAGGTTTTTAATCTAGGATATTTGTGGGGCTACTAGTGGAGGCACATAGCTATGCCTCAGTATCTGGAGGTCAAATGGATGCTGAACATCCCAGGAGAGACCACAGCTCCCTAGTGTCCTTGGCCAGCTCAGCAGGCCATCCTCCCAGTCTCCAGCAAGCTTGGGGACCTGTGAAGGCTCTGGGTTTGGGACAGTTACTAATTTGATGTATTTTCTTAGACACACTGAGAATAATATATAAAAGATTAAATAGGAATTAGCCAAGATTTGCCCCAATTTTCTCTTATATTTAGCTGTATCACAGGACTGTTACCTTTTAATTCAGCTCCATTTTTCTTATTTTCCAAACATATTTTTTTTTATCACCAGTGGGATCTAGTTTGCCAATACATCTAGGAAGTAATAACTTTTGAGTAAGGAAATATAAATTTACTGCAGGTTAGAAAATGAATTTTTATGAAAACAATGTTGGTAATGAATTCTAGATAATATTATTTGAAGCCATATATTGATTACCTTGGTATAGAAATAATCCAGTCTCATGTTGTAAATACTAATAATTTATGGAATGAAAATTGATTTTTGGTCTATTTGGCAATAAGGGATAGCAAGTCTTACTAGACATAGTTTCAATAGTGAAATGATTACAAGTTTTCTTGATCTATCATAGAGTCAACTTATATTTCATATCGCTAAAACATGTGTCTGAGTATTGAGACCAGGACCTTGTGCAAATACAAGAGACACATACAAACACAGTAGACACATGTGCACATGCACACACACACACACACACACACACACACACACACAGTGGTTAGTAATTATATGAAGACATATCATGCAGATAACAAGCATAGCGTCAGGGGACTGAGGCATTGAGACTAAGGAAAAAAAGACGTGGAGAGTTACTAAGTCAATGGTGTGTGTGTGTGTGTGTGTGTGTGTGTGTGTGTGTGTGTGTGTGTG
>OU015745.1:80369860-80387842 GCA_907169655.1 Acomys percivali | reverse complement strand
CTCTCTCTCTCTCTCTCTCTCTCTCTCTCTCTCTCTCTCTCTCTCTCACACACACACACACACACACACTATAAAAGGAAAAAAGATTTGTTGAAGACAATGAATCGTTTGATAAATGATAGATGGATTGATGTGTGCGTGGTTGGCCAGGCAGAGGAATAGATATTTATTATAATGAATGCTACATGTTTCTATAATTTATGCCCAAAGTAGCAATTTTATTTTTAAAAGTTGGATGAGAACAATGTTATATAATTGAGGGGAAAAAGTAGTTTTTAAAAAATAATATAAAAAACATACTTGGTTTAGATTTGTACATTAAAATGGTGTTGAAAATTCAATTGTTGCAGAAAATAAAAACCACAGAAAGACTTCTAAAAAAGTTGATCAGGCCAATTGGATTCCAACTACCTAGCCATAAGACAAATACCAAAAAATCGGCAGAGACAAATGCAAATCTTTTTAAGTGGTTACAGTGATGAGCAAGAGAGGGGCAGCATTTGTTCTTCATGATGCTGTTTCTCTTTCAGCTGGACTCAAGCATCTGCATAAATGGTATGATATTTAAAAAATCTCCCAAACACTTTCTGCTATATTGGCTTCTCAAAGCAAATTTCTGATAGTGTGGAAGCAGTTCACACTGGGTGTTACAGAGTGCCGGCTTCCAGATGGCTGTAGTTTGGTGGTGTTTAGACTAAACATTGGGAAAACACTAGCCTGGTGAAAGGCAAAGATAATCAGTTAGGGTCCTGGTGACTGATACTTCTCAAGTAACTCTGTTATTTTCCCTTACTGGGTCTCAGCTTCTCCTTTCATTAAATTGAGGGAGTTGAACTAACATTTGCCTGAAGCTGTTTTCCATCCTGTAGCCACCCAGTGTCCCCCGATATAGTAATTAGAATTCTGTTTGCTTTACAGTGTGAGGGCGTCCACTCCTGCTTAGACAGTGGCTTCTTGGGAAGCCCTCTCTGGAAAGCCAGTTGGCCTTTGGGCACTTAGGCAGGCTAAGGCAATCAACATGTGTGGCAGCCACCCAGCCAGACCATGCCCTGGAAAATGGCTCCGCCCCTGGAAGGACTTCACACTGGAGTCCCACACTGTTGCCTGTGTTAACTGCAGTGTTCTGGGAGGTGAGCAAAACAGGAGGCTTTCATGATGAGGGAAGCTTTAGCTTTCAAGATGAGACTCAAAGGTCAGGGCTGTTGAGACTAAAACAGGTACTTTGAGAGAGGGTCCTGGAAGGACTCGTTGTGGCTTCTTTGAAGTTGCCACTGATACTATATTTGGGGAATCCAACCCTTTAGCTGCTTAACATTTTCAAAAACAGGAATATTTTTATAGTCTGCATTAAGATGGAGAAAAGAGGAGCAAACGTATCTGCTAAAATCCTTTTCCCACAAAGTGATGTTCTAGTTTACTTTTTAAAAAAGTTTGACTTTTGAACTATTTCACATCTACAACCTCACACCATCGTGGGGCTAATGCTTAACCCTAATTTTATGCCCAGTGAAAATTTAGGGCTTCTAGTGCAGGTTTCCTAATTGATATGTTTATTCTTACCAGGAGCCTGATGTTGGATATCTTTTAGCCTTTGTGAGAGGTGGTAGCCACTGAAGCCAGTGGAAGAAACTGAGTGACTGTGATGGGTTTCCATCTTATTGCGGAAGCATTCCAACCCTATACCTTCCTAATCAAAATCTCATCATGTGTCCCCCTTTTCTGCCTGTGATTATGACTAGTCAGAAATATGTTTCCAGGGAAGGTAGGCTACTTTTCTTTTTCACTCCTGTTATGTTATTAAGAGACATGTCTGTTGGATGCCTATTCATCTGAGTTACCACAGTAACCTGAAACATAAAAAAAAAAAAATTAGGAAAAAAAAAAAAAGGCCTTCTACTGCAGAGAGAAAGCAGGCCTACAGAGCGATAGCTTGCAGTCACTTGAGGGTCTACTGAATGAATTTGTATTCTTATATTTTATATGTATGCTACCTTTAAAGGTAACATCATGGATTTTCATTCACACTTGCTCCTTGTAGCTAGTCCTTAATGATCTCTGCTGAGGTAATCAATGCTATTCTCATGGGGTTTTGAAGACATTGAGGCAACCTGGCTACGGTTCTGTAAAGAAGGTCTTTCTCAGGCTATCTGTCCCTTCATTTTTACAAAGCGCCATATTACAATGCTCACAATGAGTGTAAGTATCCTGGAGTGTTTGGATATAGCTAGAGAGGGGATTTTCATTGAAGAGTAAGTAAGTCTCACTGACTCAGGACCACCGAGTGTCCCATTGTCTCACGGCTGGAAACTAACCTCACTGTTTTCAGATGTCCGATTATGACGGCCTCCCACTGCACTGCTGGAATGGAAAGGCATAAGTTGCCATTTGACATAGAAATAGGTATTTATTCCAAGAGGAAATGTGGGTAAAAACTAACACCAGTACCATTCATCTCCATTGCCTATGGGGACACTGGGAGTCCCTCCCCTGCTTGCAATTTCTCTTTCGGCTGGGTGCCTAAAAGCCTCTTAATGCCAGGTCAGAAAAGTGAAGGTCTTGAACCTCCCCTATATGTGTTGGAGATGGAGGAATGCTACAGAATACAGAACTTTCTTCCTGCATATGCCACAGTCTCACCAAGCTGTCTGCACGTGTTTTCCTAATAGTTTTGGCCTTTTGATATAAGGAGTTTCAGATGGCTGTATTAGAAGAAAACATATAATTATATTCTCTGCCTGGAAACAGTGGGTCATTCAGACAGGAGAAACAAATATCCCAAGAGGTGCATGCAGCATAAACACCCACCTGTGCCCCATTCCTTCATTCCCTCCTTAAGTCTGTTATGTAGACATAACCTAAACTGGCAGCATGTACTAGAGTGTTTACGATGGACTTATCTCGGGTCTTTGTCATTTATAGAAAGAGACTGTCAACACCTTTCATAGAGTACTATTTGGTGAAATACGGTAATGTGCTTAAAAGCTATAAAAGCAAACCAAAGAGCCAGTGACCAAACAATTAAAGAAATATAACCTAAACATTATTTCTAAGTCTGTTTAGTTTATGTATGTGCCCCTGTGTGTGTGTGTGTGTTTGTGTGTGTGTGTGTGTGTGTGTGTGTGTGTGCCCACTATCTGTGACATTAGCAACATTTCTCTAACATCAAAGCACATTTCTGCCCCCTTGGGAACAATTTTTAAAATTCCTGTGTCCCAAGTAATTTGGCTTTAGTCACATAGACAAGATTATGAAAGCTAAAAACAAAAACAAAACAAAAACAAACAAACAAAAAAACTTCCAGGAAATGGAATGTTTTTGAGAGCTAATTAATGCTCATTTGTTTGCTTGTGAATCCACAAAGCTTACTTCCCACTCAGAGCTTAAGGAGGACTGTAGCAATTGTGTCAGCAGCTCTCTGCCTCTCAGACCACAGGAGTAAAGCATTGGGGCTAAGGGGTGCGGCTCAGCGGCAAACACAGAGTTGTGTGCTGCTGGCGATGAAAGTGCTAAGGAGAAATCCAGAGAACTTAAAAAAATCTATTTCCCATTGCCCAAGCTTCTTTGGAACTCACTTTGGTTATTGTCAGGCGTCAGATACATTTGCCATGCTGGTGCTGGCTGCTTAGAGTCAACAGATCTTGCACATCCCATGTGTGTGCTATTTAGCCTCTGGAAACAATATCTGTTTTTGGAAATATTTGGGGGATGAGTCCCAAACTTTTGTAACTGGAGAACCACCAGAAAAATAGTTTGGGTGTTTTTTTTTTTCCTTGCAAGAACAGCTGAGCTGGCTTAAACCTGTACTACTAAATAGGATTTCATTGCTCCAGTCACAGCTGACTTGTGGATAAAGCAATGACATCATCCAGTGTATCACATATCACAACTTCCTTGAACAAAAATCCTTCAGGATTATGAGACCGCTCCTGCCTGACAGGGCAACTGTGAGGGGTATGGTGAGTTTCCAGGTGCAGGGAGAACCATACTGTATGTGTTGATTGAAGCTGATCTATGGGCAATCCTGGGTATAGTGTTTCTTTGAAGAATAACCTCAACTTACAGCCTTCCATAGCTGTTTTTAGACTTATCTTCAAGACTATGATCTGAAGACCCATTGGCAGACACTCGAAGAAGACAGGTTTTAAGCAGGGCTGGAAAATCTGAATTGTCCAAAGCTGGAAGGTGCAATTTTAAAGGATAAATGCTATGTTAGTGGGTGTATTCAAGAAAAAAAATCACCGAGGATTCAGACAGCAGGGTGGAGGGTGGGGTTCATCCAGATGACCATGAAGATTGCAATGGAGAACGCAATTGGGGAATCTGTTCAACTTATAGGCGACTTTTAACATATGAACCTGATTCTTTTCATAAATTATATTCCACAACAAACATATAACAAAAGTTAATATGTGAAGGTAGGTTTCTCATTATACAATACAGAGGGCAGTGCAATTTTAGAAGGGTAAGATTTTTTTTTACAGCCTCCAGACAGCAATATAGCAAGAAATGCCACCGATGTTTCATGCAATGGCCTTCTTTTGCCTTCCATGCTAAAGGGGGCACAGGTGCAATGACTGAGAAGTGAAGCAGAGGACCCAGGGGTGGAAAGGTTGACTAAAGAGTAGGAGTGTTTTTCCAGAGACCTGCTACCATACTCTTTTTCTTAGTCCCTTTGTCACCAGATCTGTCCTTAGAGAATGGTTGGAGGCCAGAGTGCAACAACTGTGATCTTGTCCAAAGTGATTTCCAACAGTAGTTTTCTAACCATATCTTACTGAGTGGATACCTAAACGATTGTAGTCAGGACCCTCACCTTTGCCCTCTGTAGATACTACACGTAGAGAGTGCAGTGATGCTGACTGACCTGCATTCTACCATTGCCAAATTGGGAAAGACCAGTAGTTCTAGACCCACTCTCTTATAGACTGATATTTCTTAGGGGAATAACATAAGGAGACAAGATGAGTGAGGGAGACAGAGTTCATGGAGTCCCCCTAAGTCTGTGCTTTTAACATCAAACTCTCTCACCCACTGTCCTGGAGGGAAGGCTCAAAGGTAGGAGCCAGCTGTTCTTCAGCAGGTGCAGAGGGCTGAGAACTCTCTAAGTGCTGAAGCAGCCTTTCTCAGTGCCCATGCTTAGTGGTTAAGATGCATCAAGCCAGTTAAACCAATGATGGTTTTCCTTGTTAGAAATGTATAGAAAGCCGCTGTGTGCACGTTGGAATTAGAAGTTTAACTAACTAGTGATGAAGATAACCAGCCCAATCGATACCTTGGCTCCACATGACAGTCCATCCTAAAGCTTGTGAAGGTCACTGAGCATGGCATCAGTTGAGTCACAGCCCTAGACTTCTGGTCTTATGAGTCTCCTTTCCCAGGTCTGCCTCCTTCCTTATGAGTCCAGCTAGCAAGCTGCTGTATCTTTAAAGACATCAGTTTGAATGTGGGAGGAGTGACATAGAAGAGAATGGGAGAAAGCTCTCATCCTAAGGCGAAGGACCTAGGAAAGCCACAAGGCTACTGGGAGTGGCCAAGAGGAAGCCCAGATCCTCAGCTTGACTCTGGTTTAGTGTCAGTGTTGGTTAGATACATTTAGGTTGCAGGTTTCTCTTCTTGCTTAATATCCCTACCACTACCCAGTCTTCAACTTCAGCTTCATTAGAGACAGCTCCTCCCTAGAGGACTCATCCTTTCTGGCTCCCTACTTTTCCCAGATATGGCGATCACACTTCAGTACTCTTCATCTTCAGCTATAAAGCCCAGTCCTTGTTTTGGGGTGGAGACTGAGGCCTCTTCCCATTTGCGCTTTTGCTTAGCCAGCCTCTGCTGAGCATCACTCCTCAGCCCTGCATCACACTTATCTTAGTCATCATTGCTCTTCCTGTGATGAAGCACCATGACCAAGCATGTTGAGGAGAAAATCGTTTATTTGGCTTACACGTCCATGTGGCTGTTCATTACCAATGGAACTCAGGACAGGAATTCAAACATGGCAGAAATCTGGAGGCACGAGCTGGTGCAGAGGCCATAGAGGTGTACAGCTTACTGGCTTGCTCTTCATGGCTTGTTCAGTCTACTTTCTTTACAGAACCCAGGACCACCAGCCCAGGGCTGGCACCCCCCCCCCACACACACAATGGCCTGGGCCATCCTCCATCAATCATTAATGAAGAAAATGCTGTAGGGCTTGCCTACAAACCAATTTTATGGCGACATGTTCTTAATTGATTTTCCTTTCTTTCCAGTGACTCTAGTTTGTGTCAAGTTGTCATAAGACTAGCCAGACCAACAGTTTTTCCTCAGGTATTAATGCAATTAATATGTTCTTGTGGACCCTTCCCTAACCTCTTGCCTGTAAGCAATGGGCACTTCTCTCCTATCTATTGTCCCCATCAGAGCATTCCCCTAAGTAAAACAGTATATTCCCAGAGAGCAGTTTATCTCAGAAAAATACCAAGAAAAGGCAATGCATAACTTTTTCTTTTTTAAAAAATATGAACAAAGGATATTTACTTACAGCTACTCAAACCAAGTTCTTGGTCTCAATGTAATGTTTTATTTGCCTATATGAGGAGGTGATTGTTTAATTGAATTTTCATCCGTTGTGGAACGTTTTCAAGTCATTAGCACGTGGCACCCAGGACCGGTCCATTACTCTCTGGTCCTGGAAAAGAGATTTGTAAACCCAGCAGTAGGCAAAGCCAAGGTTGTTAAAATCATCATTTCCCTAAAGGATGTCAGGCGTCCTCAAGGGAACTATTTACAAGAAGAATCTGTTTCCTCTTTGGAATTTACAAGTTTTATTTGTCTATTTTTCTCTTCTTACCTACCTAGTACTGCCCTATCCCACGTGGCAAGAACACAGATCCACCTGCCCTTTCACAGGTGCCTCTTACTAGCAGCTGACTGATACCTGCAGCTTTTCACACCAAATGCTATTGCATTAATATAATTTTGCAAGTAATTCCTCAGCACTACTGGATTAATTCTGACTTTTAAGAATCACAAGAATAACCGATGATTTCCAGTTTAAGTTGTGTTTTTTAAAAAATAGCTGATAGGAGCCCACTATATTTTAAACCAAATACCATAATTTAAATAACTTGTTTATATAGTAAATGCCACCTCATTTGAATACATGCTGCCAAGTCACTCGTCACGTTCTTTGCCATTTACCTAACCTTGCCTGACTGCTGTTATGTTCTTGCTACAGCCTTCACGCTGCTATGTCCTCTTATTATCTTGATATTGATTTGGGTTAAAAGACATATTTGTGTTCAATGTCCCCATCATGTACAGTTGGTGACTAGCTCACAGCTGTATGCTACCATCTCTCAGTGCTTGATGAATAGACAGCTGGTAAGGGATATCAGGGTCATTCTGGGGGATTCTTTATCTTCTTAATAAAATAATTTAAGAACAGACTCAAAAGGAAGCTCAAGGACAATTCTTTAGCACTTGAAATAAAACCCTCAAAGGTGGCAAGCTGTAGACCCCAGCAGATGCCTGGGATGTGGGATAGAGGAAGTAGAAAAGCCATGCTCTTTGAGTTAGGCTCAGAGCCCAGCCACATGGCAACCAACCAACCCCATGCTGGGGAAGAAACCTTTAGTGAGAGAATAGAGCCTAACATATTAGGAAAAGCATGCTTGTAAAAGAGAGAATAGAGATTGAAATAATAAAAGGAAAAGTTATCCTTCAGCAAAGGGATCAGACTTACAAAGCTCAATTCCTGGTGCCCTTTAAGAAACTGAATGCCAGGATGAGAATTCTGGGAGGAAAAGAACATTACACTGTTAAAGGTGTAATTATTCCTATTATCTCCTTGGCATGGCTTAAGATGAACCCAACACCCTAACAGTTGGTCCTTTGGTCAAGCAATGAACCTACTCAGCTGTATTTACCCTTAAGAGAAGAGCCAAGAGCACATCTTCACTCAGGCACTCTTTATGTAACACAGCTGCATGAACAACCATTCATCAAAATCGTATTGGAAACTGTGAAAACAAATTCCAGGAACAAAGCTATGTGTGCAAGGCTAAATGATGGATGGACTAAAAGTTCAATGAACAAAGGCAAGTTGGAATGTCATAGTTTCAGAGACCAAATTACAGTTTATCTTGTGTGATCCTTAACCTACCGATCCTTGACCACCCGTATCAGACCTAAACAGCCCGATAGACAGATTAAAAACCTGTGCAATGTGTTGACTTAAGAAAACCCTATTCTCCACCAATGGGAAGGCTAAGAATGATGTCAGTGAGCATCCGAGGCCCATCTGCCTGGCTTCCCTGAAGTACCCACCAATGTATCCTAAACTAGATTTGCTTTATGGCTTCTTCTGTTCTGCTACCACAAACTATCGTGAAACCCTTTTCCACATTAGAATTTAACCTGGGATGAACTAACTGTCTTCTTAGGCACTGGCCACTAACTAGTCTTTGGCTCTAAAATAAACTGTCCTTATTCCCTCTGAGGTGAGAGGTGTGTGTTTTGCATCAACAAATCCCAAAGTATGCCAAGGAGAATTAGTCATTGGAAAGAAATCACTGGAGCTTTTTTGAGTTGAACAGATCATCGCTATTCTGTTTTTCTACAAATTAGTCTATTTATTGTTTATCTTTAAATTTTCCTGTTTGTCTCTTTTAAGTTTTTGTGAGACAGAGTCTCACTCTGTAGCCCAGGCTGGCCCCAGACTTAGAATCCTCAGTCTCTAAAGTGTTGAGTGCTGTTCTTATGGGTGTGTGCTATGCTGACTTCACTTTTTCTTTAACGTGCAAAAATTTTAATTTTCTTCTGCATCCTGGTAAACAGTATCCTTAAAACATTACTCCATAAGTAAGAGTGGAGAACACTGAAATAGGAGATGATTATAACCCTGCTGGATAGGCACCCTGAGGTGAACTTCAGAGGTCTTTGGGAATAGATGACAGGATTTACATGTTAGTGAAAGACAAAGCAGAGGAAACGATGTCAAAGCTAACCATTAAAGGAAAGTGGATAATGCAAAGCTGAGATGTGGAACGGGTGTTTTCCAAGAGACTGGACACTTAAACCGAGAGCAGAGACAGTGAATGACTGGGTCAAAACTAAATGAGACCTTAGTCTAGACAACAAGAGAGGAGGAAAGTAGGGCGTGTGAACTAGACCAGGAAAGGGGGGAGCTTGTGAACCATGCAAAGGACTTTGGACTTCATCTTCAGACCAGTGGGGGCCTGCTGCCATCTGGTAAATTGATTAATGGGAACATGAGCTCACAAGAAAACTTTCTATGCTGTTTTCCTTTATTCATTCAGATATAATGCTACACACACACACACACACACACACACACACACTCCCCTGCTACACTTGTTTTACACACTTGTCTTTTACAAGTCCTGTAAATCATAGCGATTCGCATGGACTTTCTTCCAAGGCACCATCTTTCCTTCAGTATGCCTGAAACACCTTTGTTTTTCCATACAGAAAATCATGATTGGATTATCCTTTCATTTATTTACATATTCTACATCTACTTTGTTTTCTTCATACGACAGCCTTATATCTTATGCTTGTCCTTATGCTTGAACATAGATTAGTTAATTAAGCCCTGTCTCTATGCCTGTATACAACTATTAACATTAAAGCAAAGTCATGTTCTTTGGGATTTATATCATGTAGATGGGATAATACTATACTATATATTTTTCTGATGAAAAGCACACCATGAAATTCTTCATGTCTTATTCTCAGTAGACATGGAATAGTCATATGATTACGCCTTATTTGAGTTAGTCCACCCCTATTAGAAAACCTTGTTTTAATTTAATTATAAGGTTCTACAGAGTCTTAGAAATCCTGCTTTACAAATTAAGATGACATTTCCCAGGATGATTTCTCGCTCTTCTTTCTTTGGAGCTCTGGGTTTTCAACATTTTTTCAGGAACTTGACTAATTAATCAAAATCATGCTTGAAAAGTATCTTTCCCTTGGGGGATTTTCTGTGCTAGAAAAATCACTAAGAATAAAATGAAAGGAGGTGCCTGGAGGAAGAGGGTCTTGATTAAACACATTTTTAGAATAAATCAAAATGGGAGTTTTAAAAAGCATAAATAAAAAACAGATGTATCATTCCAGAATGCCTGCAAGAGAGTTTTTATCAAGCTTTTAATTCCCCCTCATTCTGAGAGATTATAAAGACAAAATAGATATTTTAATTTTCATTTGTAGCCTTTCCCCAACCTTATCTCTTGCTGTTTTACCACTACAATGGTTCTACTAAAGTCACTTGAGGATGCCTTTGTAGGAAGAACTCTGGATTAAGAGCTGGGGTTATAGATACAATGGTATTTTATTAAACTACTAACAAAATCAAAATTATGTCACTTGTAGGTAAATTTGTCCAACTGAAGATTGCCATCTTAAATGAATTAAGTCAGTCTCAGAAGGACAAATACCCCAGGATTCCCCCCATTTATGGATCCTAGGCTTGCTATAAATTGACAATATTGGATGCATATAAGACATCAAACTAAAAGTGAAAGCTACTGGGGAATGAAAAAGGAAATATTCCAATTTTTCTGGAGTGCAGGTTTTAAAGTATAACCTAATGATTCTTTGGATTTCCTCAGTGTCTGTTATATCTCCCTTTTCACTTCTGATTTTAATTGGATAGTCTCTCTGCCTTTGGTTAATTTGGATAAGGGTTTCTCCACTATATTGATTTTCTGAAACAACTCTTTGTTTCATTGATTCTTTGTAATTTTGTTTGTTTGTTTGTTTGTTTGTTTTATTTTATTGGTTTCAGCCCTGAGTTTGATTTCTTGCCATCTACCCTTTTGGGATGTGGTTTCTTCTTTTTGTTCTAGAGCTTTCAGGGGTGCTACTAAGTTGCTAGTGTAAGATCTCTTCCATTTACTTATATAGGTACTTACTGTTATGAACTTTCCTCTTAGCACCACTTTCTCTGGGCCTCCTAAGTTTGAGTATGCTGTATACTCATTTTCATTGAATTACAGGAAGTTTTTAGTTTCTTTCTGTCTTGACTCACTTGGCAGAGAGTTGTTCAGTTTCCACAAGTTTGTAAGTGTTTTTATTGTTTCTGTTGTTGTCCTTGACATCCAGTTTTAATCCATGACGGTCTGATAGGATGCAAGGAATTATTTCAACTTTCTTGGATATGTGGATAGTTGCTTTGTGTCAAAGTATGTGGTCAAATTTAGATAAATTGCGTAAGGTTCAGAGTCGAATGGATGTATATTCTTTTGTGTTTGTGTAAAATGTTTTGTAAATATCTGTTAGTTCCATTTGGTTTATAGTGTCTGTTAGTTCCACTATTTTTCTGTTTGTTTTTGTCTGGATGATTAATGTATTTGTGAGAGAAGGCTATTGAATTTGATTTAATTATAGTAGTTCTTCTTTTACAGACTTGGGTGTCCTTGTGTTCAGGTCATAGATGTTAAAAAATGACAGCCAAACTTAGCCAAGACAGGGTAAGCAAGTCCTCAATAGTTCTTGCCTCACAAATATGTCTGTCAAATATATTGGGTCAGAAGGCTGAAGATGGTGCTCCAATGTAATAGAGTTTTAGGTGATTGTTCAAGCAACAAACTGTCTCTGTCATATTCTCCTTTTGGAAACTGCTAACCTGCACTTCCTGTCTACTCAGATAATTAATTTTATTCCTTCTCAAGTTCTAATGGGATTGAAGACCAGAGAGTTTAGTTTTACAATTAAGCTTAGGTGTTTAGGGGTTACGATGTTTTTAGGTCAGAGTTAGTCCCTGCTCTCCACATAACTGTGTAGAATGTCCTATCTATTGGCTAGGGTACAAGTGATGGGATAACAATTGAGTTGTAATCTGAATAAATTAATAAATTAATAAAAAATACAGGAAAAAAGATGTTTTAGGTCTAGATAGATGTTTTAAGTTGGTAAGGATGAGAATTGATAAATATTGATTTACATTCAGAATTTTAGGTTCACCGAGATAGGAAAGATGTTTTCTTCAAGGTTGCCAAACACAAATAGCCAAATCACTATGAATGTAACATATATATAATTCATGATAGTTTCATGGTACTTCTGGCTGTAGGCAGTTTATTGTATGCCTGCATAATAATATAAATGTATATATAAAAAAGAAAAATAATAAAAAGGGGAAAAAAGAAAAAGAAAAAAATGTGATCTTGGTGAGTTTTTCCTTTTATGAGTATGTAGGTCCTTCCCTAACTCTTTTGATTAGTTTTGGTTTGAAGTCTATTTTGTTGGATATTAAAGTGGCCTCACCAGCTTGCTTCTTAGTTCCATTTGCTTGGAATACCTTATCCAACTCTTCACCCTGAGGTGATTTCTAGCCTTTATATTAGAGTGTGTTTCATAAATACAATAGAAGAATGGATCTAGTTTTCACATCGGTTCAGTTCATTCTGTGTCTTTTTATTGGGAAATTGAGTTTAATTGATATTGAGAGATATCAGTATCCAATTATTATTGATTTTTATTATTATTTTGTTGTAATAACAACAACTATTGTTGTTATTGTTGTTGATAGTGTATGTTTGTGTGTGTTTGTGTGTATGTTTCTCTTTTGATTTTGCTGATGTGAGATTATTTACTTCCTATGTTTTCATGTGTGTAGTTAACCTCCTTATGTTGGAATTTTTTCTTTTTTTTTCTGTAGGGCTGGATTTATAGGTAAACAAGATAAATATTGATTAAATTTGACCTTATCATGGAATATCTTGTTTTCTTCATCTATGGTGATTGAAAGATTTTCTTGGCATAATAGTCTGGGCTGGCATCTCTGGTCTCTTAGAGTCTGCAGCACATCTCTCCAGGACCTCCAGACTTTTAGAGTCTCTATTTAGGAACTGGGTGTAATTTTAATAGGTCAGCCTTTATATGTTAGTTGGTCTTTTTCTCTTTCAGCTTTTAATCCTATTTTTGGTTGTGTATGTTTAGGGTTTTGATTATTATGCAGCAAGGGGACGTTCTTCTCTGGTCCAATCTATTTAGTGCTCTGTAAGCGTCTTGCACCTTTATAAGCATCTCTTCCTTTAGGTTAGGAATTTTTGTTCTATGATTTGTCAAAAACATTTTCTGGGCTTTTGAGGTGGGTTTCTTCTATTTCCACAGCACCCCAGATTTTATGGATGTTTTGTGTCAGGAGTTTTTAGATTTAAGCTTTTCTTTGATCTATACATTTCTCCTATCTTATCTTTAGTGTCTCGGATTCTCTCTTTCATCTCTTATATTTTGCTAGTGAAGCTTGCCTCTATAATTCCTGTTCAAGTTCCTAAATTTTTATTTTCAGAACTCCCTCAGTTTTGGTTTCATCTATTGAGTCTATTTCCAATTTCACATCTAGAAAAGTTTTATTCATTTTCTTCTACTGTTTTCCTGGATTTCCTTAAGGGATTTATTAATTTATGAATATTAAAGGCTCATTTAAGGTTATGATGTTTGTTTGTGTGTGTGTGTGTGTGTGTGTGTGTGTGTGTGTGCGTGTGCGTGTGTGTGTGTGTGTGTGTGTGTGTGTGTGTGTGTGTAGCACTATGTTGGAATATTCAAGGCCTCTTGTGCTAGATAGAATAGCTGTGCCCTAGTAGAGACATGATGTCCTGTGTTTTGTTGATTGTACTTTTTATGCTAGCATCTTGGATCTAGGTTTTATTCAAGTTCTAGGTGCTGATTTATGGGTTTGTGATTATTGGGTAGGTGCTTTGTTCCTTGGTTTCTGGTTCCTCCCTTGATTTTCAGGGAATATGATGGCTGTATGTGGCCCCTTTACCTTGCCTGTTTAGCTGGTGTGTTTACAGGGAATGCCTGCTTATGTTGGAAGCTTGGTAACTGGGATAAGTTGGGGGAGGCAGGGTTGAGGAGAAGGTCTTTGTGATCCATTGGGGTTGGGGTGAGAGAGGAAAGGGAGACCATGGTAGGTTTCCGGAAACAGAGCTTGAGATATAATGGGGAGATTGGCTCTCAGGAACAATAGGAGAGGTGTGAGTCTGTCTTCAACCTACTTGTTGCCCTGGGAGGGGCACCCTTGGGTTAGGAGGAAATGCCTGCTACAGTTGGGGTCTAGGATATAGCAATGAGCTGGTGGATGGAAGTTAGAAGGGGATGGTCTGTGGGATCCACAGGAAATGTGGATGGGTGTGAGGGAAGGTTACAGCTGGTGATCTGTTGCAGGACTAGGGATGGGCCTGTGGGATTCGGTCTGAGGAAAGAAAGGAACACGAGAAGGTCTTCAGGCAGCCCGCCTGGTTTTCTGGTTTTCTGGCAGGTGTGGCCAAAAATGTAAAATCTTCAACTATCAAAAGTTCCGTTAGAAATAGGAACTATATCAACATAGCTTCTCACTGATATGTCCTGTATGTGAGATATCATAGTGCATGGCCTGTTCTAGAATACTCCGGGTTCAGGACTAGATGGGGCACGTGGCTGGGGGCAACAGCCACTCAATAAGATTGATGTTGCTACCATCTCATGCTGTGTGAAAGGTAGTGCCTAGACTTTCCTCTGCAGCCAAATGTAGATGCTTCTGGAAAGGAATTTTAGAAAGATTCAAATGGTCCCCTTGTTCTAAAATTCTCATGTATGCCATCAAAACAGCAACATAATATATACCTAATTTTCAAACTCCATTCCGGTTTGGCTTGGACTACACAGAATTCTTCAGTATTCTCTGTTACTTCAAAACGTACTCCCTTCACATACACTTTGAGTAAACTCATGTTCACACGTGGGAGAGACTTTGCCTATGTGTCTTGTTCATGGCAAACTCATCCCTATAGCCAAACCTGTGAAATGTCATCTTTCTTATGTTAAAGACTTGCCAGATTCAAACCCTCCTCTTCAGACCTGCTTTGTTCTTTGACTCTTTCTGAAATTCCTTTCCAGAAGCATCTACATTTGGCCTCAGAGGAAAGTATAGGCACTACCTTTCACACAGCATGAGATGGTAGCAACATCAAGATTGCTTAGTTAGCTCTGAATTTCAGTGTCTATTTTTTTTATCCTACCCCCAGATTATCTAATAAAAATAGGGATTATCTCAGTTTTCTTCCTATCATCATGTGTTAGTTTAACACATTAATAATAAACACAGTTACCAATGATGTGTGGGTGTCACATTAGGGGCAGGAATCAGTAACGTAAAATTGAAAAATAAAGTGTATCTTCTTGGTATCATTTGACCAAGAGAGAGGCTTGAATTCTCTACTTCCCTTCCATCGTGTCTGCCATCATCCCTGATTCTCTGCTGTATGGGTCTGAATCTGTGCCTGCTGAAGGCTGTCTTGTGAATCTGTCCCTGTGTCTATGTCTGTCTGTGCATGTGTGTCTGTCTCTACCAAAGGCCTTCTTTCCATCTGTGTTTTCTTGAACAGCACAGAAAACATCACATGGAGAAGGAATGAGGGCTTCTTTACAGACATCTCGAACAGAGTTTTACAAGGGGTTAAGTCACTGCTTCCAACTGATCCCACCTCACCCAGACACAAACAAACAAACAAACAAACAAACACATTTTATTAACCCATATCCAATGATGCTTCCAACATTTATGGTGGCTATCCACCTTATATGATTACTGTAGACCCTAATTTGCTTGTTTTCAGCAAGAAATTATTATAACACAGATAGAAACGGACACACATTACTCATGGGTCAGGACTATGGAAAGTACATAATTTAAAATTAGAGCTGTGCATTATTTAGGTAATAAAGGTTGGTTGCATAGGAAATCCAGGGCAAGGAATGTTGGTTTGTTGCATTATTCTTTCCTAGGAAGGTTAAACAAATAGGCTGAGCACAGGGTACAGTGTCAGTCTGAAGTCTTAAGTGACCTCACTGTGTATTATTAATGTTCTGTGAGGTCAGGCGGAAGTTGCAATCTCTTAGACTGTTGAAGAAAATTTGAACATAGTGTATTGCTATGCAATCCTACCCTCCCCATCACAGCACAGGGCCTTTCCTAAATGTAGACCAGTTTGAATTCAAAGATGAAATTGGGACTAAATCTCAGAACATCTGGAAATACACAGTCAATAGTACCATGTACAGAAAAAGTTGGAACTCCAAAGTGGCAAACTTTTCTTAGCAAAAACCAAACATTCAACACTAACCTCTACCACAGTGTCCCATTTCAAGGGAGACGTGAACCAATGTCAACCCACAGTGTGTACAAAATCAAAATCAGAAACCCTAAGTTTTTTTTAACAACTCAATATAATTTCACAGTCTGTTTGATAGGAATTTTTCCTGGCTTTGTTTTTTGTTTTTTTTGTTTTTTTAAATAAACTCAAACCAGCCTCTTAATCTGAACACTCCCATAGTTCTTTTTTAAAATATTCATTTGTAACCACTTTGTAACTTTAATTTGGTTTATTCTGGGCGGTTTTGGAAAGCCTCAATTTGGCTCATTCTGACTGTCATTGGTTTTCAAGGGATATGACTTAGGTGTAACTTTTAAACATATTAATTGGTAGATATCTCTTTTCTAATGAAAAAGGCGGTTTGGCCATTTCATCTTATATGTTGTGCTATACTACAAGAAGCACTGGCTTTGGAAGCAGAGGAAAAAGGATGGGTCTCAGCTCTTCCCTCTGGATGCACAGAGCCTTAGGGCTCTCCCTGCTCACACCTTCAGTTGTCTGCATCATTAGCTTAGAAGGGCATCTTAGGATTCTGCTACCAATTTGGTGATGGCTTTATAATTAAAATCATTCTTCAAAGTTAGTGAGATTTATTTTAGTCAAATGGAGTCTTAGAAATTTGATTAGTCTTTTGAGATACTCTGAAGTAAACAGAAGTTTTGGGTCAAAAGAGTTACAAAAATGTGGAATAAATTATTTCCCCTTATGAAAATTCACAGAAGACTCTGGATACCCTGCCCTAAAAAATTGTTTCTCTTACACATTTATTTTACACTTTACTTATTAATGATAAAATGTTCTTGAGGGTATTTAAGCATGCAGTGGGATATGCTTAGCAAGATAAGAGCTATCTGTAAGTGTCCAGTCATTTTGACTTCCTGGGTTATACTGCCACATGTGGAGCCCCTGCTCCAATCCTCAGCTTGGAAGATTTTTCTTTCTGCCATCCTTTGGTTCAAAAACCCCAAGTATGTCTCAAGTGGCAACTTTCTGGTACTCAATTGAACAGACCAAGGTTAAGGTTACTGAGTGCTAAGAGAAAGCACTCCTTTCAACGTCTCCATGTAGTATCAAGCGTAACCTTGGAGTGATGAATTTCTACAGTCCGCAAGCAAACTGTGAACCCACACAAAAACCTTCTAATCTCTTTGATGTTTCCAGCCTGTTCTCAGTTGAATGCTTCTGAAATTTTAAAGCTACTCCTGATTGTACATTTGTTTTTGCTAACATGCTTGTTTGTTTGTTTATTTTAAAAGGAGAATTCCAGCTGTTTTCCCAAGATAGCTAACCTCTCCAAACTATTCTTCTCCCAGTTAATCCTATGATCAGCAGGCTCTTCCCAGAACTCAAAGACTATCATCAAGTGGAGCAGAGAGCCAAGTCTCACCCTCTCCACCTGATGAGAGAGGAAGCTTTTATAGCAGGCACCGATACTTCCACAATACTGTTAATCATTAAAGAAAGTCAGGATAGGAACTCACAGGAGCTGATGCAGAGGCCATGGACGGGTGCTGCTTACTGGCTTGGTCAACACGGCTTGCTCAGCCTGTTTTCTTCTAGAAACCAGGACCGCCAGCCCAGGCATGGTACCACCCATAATGGGCTGGGCCCACTCAAATAAATCATGAATTAAGAAGATGCATTACAGCTGGCAATTTCCTCCTTTCAGATACCCCTAGTTTGTGTGTCAAGCTACTATAAACTAGCCAGCCTAATTAGTTTATGTTTTTCACAGCCTTTAAAAAATAAACAGGATATACTTTTGTGACCATAGTCACTCCAGTGTGTGTGTGTGCATGCGTGTGTGTGTGTGTGTGTGTGTGTGTGTGTGTGTGTGTGT
>OU015745.1:80312928-80351766 GCA_907169655.1 Acomys percivali | reverse complement strand
TCTCTCTCTCTCTCTCTCTCTCTCTCTCTCTCTCTCTCTCTCCTTCCAGATCACTACATGCAGGTTCTGGTCTGCCAGCATGAGTGTGTGCGGGAACTCGCCACCCGCCCAGGCCGCCTCTCACCAATCGAGAACTTTCTTCCTTTGCACTACGACTACCTCCAGTTTGCCTACTACAGAGGTAAAGTGTGGGTCATCCACGAAGATCTTTGGGGCTCCTTTTTCATCACTGTAAACATCAGGTCACCATCCAGACATGCCCCCACCCCACCCTGTGCAATTTGGCTGCGGCTCAGACCAAGGCAGGAGGACACTAGCAGTGGACTAAGCACAGGATTTACTGTGATAATGTCATAAAACTTACACCAGACTTGCACACGTTCTTTTTCAACATTATCTGCCTTTTCAACTCATTTTTAGTAGGAATGTGTCCCCATTGTTAAAAGATCCAGAGTTGTAATAACATCCATCCCTCTCTTTCTATATCCACAACCACTTTCATGTCCTTCAACCGAGTTTCTTATACTTCCAATATTTTTTCCATAATTTTATATATAAACAAACATACTCACAGATTTTCCTTCTTTTTTAAATGTTAAGACAGCATATTATTAATACTATTTTCTGTATAATTTTTTTCTACTAAGTAAATGCCAGATAGATAACTTTTAGTAGGTTAGACATAGAAAATTACCTCATTTTAGACCAACATTAAATGACTGGAATTTATTGTTTAACTTTGATAGATGGCTACAGGCAGGTCTTCCTGAGGTCTCTTTCTTTATGACTGTATACCATTGTATTAGGAACTTATTTCATGAATCTTCTTACTGAGGGACGGTTGTGTTGCTCTAGTCATTTGTACGTGCAGTGAACTTAGAAATGGATGACACTTCACTCATGTCTGTGCACAACTATCTACATATTTCTAAGGATAAATATCTGGAGGTTCATTTACTGGGTCAAATAGTTTACTCTATTTGTAGTCTTGGCTCAGGTTGCCAAATTTCCCTCCATATGGATTCTATTTTCCATTGTTCATCATCAGAATATATTATAAAGTGTTTAGATACGCCACAATCCCCTAGGTAACACTTAGTAATTCAAAAATAGTTTTAGTTTCCAATTATTTTTTATTGGAGATGAGATACTGAGTAGCCTCTCTTATACTTAAGAGCAGTTTGTAGAATTCAGGTAGCCTAAATCACCACAATGTCCATGTCTTCCCCTTGTGTAGAGGTGCCTGGCTGGCTGGCAGGTTATGATTGCTTGCCTCAATGCTCATTTCATTATTTCCCACTGTCTTCAGCATCAATGCCTTTTATACAGGTCAGCCATAAAGAAATAGTTTCCCTTTAAAATAATAAGGCAAAGCCCGCAGACCAAGTTTTAAAACTACTTTGGCAAACTCCCTCCTTTTCCAAAGGTAAAGTGTTACTCATTGTCCTAGTACATATGACAGTAATAATCCATGCACACATCATGAGCAATGAATGCAAAGTTGCTAAGTAAACCAATTGCTTATTATCATTTTTGGTAAAAATTTGGAGCCATCTCCAAGAATATATACACACAGCAAAAATGTATATACATATATGCGTGCTTATTAATACAAAGTGTCTTCTTAAAAGAAATCTAATTGTGTGACCTGTTTGAGAAGGTGGCCTGCAGCACTTTAACATTCTGTTCCTAAGAGTTAAGCATCATTTTGTAATAGCTAAAAATTTCTGTAATGAAGAATTCATATTTGAAACAGCCTGGACTCTTCCTTGTAATAGCTAGATACTGCTGAGGTTGCCCAGTCATGTGATAAGGGCCTAGACGAGACCCTCTAGAGCTCTGCAGACCCTCTAAAGTTTACCCTATAGAAGCGACAGTTTGCAACACACTTTCCAACGATAAGAAATAACACTTTGGAATCACTCTACACTCATACATTATTTAAAAATGCTACATCGCAATCAATTGGAAGGTCATGTTCAGAATATTTATGTAGGCCATACAGTACAAGAAGGTCCCAGTTAATTCACACAGTTTTGCTGCGGTGTTACCGGAATTACCAATAAGCATTTTTCTGATAGAGATTTTAGAGGATTTCTGCAAAGTGCCCAGCAGAAAAGCAAACAAATGGTCATCGCATCCGAGCACCTGGAATCATGTCTGACCTTTGGTGTAAATGCCTCTGACCCCTTTTCTCAGCCTCAGTTTATCTCCTGTTTCTGGTGATCGATGCTGACGTCAGTAGACACACAGAAGTCTTCCCTTGAAATCCTCTGGGCAGAAGGTAGCTGACTCAAACGTGGCAACACCTTGTTTTTCCAGTTGGTGAATATGTGAAAGCCTTGGAGTGTGCCAAAGCCTACCTGATGTTCCATCCAGATGACGAGGATGTCCTGGATAACGTAGATTACTATGAGAGCCTGCTGGATGACAGCACTGACCCAGCGTCCATCGAGGCCCGAGAGGTGAGACTGGAGTTCTGAAAGAAATCTTTTTAAACTGTAAATGCATCTTAGGGAGAACTAACTAAAAGCAAACAAACAAATAAGCAACAACAATAAACACTGTACTTGAGGACACATAGAAATTTAACATCTGTTCCAGATTTTAATTCTTTAAAATTTGATCCATGCTAGGAACATATATTTGTCATAGGTGCGCTATCTTATGAAAACCTGCTGCCAAGGGGACTGCTTTTGCTACTAGGATCTTTATGCTAGCTCATTGGTCATTATAATGAAAAGTTCCAACTTGCGTATCTATCACATCTCTTGGATGTTTTTTAAATACAAATTCTTTTTCTCTCTAGGACTTAGCAGCGTTTTTCAAACGTCATAAACTTGAATCTGAACTGATCAACTCAGCTGCAGAGGGCGTGGGATTTTTATATTCTGAACCGGTAAGAAGAAAATGAGAGGATGATGTGCTATTAAAAAATCTCCTTGATGGATATTTAAATATTAATGCCCCACCCACATTAATTGGAGAGGCTAATAGCTTCCTTAAGTTAATAACAGATGGAGAGAAGCCTTCACATTATACCTGTGGGGAACTTTAAATGATAGATTCCCATGGTACTGAGGTCTAAAGTCAAATGCAAATATTTGGTGTGTGATTCATTTGTTTCAGTGTTGCTTTATTTTTCTAGCTTTTGCATTTAAAATTGCTAATATTTTTAATGCATGTTGTCCTTTAAACAACATGGCACCCCTTCAGAAGGCACTGGCTGGGTTAGCCTTTCTCTACTTCCCACATTGTCCCCTGGGTCACCCTGTGAAGTGACGCCCTTTGCAGGCCTCATCCACGCTGTAGATTAATGCATGTTCCTGTTCTAACTTAATCCTAATAGCATGTTGTTGAGAACTTGAAAGTATTTCAGCTACATCAATGGAATTAATGTGTGACTTACCCTCTTTGACTTTTTATTTTATTTTATTTGTTCTAATTATTTCTAATTTCCTTCAAGGGTACATAGTAAAGGGAGCATTTTTACTGAAATAATAAACAAACAAATTAATTAATTCCAAGAGTGGACTAACTTTGCATGAAAAATACAAGGACTAAAAGTTCTTAAATTCTAACTGCTTTCCTAAGGGAATGTTTTTGATGCCTTCATTGCTTCTAGTGACATATGAAAGCACCAGTGTACCAAACTTACAGGAGGAAGAGCGCCCGCACAACTCATGTATATTAATTGTCAGTTGTTATGTCATTGCTATTCTAACTTCTATTCTTCTGATGGCCCATTTAAAGTATTTTCTCCTTTTCACTTAGCACTATTTTTCATCTTTGAGTTACCTAGAGTATAGGTTTTTCTACTTGTCTATTGATTACTGAATATTTTATGCAATATTCATGTTAATATGTTGAGGAAATGATTAATTACAGCTTTTAAATTTTGCTCTTAATTATGGCTTATTGTCACTGGAATATTTTTTTTAAACTAGGTTATCTTAAGATAATATTTCTGGTGTAACACTTGCAATATATTTGTTCCTACTTGTTATTTTGAAAACAAATCATGTTTTCCCAAGAGACACCAGAATCCGACACCTACTTTATGGGTCTTTACAAGTAATTAATCCAGCTTGGTTTCTTTATTCAAGTTTTATTCATGATCCACAAAGCCTTTGCACGGAAGGATCTTTGAAGCCCTTTCTGTTACAATCTGGAAGAAAAGAGCCAAGACCCTCATTAAATCCACAGGGTCTTTCCATTCATCCGTTATCCATGATGCCTTTGCCAAAATTGCATCAATGTTTTCTTTATCGATACACAGTGCAAGTTTCTGAATATGTCAGACCCTCTAAGTATTCTATTAAGAGGATGTTAAAATTTTGTATTCTTATAAATGGCGTTTTAGTAATAAAATTTATACCTTTTTTCTCAACTGAAAACAGAATTACTGGGTCAGTTACGGAGGACGGCAGGATGAGAACCGGTAAGTTTTCCACTAGGAAGCAAGCTACAGTGAGATGAAGTGCTCAGGGGCAGAAGTGTGCAAGGAACCGAACCCCAGCAGATTAGAGAAAGCCGTGTAACTACGAGCTTTGCATTGCGCGTTAGGACCTGTGTCCTGGCCCCAGTTTGCCCACTCCTTATGGTTTTTAGTGATTATTTGTCTCCTTCTGTCTACAAATCATTTATTTCCTAAAATGAAGGAGCTAGCCCAGGAGTTCTCCAAATGTTAACTTCCTGGGGTTACTCAGGAAGTTTACACAAAGATGGAAGTGATTTTTTAATTAACACATTTTCTAAAATTTGATTTTTAAATGGTTTTTATTCTTTGAGAATTTCATATGACATATTTTGATCATACTCAAAATTTGCTTTTTGACGATATACTCTCTTACTATATTCATTTGAAATCAAAGAGTTCTGCATAGTGAACTATGTGCTATTGCTAAGCAAATCAAAACTAAGAGAACTCGTTTTTAATATAATCGAAGTTGACCCTCATGTTTTTTAAATAACTCAGGCTTAACGCATGTGAGGGGCTTGTTTGTGATCACTCAGTCCGCTCAGCCTATTTTCAAACTGAGAAAGTTCATGTCAATGGAAGGGACCCCTGTCAATGGAAAGTACTTACTTATGGCACAGTAAACTGGAATATTCATGTTCTGCTATGATTCTTGCAGTCAGCCAGCCCTTGGGTGGTATAAAATGATTTGAAGAGAGTCAGAGAGGTATAGGAGCGTTTGGATGTGCCCAGTCTGTGCAGGCTGAAAGGCTATCTGCTCTCACTTGTGTATTTGCAAAGCTTGACACAAAGTGTGTCTTTCTCCTCAGAATAGGCAAGAACCTATTACGTTAGGACATGGTCTATTCTCCACTGGAGCATTATTCAGTGATGCAGTCCATGTCCAAGAGATTTATGAAGGTGCACACAATCATTTTTTTCCTGTTCTTTGGGACAATAGATGGATATGAAGGGAATGAAATTACAGCTGAAGATAATTGGAATAAAAGTTGCAAAGAAGATTTAGAGAGAGACACAGCATCCCGAGGAAGCTGAGAAGCCCACACAAAGGCATGGGCAGATAATTTGCTTTAGAAAGACAGGTGACTGGTAAACAATTCAGAATCCGTGCCTATGTAGATACAGTATTCTTTGCCTTTGGACATTTTTATTTAATGGGAAATTGCAGTGTCTACTTTTTTTGGATGGACAGGGTCCCTTCAGGAGTGAACGTGGAGAGGGCAGAAGTTTACGGATTGTCAATGGGGAAGAAGTCACCACCCAAGATAGGTCGAGACCTAAGAGAAGGTAAGTATCTGCAAGTCTTCTCGGGAGGATCAAGGGAGAGAGTGTGATGAGGGACATCCTTAAAGAGATTGGTATCACATGCAGTTCTTTTAACATTAAGAATACATGTGCCAATGCCTGAAATCAACACTTAAACACAAAAATTGCCTCAGATCTGTATATCACTGCCAATATGTTCCCAAGTACTCCCCCTATCACTTGAATTAGACAGGGACTCTTTGCTCTTCCTCACACTCAGCTGAGTCCTTGAGGATGAGAGTGGCCAGTGGACTTCCTTCTGTTGCCCAGCCAGTTAGTATGTGCTAGATAGTGTGGCATAGACCACATATCCACAGATCTTGGAGAAGACACAGGACATGTGGAATGATGGGTTACTTCAACTAAGACACTTGAATAATACAGATTTGGGAAGGGCTTTGAGGAGAATGATATGGTAGAAATTTAATGCAGAGCCTAGTACATGCTGGGTAAGTAGCTCACTGCTGACCTACAGCACCAGCCTAAAGATACTTCAGGCTGATTCTGTAGGGGTGTGCAGAGAGCCATTCTAGTGGGACAAGACAAGTGGGAAAAAAGCATAGAGATGAGAACAGATGTTATATGCCTGGTGACATAAGAATAGAATTAATGGAATTACAGAGCACTGCCAAAAGCAGTTTTGACATAGAGTCAAGCATTGTTATAATAACACGCTATTAGCAAGAGTACTGTTGACACTATTAGTGGTACTTCTTAATAGCCATTATTATTTGCATATATAATTTTCAAGCAGAGTTATGTAACCTTCATTTTACTAGTTGCAGTTTCTCACAAGAGTGCATTTTGTCATTTCTCCAGTGTCTCACAACACATGACATCAGGCAAGCCCTTGAACCTGACAGTCATTCTCAGACCCTTATTATTATGTTTTTCTATACCATTTGCATTGATAACAAACAGTTCTTCTGAAAATATGACCTAAAGTATAAGCTGTACAGACAAAACACAGGTATAAGTACCCATGAGGATTAGTTTCAAAACTGGCCCCATCTTAAAGGATCAAGGATGCTCACAACTCTGAGATAAAATGACACAGGATTGTCAGATCACCTATGTAGCTTCCTGCATCCCTCAAATCACCTGTCAATTACTTACAATTCCCAAGACAACATGCTATGTGTACATTTATAATAGTGTGTATGGTATAGTATATTATTTAGGGAAAGGGGGCAAGAAAACATGGCTGTGTGTATTAGGTGCAGACACAACTTTGTTTTAGTGTTTCCATTCGCAAGCTTTGTTGAAACTACAAGTATGGAGCTGCACATAGATGGTCCCTGCTGTAAGATAAGAGACCAAAGCACATGCACCGAAGAGCCTGGCTGTCTGTCCCCAGGAGAGCTGCCCATCCCTGGCTAATCGGAAGCTTCTGGCACTCTCTGGCCTTGGGTTTCCCAGCCCTTTCCTTCCTGTGTTGCCAAGTTGGCTGGAAACAGTAAACCGGATGATAGCCTCACCTGTCCTGACCTAGACCTCATCAGTGTGTAGCCTGAGACCTTCTAGTCAGTCAGAGTTCACATTTTTTTTTTTAAAGTCAAGAAGCCACCCAGGAATCGCTTCTCAGTGCACCAGCTCTTTGATGAAAATATTTTTGCAAAGCCCAGGGAACTTATCAAAACAGGCAGCTATCAAAGCCTGTTTTCTCTTTTCAGCTACCAGGAAATCTGATGTCTAAGAACTGACTTAGGTTAGCAGGAAGGGTCGGGTGGAAATCTATGCAATGATTGGTTGATTATCCAAATCTACCACTTCTGTCATTCTCTTCGTGGAACTAGCAAATCAATCGATCTCAGGATGCACTATGGAGACCTACCAGTATGAAGGAGAAAAAAACAAATGAAACCACGTCCCTTTTTCTGTTGTACTTTTTCAATCAAGGCAGAATGTTTCCATGAGTGGAATGCACGGGGTGCCATCTGCCGCTGCCACCAAGCAGACCTCCAGCCACCAGCAATGTGACACTGTAGGTTCAGTTCTGCTGTTCTGTCCCTGGAGAAAACACCAGATCCCAAAGGTTTAGGACTTGTCTGCCTTTTCCTTTTCAGATGACAAATGAGCAGTAGTTGGCAATCACCTATGCTGATTGACCTCCTCCCTGACCAGGTTCAAATGAGGACCCCAATGATCCTTTGGGGATTTTTATAAATTTGACATATGTGAACAGAGAACCCAGAAACATGCTTAGCAGTTTGTTATAAAAAATATAACACAGGGTACAAATGAACAGCCAGATGAAGTGTACACAGGACAAGGTATGGGGTAACGAGGGCACAGGTCTTCCTCATACTCTGTGTGCACACTGCCCTCCCAGCACCTCCACTGCAAGCTTATATAGCCCTGGTGTTGTTACAGAGACTGATTTCCACTTCCTCCTCCCCCTAAAGTACAGCCTGTAATCCTCTAGGCACTGTCCCTTCTGGGACGAGACCCACTCTTAGTTCATCCAAGAGATATGCCACAAGGCACTTTATTAGCAGAAGCTCAGGTGTGACTTTTATATAGACTGTGGGTGATAGAACATACTTCGGTTTTTAGGGAAACTGCTAGTGTTTTTAGTGGTGCTGAACTAGGCACTGGTAACAAAATACAAATGCATTTCTCATTATACCACAACCTCAGTGCCCTCAGACACTTGAATAGGATACAAAGTGAGACGATTGGTAATCTATAAAATTATGAGGCCCAGAACACTTACTTGTGTGGCTTGGCAGAAAGCAGATGCCAAGAGGGCAAGACAGGAGGCACGTGCCATAAAATAGTCTGTCATCTACTCAGGTTAGTGTTAAATAATGTTCACCAAGGATGGCTTATCAGCACCAAGATGGCGGCCGCTGGGGGCCACCTTTCAAACTAACTCCAATCTAAGAAACATTCATGACTGCTTACTGAAGACACCTCATTTTAAACTCATTTTTAACATCCATTTCCCAAAGACCATACTCTCTAATGATTCCAGAGTCACTAGGGACAAGATAGAAATAACGCTGAGCTTGCTCTCTGAAGGCTTGTTTTCAGGGTGTGTCATGATAGAAAACACACTATGGAAATGGTGCTCCTTGGTCTCTCTATGGCCCCCAGTCATTGCCTGTGAAGGAAGGTGGTAACTATTCAGGAAATGATAAATGTGATGTCCTTTTAAATCCCCAAAGGGTTGCCCTCATGGCAGAGTTCATTAGCTTCTACCCCACCGCGTGCCTTGTGAGAGGTGATATTTGTGAGACTACCATTGCTCTGGCCATGAACCACAAGCAGGGAGTGCAAAGGCTCACTTCCCTAGATGATCTCTGTTGCAACCAGGAGTCCAAGCCAGGCACATACTTTATGAACGAGAGAGGAATTCAGTTGTTTAACTAAGCCTCCCTGCACAGTGGTTAAAAGTTGGCTGCAGCCATCAAACCAGATCCCAGGAACCACAACCGATTAGACTACATTTTTATTTTAATCTTCACATTCTCCTCTGTCTGGTGTGCTACCAGAAGTCATCTTTGGATTGATTGCATCTTCATGAATGGCAAGCTTCCTTTTTTTCTTTCTTTCTTTTGTTCGCACTTTTAAGTGTGATAAATTTCTGTTCAAAATTCTGTACATTCTGTGGTAATTAACTAGCTTACGAAAAGCATATTTCAAATACCAATTTTTCCAGTCTCTGAAGTTCTATATATTTAAGACTTCAAGTGCCATCTTGCCTTTATATGATGTTTGACTGTTACTTGCCTCAGTGGTGGGGGTACTGCCAATATCTCAAATCTCTCTTCTAAATACACTCTATTAAGGCAAGCTTATTAATATTGATACCATATTCTAATATAGTATTCTAGGCACAGCTAACTAAATCAGTAATAGTGATAACAGCAACACACACTTATGCAATGAAGGAGTGGAAGTGTTTTTTCCCAATTGTTTTAGCAAAGTAAAATTAAAATTCACGTTTTAAGAATAACTTTATTATACTTAAGTAAATTACTTCAAACTAGAAAATAATGAACACTTGACAAATTACAAACCACTCTAGTTCAGTAAACTCTGTGTTCTATTTCTATTTGAATTTCATATTGGCAAATGTTTTTCTGTGAATCTGCTATTATCTTGTCTTTGTAGCTAAGGGAGTATTTTTTAAATTTCTAAGTTAGAGTAAATATGCAGTTTTCTGAGCTTAAATGAATCTTCCTCAATTTGACTAGGAATTTGAACTGGTTACGTAGATTGGAATACCTTTTCTAAACTATATGAAGAAGGCCTATGAGGGGGCAGTTACTATTTCTGTTTTATCTAGTTTTATCTGCTTAAGACAATAGGCAGTTATTTTCTCATCATTTCTGTGGGTCCGAATCTAGAGACAATGTGGATACAGCCATTTTCATTCGCCATCTCACAAAGCTTATCCCAACATCTCTGCTGGCTGAGGCTGGCTGCTATCTCAGTTAGGGTTTCTGTCGCTGTGATTAAACACCGTGACTAAAGGCAACTTCTGGAGAAACACCTTTACTTCAGCGTGTAGTTCTGCATCGTAGTTCCACATCATGGAAGGGAGGTGGGGCAGAGACTCAAGAGCAGGGTGTGGGCAATCTTTCCACCAGCAGAGTATCCAATTGCAGGAGGCAAGAGGGCAGTTCAGTTCAGCAAAACTAAGCAGCCAGTGTTCACTCAAACTTTGGGGGTCTGATCCCTGAGTCATTTATTTTAGGTATATTTTTAGGCACAGTGCAGTTTGATGGAAACTTTGTTGGTGAGAATTCACTCACTCCCATGTGCACATCAAAGCAGACATAAATCTCCTCAAAGAACAAAGTAAGGTAAATAAAAATCAAATGTGAGTACACTGAAAATCTTCATACATGTGGCACCTTCTGTAAAGATGGATTCTATAGATTGAGTGTAGGTGACCCTGTGCATAAAAATAGATTCTATAGGTTGACTGAGAAAAACAAGCTTACGATAAAGGGCTAGGAGCAGAGCTGGTATCTTTTCCCATCACCAGCAAGTGCAAAGGTCAGCAGGTTTTCAACCGTGGCATGCCACATCTTAGCCTTCCAGGCAGATAACCAGCTATGCCTTCCTTCCTTCAAAGGAGCAATCCTGTGTGCAGTTAATTCCGGCTTCCCCTGGTGCTCCTCTGTGAGCATAAAGACTTTATGCCTCCTACAGCAAGGCAGAAAGTGGTAGGAAGGAAGAACCCGAAACAGAAGCCATTGTAGAGTGGTACTTACTGACTTGCTCGCCATGATGTACTCAGACTGCTCTCTCACAGCACTCAGGACAACCAGCCCTGGGGTAGCAATGCCCACAGAGAGGTAGATTATCCTGCCCCAATCATCAGTCAAGAAAAGACATCAAGGTTTGCCCACAGACCAATCTGGTGGAAGCATTTTCTCAGCTGAAGAACCCTTTCCTATAATGGCTGGGACTTTGTTCCCTGCCATATCCAAGCTCATAGAGCCACATGCCAAGTCAACGTGCACAAACTAAAATGACAGTGGACTGGATTAGTGAGGCAGGGAGAAGCCACAGTCTCCTATAAGATAACTACGGCCTGACATCCCCTCCCCGCCCCCCGCCCCCGGCTTTGTTGTATTCAGCCATTATGAAACAATTACCACACCATGTTCACACCTGTGGGAAACAGGCCACACAAGGGCAGGAATTTAGAAGGCAGCCAAGGAGTATCTTAGGGTCTGTCTGTCTGTCTGTCAGAGGAAGGGAAAAAAGGATGAGAGGAAAGGAACATAGAGGAGAAGAGATGTGGTGGAGGGGAGGAATTGTGACGTAAGACAAACTCCTACATAGTATATAAGTGCCTGGGAAACTCATAAAGCCTAGTCAAACATTTGGAGTTTCAAGCTGTCTTTAGATTCTATCCAATTCAGTATTTCAAAACTGTTCAGTATAACACATTTTACGAAACATCAAATTATAAAAGAAGACAACTTATTTTTCTACTTATCCAAAATATATGATACAAAAAGAAAAAAAAGAAAAAAAAGAAAAAAAATATATGATACTGAAAACTGTATGATTTAGTCTCAGAATCCAAGAAAGTCTACATTTATAAGTTTTGGTAATAATTTTTAAAATTAAAGGAAGCAATGATGAGGTTGTCTGGATGACCATCTGTTAGCTGAGTCCTGCGGTAGATATGTGTCTTAATGGGGACACCTAAGGTCAATTCACGCTGATTGAGTGACTGAGTGATTGAAGGTTAACAATAATTCCAATTGATAAGCTTACAAATAATGAGACAAGGCCAGATGAAAAACTAAGACCTACCACACTCACTAAGATTTCATAGTAGTTTCAATATACCAAAAAAAAAAAAAAAAAAAAAAAAAAAAAAAAAAAAAAGACAAACCCACAGCGTTACACAGCAAGCTATGGAAAGAAATGCTAGTCCCAAAGAGCCTCATTCTGACCATTCGGGGGAATGTTCATGTGGAATCTAGTCTTTTATTTTAAGCAAAATAATATCAACCTTTTAAATTAATATTGCTGATTTGGCCACAGTGCCTTTTGCATTTCTGCTTCCCTTCAGTTTCATAATTTTTGGCACTAAGCTATATGACGCATAAATGTAGATGATATAGACATAGCTTCATGGTCACACATGCAGAAGAAAAATTGCATCAAAGATAACTTGTCAGCACTGACACTCATGCAGGAACATCGGCTCTAACAAATAGCTATGTACTGCTCAAGACTGATAAACTCTACCTCTTCCTTTTGGTGTTCCATTAGTCATGTCTGTGGTGAAACTCAGATCCAAGCCAGGCTAACAAATAGTGTTATCCCCCAGTTTGACTAATCTGCTTTTAGCGATAAGGGAAACATCAACTTCTATGTCTCCTCTTCCTTCAGTGGACATCTTATCCCTCCCATGACAGTGCCCTTGGCCTGTCTGTGCTGTCCGTAGCTGGCCTTCCTTGGGGAGCTGTGGTACCTTCAGGAATTTATCAGGTTCTTACTTTCACGTCTGTAATAGGGGAAGGAATTATTTTCTTTCTTTGTTCAATTTCTGCTTCAGTCTCTGCTCCAGCTTTATCACCAACGGAGGCTGCGTTCCTCCATCCCACTCACTCTCCAAGGAGCCTATGTGGGGCTAGTGTTTCCAAAACGGTACAGGAAACCCTCAAGTGAAGAAAACCAATTGCCCTAAATGCAAGAGTACATTGTCCGCTAACTGTGTTGGGGAGGAAGCCAGGAGGATGTTGTGATCCCTGAAGTCTGAGTCCCCTGTGGAAGAAATCTGGACACCAGAGCTGGAGCATGCATGCTGTAGTCAGAGAGCGGGAATGGGTGTCAAGAAGTTGCCTGTGACGCTGTCTCAGAGCTACAAATGAGAGACTATGAAGAAGAGCATCCTCCTGGAGGAGATGCTGAAACACGTGGAATTCTGCTTTCTAGGATCACCCAGAGTCAAACAAGAAACAAACAGCTTGACCGCTGCACATACAATGCTTTGTAACACTGCGGGGAGAGCTGGTGTTCAGATCTGCCTTTCCCCTCCACCTGCATTGTGCTTGTTGAATGAAGGGGAGAAAAAAAAAAGAGGGGGCTGGAGAGATGGCTCAGAGGTTAAGAGCACTGTCTGTTCTTCCAAAGGTCCTGAGTTCAATTCCCAGCAACCACATGGTGGCTCACAACCATCTACACTGGAATCTGATGCCCTCTTCTGGCCTGCAAACATACCTGGGAGCAGAATACTGTATAAATAATAAATAAATAACATTTTTAAAAAAGAAAGAAGAGAGAGATAAAGGGAGGATGTGACTATTTCTAAGGGGTTGAGCTTTTTATTATAGATATACGGGAGGGCACAGACACAAGGCAGAGGCATCTGGGAGAATCCAGAGTGAACATGACCAGCGAACTGAACTAGATACAGGAGAAGAAGCCGGGTAGGGGTGGAGAGCCCAAAGCCAAAAGGAGAATGGAGTGACAAAGTGGGGCAGCCAAAAGGCCACGGGGGGGGGGGGGGGGGGGGGGGGGGGGGGGGGGGGGGGGGGGGGGGGCTGGTGGTGGTGGTGGTATGCCAGGTACTGGAGGCTGAAATCTGAGACTTTACAGGGTCTTCTGTCTGTGTTGATATGTTAATAAGCACCCCAGTTAGCAGTTTGTCCCGGGTTTGAGACCCCAAACATTTACCAAGCTTTCTACTGTGTCATTTGTCTTGTGCCCCTGAGTTCCTATGGAGACTGTAACTTCTGTGCTATGTAATGCAACTGGCTGGGTTTTCTGTGCCCCTTCCTAGAGGGTGAGAATGGCAGGGGAAACACTGTCCTTTGTCCCCCCCCCCAGGTGGCCCTCTGCTCTATGAGAACATCACCTTCGTCTACAACTCGGAACAGCTGAATGGAACTCAGCGGGTTCTCCTGGATAATGTGCTGTCAGAAGAGCAATGCCGGGAGCTGCACAGTGTGGCCAGTGTGAGGATTGGAGGTGGGGGTGGGGACTCTTAATGCTATTCTATCTTGACCCTGCTGGCCATGGCCTGGAGGAGAAGAGACCCTTTGCCAGTCTAGCCTTTGCCCGGAAGGCAGTGTCCTGGAGGGAGGCAGGCCCCCGTGCCAGAGTGTCCTGAGCCTGGAGGGCAACATTTGGACATTAAGCTTAATTTTACGTAGGCTGAAGAGAGGAACGGTGGAGGCGCCTCACAGCTTTGGGGTTGGAATGATCTGAAACTCCCACTGGCTGAATTCTTAGGAGAGTAGCAGTCCAACATGTGACCTGCCTAGCAGAAAAGTCACTGGGGAAATCCCTTTATTTTAACCAGATATTAGCCAGAATGTGAATAGTTTGTATCATGTCCCTACAAAAAAAAGTAGTAGTTTATATTGAGATTGGATCAAAGAAAAATATTCTCTCACTAATTAGAATTGGTTATGCCTGGACCATGGGATTAAATGGTGCTGTGTGATGGTTTGGTCCTGGTGGAGTCTTACTTGTCACTAATAGAGTGTTTTAATTCATTTTATCCTTAGGGAATCATGCTGGTTGGTGATGGGTACCGAGGGAAAACGTCACCGCATACACCCAATGAGAAATTTGAAGGAGCAACTGTCTTGAAAGCACTCAAAGTAATTTATTTGCTTCCACTAAGTTTGGTTTCCTATGGGGATGGCAGAGAGTTCGGAAGGGAGCGAGTGAGAAATGGAAGCTTGGTCGGTGGTTTTGTCCTTCGCTTCTGTGCCGAGGGTCTGTTCTCAGCCTGTGGCTCACCATCGAACTCCACTGATGGCCGTTTTGCTGATTTAGATGACCACTTCCTTCCGGCATCTGTTTACCAAGTTTCGTGTTTCTCAAGTTTGTATCTAACCAAGAACTGTGTGACCGCGCTCCGCAAGGAGCTCGTGAGCTGAAGATGCCATCACTCCAAGATCAGTAACGCTTCTCTTCTCAGGAAGTCTTGTTAGAGAGGAATGAGGAATGCATCATGGGAGATGGGAAGAGAGAACAGTTAGCTTGCTGTACTCTCCCTCTGTGATTAGGAAGAGCCGCTTCGGTGGCTCCCTGTTCTATCTGAACCCACAAGCACATGGTATTTATTATCCCTGGGAGTTGGTGCAGAGCCAGCCAGTCTGTATTCTCTTAATGAAACCTAGAGCCTGTTTGTCTCAAGCCCTCCAGTCAACCCCACGACCTCTAATGTCCTTGGCTTTTCTGGTTTTGCTTCTTTCAGTTTGGTTATGAAGGCCGAGTGCCGCTGAAGAGCGCCCGTCTGTTCTATGACATCAGTGAGAAGGCTCGGAAGATTGTAGAGTCCTACTTCATGCTGAACTCAACCCTGTACTTTTCCTATACACACATGGTCTGCAGAACAGCACTGTCTGGTAGGTTTCCAGAACCTGAACTTGTTCCCTTCCTCCCAGAATGCCAGAGCAAAGAAAAGAATGCACAGCAAGGCTCTATTACGTTCTGGAGTGATAAACTTAGGAGAACGCCATCTGTCTAAAACAGCGAAGATATACTAGCTCTTTTTCTCCATTTTGACTGCTGATGTTCTGGAGGACTCTCATTCTGTTCACATTTCTGTCCATTTCTCATAATTGCTAAGATGTGCAGGAAAAAAAATGCTTTCTTTGCTCTGGGTCTCAGGGACCCAGGAAGCTGGAAACTACAGTTGCATAGAGTGGAGATGCGGAGAGTAACTGGCTCCCACTAAAGAGCATTCTGAGAGGCAGGTGCACATCACTGCTGCTTGTTGTCTTTTTGTTTTTTTGTTTGTTTGTTTGTTTGCTCTTCACTTGCCTCAATGGGAGTGAAGAGAAATATATATGTCAGGCCCTTTATGCTCATGGAGAGTGAGTCAAAACACTTAGTTTACATCCTCACTTCTTCCTTGAATTTTTGTTACCCAACATACACCACAACTCATAACATGAGTGGGATTTACTCAGGTATATATATATATATATATATATGTATTCCATATTTATAGATGAAAAGATGGACATGGCTTGGCCAAAGATTCATATCAAGTCCCTCAGCTGCTGTTTTTTTTTAAATTTTATTTAATCAATTTATTCAGGTTACATCTCAATTGTTATGCCCTCACTTGTACCCTCCCATTCTTCCCTCCTTCCCTCCCTCCCTCCCTCTTTCACCCTATTCCCCTCCCCTAGGTCTATGACAGACAGGGACCTCCTCCCCCACCATATGGTCACAGCCTATCAAGTCTCATCTTGGTATCGGCTGCCTGTTTTTATAGAATCCCATTGCTTTCTGCCTCTCCACCTTTACAAGGGACAGTCAGGAACCGAAGATGACGGTAACATGGTGGGGCATCCACGTCTCGCACATCACGGTGCTCCTGCTCTCCTCGCTGCTCTCCATCCTGCTCGCTCTCACTCTCCCCTGCTCCTTCCCCTGGCAGGCCAGCAGGATAGAAGAAGTGACCTCAGTCATCCCATCCATGCCGACAACTGCCTGCTGGATCCAGAGGCCAACGAGTGCTGGAAGGAGCCTCCTGCGTACACTTTCCGGGATTACAGGTAGGGCTGCTTCGGAGCAGGTGTTTGTGGGATGTGGGGAGCTGCTTTGGTCAGCTTGTTTCCTTGTCCATCTCTGTGAAGCCAAGCTCTCTAGGAGTTAGATGGAGTAGCAGCCAGGACCAAGAAGGAGGCATCTCATTTTTATCTTAAGTATCATGTACATTTTGTCTTTTAATTTAATTTATTTGGCTTTTTCAAGACAGGATTTCTCTGTATAGCCTTGGCTGACCTTCACTGGCTTCGTAGACCAGGCTGGCCTCGAACTCATATTGATCCACTTGCCTCTGCCTCCCAAGTGCTAGGATTAACTGCATGAGCCACTACACCCAGCACATTTTTGCCTTTTTAAAAACTAGACAACTTGCCTTACAAGTCAGTTTGTTTTATGAAGGCATGCCATCTTGCATGCGTTTCATACTCTAAAAGCACAAGGGCATGGCCTCTGGACGTACATAACACGTTATCACATACATGTTATTCACACTCACCAAGAACTGCAGCTGTGTTTTTTCCTTAAGCGAATGAAACTCTTATCTTTAAGGGGCTGGCCACTGTGAGTTTGACCATGCTCCAGTGAGTATATGGGCAACACAAGTTAGACTTGATTTTTGTTTTTCTCCTCTTGGGGGGGGGTGGGCATCATGAAGAGGAGCACCTGCCAGGACCGGGAAATGAGTGTGATCAGGGTGCATGATGTGAAATTCTCAAATAATCAATAAAAATATTACATTGGGAAAAAGAAAAGAAACTAGAAACTCAAAGGGGAATATTGTTGTATAGATGAGGGGATAGATGTGTTAGCGCTTGAAGAGACGATGTCCTGCTGTCACGAATTATATTTAATAACACGCCAGTTGTTGCTATATTTTATCTTATTGAAAACATTTAGTGGGCAGTCCCTATCTTCACAGCCAGGCGAGGTCATAAGGAATTCATTGCCTAAGCTAAAGAAAGAAAAGACCATCCCCTGGGGTGACTTTTGTATGTGGGAAGGAGAGAATTACAAGCAGTGTGCATGGGTTTAGAGGGCTATCTGAAATAAAGCCTCATTAGGTGTTGACAGTGTTCAGCGAGCTTTGAAATGAGGCTAAAACCATATGAAAATGCAATAAGCACACATCAGGCATATAATCCAGACTGTCCCTGAGCTTAAATTCAGGGGTTTGGAGGGTCAAAGGCAACTTAACATTCAGGCTGGCCCCTTCATCACTAGTCTTCAACATTTTCCTGTGACGCTGGTCATTTGAATTTTGTCATATTGTCATTTGAATGCCCACCTCTTCTTTACAGCGCTCTCCTGTACATGAATGATGACTTTGAAGGAGGAGAATTCATCTTCACCGAAATGGATGCTAAAACTGTGACTGTGAGTAAGCCTCTTCCTCAAAAGTGATTTGCTATTCTTCCTTCAGTATCTCCATCTTCCCAAGAGCTTGCAGACTGTTGCATTTCAAATGCCTCTAGGCTCAAGAATCCAGGAAACAAATAGAGTCCTGGTAGCTTATAGCTAATAAAAATACTAAGCATAGGTCATTAGTTCATTGAGCAATAGGGACTTTTAAGGACTTGATCACAATCGTATAAATAGTGTTAGACTTGGAATCAAAGCCTAGAGGCTCTGGTGCCCTGGAAAGAAATCCTACAGGAACATTCAAACATCAGTTCCTAAGTTACCCACTGCCAGGACAAGTCCATGGCTTCAAGTAGCCACCATGCCTAGATGGAGCATCAGCTTCCAAATGTGTACATGTATGCATGCAAATTTGTATATGTAATTAGTATAATAAGCCATGAACTTTTACCTCCAAATGCATATGTATACTCGCAAATAGTCAAATCAAAATGTCACAGTCAACCGTTTTATTTCGCATTCAAACTAATGCCTTCAGAAACCAGCCTCCTTACCACTCACAGGCAATATGAGTTGACTCTGTTGGTCCTTGAGCCAAAGATTAAACACCCTGTAAGAACACTAAATCTCAAAATGTAGAATTTATGAGTTATAAATTGACTGTGAGGCCCTTTTTCTTTCTGCAAAATTTAAGGACTTGGTACCTGTGCATGATGCACTTCCAAGTTTTGGCATTGTGTAAGCAATTCTCATGGTTTGTGCGTTCAGTCTTAGCTTGCACATTTTTTCTCAACAGGGAAATATTCATAGGTAGTCATGGAACACGACAGTGGTATAAATGGGTGATATCTCAGGCTCTCTATCAGTGGCTTAAAAGGGATTACTATGAGAGTGTGGAAATAGAACCCATAAAGACAGTTATAATTCAAAATATTTCATGAAATTGAATGCAACAATGTATAATCAAACAATATATACTCACTTTTTGTTTAAAAAGTATGTAGTTTGAGGCTTTACACTCTGAGAAAATACACAAAGATTGATGAACTTGGGTGTAATTTAAATCCTTGCAAATGAGTCTTAACTTTTGGAAGAGTTGTGTGCAGAAAATATTTTATTTCCAAACTCCCAAAACATAAAAACTGAGGAAAATCAGACAGATGGTTGCAGATTCCTTTGCCTCTACTCCATCTAGTGGCCATATTTGGAAGTGCCCAGTGATTGATGCTGCAGCGCCTTGACACTTCGTAGCTCAGCCCCATTCTTGGTTGAGTGTAAGTTAAGCACTATCTTGCAGCTTCTACTGCAAAAGTGGGGGTGTTCCCCGTGCACGGCTCCACAGTTCTAATCACCTAGGCATCTATCGCAAGACCCAGAATCTACTTCCCTCCACAAAGTGAAAGAAAAGATGTTAAGCTGCTAATGGAAAAGCTCAATACCACTTCACATTCATACATGCAGCAGAGTTTTAGGGTTTTTGTAGATAATTAAAATGATCAGGTAGGGATTCTTAAAAATGAGGACTTCCCATCTCCCTCCTTTCCCATAACAAACTTAATCCAATCTCAGGAGGAATGGGAAGGTTTCCTTTCTCCCTTCCCCACATTGGATACTGAAGGACAGAGTTCGGTTCCCAGCACCCGCATCCGGTGGCTCATGACTGCCTTAAACTCCAGCTTCTGGGAACCCATGGTTTCTTCTGAACTCTATGGAAACCTGAACACATGTGTACGACCACCACTACCACTACCAAACACACACACACACACACACAATTCCTGGGGTTTGTAATATTGATTTTGCCTACTTCTGGCTTCCCACACACAGTCTCAGGACAAGAGTATAACTTATGTAGCATCCAAGGACTTTAGGAAACAATCCAGACACAGCCCCAAAAGGGTTAGAAAGAAACAGTCCCTTAACTGTGGAATGTACCTGTATTTACCTCACCCTTCATCCCACATTGTCCAGGGCCACAGTTGTTCGCTTGCTGCATGTGTCCAAGCCCAATGAGGTGAGTAAGCATCCATTCTCCCTAAAGGATACAAAGTGGTCTCTACCTTCCTACATGCCTGTTGAGACACAGGACCACAGCCTCTAATACTCAGCTGCCTACCCTTGCTCAGCCTTAAGAGTCTCCTGTTAATTTTGCACTGCAGCTTAGGTCCCAAAGCTTGCTGGCCACTCAGCCTTCTGTTGACTTTTGGGCAAGACAGTACACTGAGAGAACACACAAGCAGGTCACCCCAAGGGATTGTGTGGGTGTTCAGCTAGAGAATTACCAAGGATGACCATGACCTAGGCCAACAATAAAAGGTCTGTGGGACCCATCGTGTCCTGGTTTCCTTCTAGTTTCATGGGTATTAAAATGAATCTCCATCTTGAGCATCAATGAACTGATAGTGCCAAGAGCTGTGGTGGAGCACTGAAGTGGAAGGTGTGTGCCCTTGAATGGGTACCTGTCCCCACAGCCCGTGCCATGTGATTCCCACGTGCACGGGACGTGCCATACGTGTTGCTTCAGTGCTTTTAGTATATAAAGTGAATGTTATTTAGAAACCTTTTATATTTTTGTAGGTAGAAAGTTGAGATAATCTTTGTGTTTTTCAACGCATAAGGCCCCATTGCTCTTTGCTTCAAAATCTAACCCAAATAAGTAATTGCACGGAAGGAAATGGTACAAAGGCACATGGTGTAGGAACTGAATGCCTAATTTTTCATTTTGTTGCCAGGCCTCTATAAAGCCGAAATGTGGGCGAATGATCAGCTTCTCATCTGGCGGCGAGAACCCTCACGGGGTGAAGGCGGTCACCAAAGGCCAGCGCTGTGCCGTGGCACTGTGGTTTACCCTAGACCCTCTATACAGAGAGCTGGTGAGTTTACAGCTGCTGAGAAGGCAGCCCAGCTCCCTGGATTGACCACCTTTTAAGGGCCTTTGCTTCATTCCTAATCCTGTAGTGAGAGCTGGAAAAAAAAAAAAAGAGGAGTTGTGACGGCACTTTTTACCCAGTTGAGTTTTACCCATGAAGACATTTGCAGAAATAGATCTATTCATGCACCTTGGTTGTCGCAAGGAATGTTGAGTATTGACCTCACTGACACACTGTACCACTGGCAGCCAAGGACTGTCTCCTGGTCACCAGAAAGGTTAGGAACGCATCAAAATAGCACTGACCAGTTTCTGAAGCATGGGTGCGAAAGGACAGAGGGAGCTGGAAGATCATTATTATTTGTAAAGTTATTAAGTTAAAAGTTGTAATACTATATTTGAATTGTCTGGGAGACTTACTGTTCCCATCTGTCAAGAGGCCTGAAGTCCTGACCCACAGGCAGAATAGAAACTCCAGGGAGAAAATAGTCAGGCTCCCTTTGGGGAGTAACTTCCAAGTCTTCTCCTTGAGATCCCCTGGGTTTATCAGCTTGAAAATAGCCCTCAGAACTCCACCGGAGGTCAAGAGACTGATGGCAGAGGTCACTGAAGGTGGACCCGAAGCCAACATAGAAGTCTACTCACGACGTCAGAGTCTACTGAAGACCTGAGTGCAGATGGAGACATGAAATTCTAGTTTACCCCTTTAAAGATTTGTATGTTGTTTTTGTTGTTGTTGTTGTTGATGATGATGATGATGATGATGATGATGATGACGACAATGATGATGAGACAGGATCTCTCAGTGTAGAAATGGCTCTCCTGGACTCACTTTGTAGTCCAGGCGGGTTTTGAACTCACAGGGATCCTCCTGCCTCTGTTTCCTGAGTGCTGGGATTAAAGGTGTGCACTAAGCACAGCCACAGGTGTATCTAATTTTTAATTATGCATGGCTACGTGCTCGTGTGAGTGCAGTGGAGTTCTGACGAGGATGCCTCGCCTCCTGGAGTTAGAGTGAGCCACACGACATGACAATTGAGGACTAACCAACAGCCTTTGCAAGAACCCTGTGCATCTTAAACAAGGTCATCCCCCAAGCCCCTGACGTTCTAGTCTCAAAAAGTTGTCACACATATTTTTCCTTTCAATTTATAAATTGTATCCAGTTTCAGCAGCAGAAGGTTAGAAATATCCCCCTTTCCATCATCAGAAACAGCATTCTCCCCCACACTCTCAAAGCATTTTCTTCATTGCCTGGTGGGTCTTTAGGGTGCAGAGGTGAACAGGAGATAGCCCTGGGCTACAAGGGAGGTCTAGCAGCTAGGAAAGGGATATACTGCAGTAGCATCATAAGTGGGAGCTGTGAGGACAGCTTGCATTAGCTCAGACAGGGAGATGACAGCCTGGCACAGAAGGACAAAAATGGAGACAATGGATAGAAGCCAGCAGAGCCCAGAGCACTTTGTGGGAAGCACAACAGCCTCCTTCACCTGTAGTTTCTCTTTCCTTGGGTTTTAAATCTACAGAATGCCAGCACCACTACCCCTGTGTTAAGGTCTGGACAACAAATTGTGGAAAAATCAGCAGCCTATTTTAGTATTAATTTTATAGCATTTTATATCCATCACTCCCACACAATGCACTGCATTTATAAAAACCATTAATGCAAACCTAGTTCTCTGCTTCTTCCTACACGAGTTGCTTCAACACCAGTGTTAAAGCTTCATGGAAAAGTACTGAGAAGTGTCTCCACTCTTCAGGCTGTGGCGGCACCTAGTGGTCAAAGTAGGAAATGACAACCACCTCTTAGCGTTGCTAATGGAAAATTTTCTCCTCTGCCTTGAGTCCCAGGAATCACCTGAGGCTCTAACGCATAGAAAACTTAACACCTGATTCCTACCTTCAGATGTTCTTATCTAATTATGTATGAAGCTATCGAGTACCCGGAGTTAAAACTTTCCCAGATGGTTCTAATATGTAACAAAGTTTGTGAATCTCTGATTTAAACCCAGACTTAAATCGGATCCCTGAACAAAGAAAGTCAGACAAAGAAACAAATAAGTAAAAGGTTGTTTGTATAAATTACTGAATGGGTGTGGTGCCACACACGCCTTAATCCCAGCACTTAGGAGGCAGAAGAATGCATATATCTGAGTTCGAGGCCAGAGCGAGTTCCAGGACAGTCAAGGAAATCCTTTCTCAAAACAAAACAAAGCAAAACAAAAACAAACAACAACAAAAAACAAAACAAAACAAATAAACAAAAACCAAATAAGTACATACATACATACATACATACATACATATATATATATGCAATACTCCTCATCTTCAGGAATTATCCAGTCACATGCAAACATAAGTATTAGATGTTGTGTCAACACGTGGCTTCCTTCCCTTGAGGAGAACCATGCACTGGTGTTTCTGGTGGCCACCGAGTGTGAAAGCTTCACATGCGTGTGAGCTTGCTGAGCGGCCCACTTTCAGAAGCAACTGTGCGGTTTTCCATTATTCAGTGCGTTTCTTCCTCTTAGTTTCCGGCGTGCGGCATCATTGTCAACTCCCAGTCCCTGCTGGGCAAGAGCCAGCATATGGTTATTCTTATAATTCAGTGTGCTGGAAACTGTTCTAGGGAGTGCCGATGGGGACTAGAAATTGGATAGGACACAACTTCTACTTTGTGGAACTTAAAGTCAAGCCAGAGAGATGCTAACAGGGATCCAAGTTAGTAAAACCCTAGGAGAGTTTTGTAAGGATTGTCTACAGCAAATGATGACTTGGGGACATAAAGAATCAGTCAGGGAAGATTTAATTTGGAAGGCGGGGTTGGCAATAAGCCTTGTTAGCTGGGCTTCCTTAGTGGGAAGCACTTTCGGCTTCCATCCATATAAATGATTCTCCTTTAATATCATAGAGCCCTCGATAGTGGGTAGTAGGTTTTATAGGCACAGGAAATATATCAGTGACGAAGAAAATGAGCTTCCTCTCTCTCTCTCTCTCTCTCTCTCTCTCTCTCTCTCTCTCTCTCTCCCCTACATTCTAAAAGGAGAAAAAAGGACAATAAAATAAGCAAAAATATGTAAATGATCAGAAGACTGTTTTTCAACACCAATGAGTGATATGCAGAAGAAAGAACATAACTGACTTAACTGTAGGTAGTAGACAAACTATGTTCAAATGCGTGATGTGTGAGCTGCAGCACTGCAGGGGAGAGGGGAGTATTCCAGGCAGAGGACAACTTGTAAAAGACAGACCAGAGATAAGAGGTTTGGCATAGAGTAATCAGGAAATAAAAATCGAGCTGAGAGAATGCTCAACGCCATAGCTCCCACCTTGCACGTGCACGCTTCGGGGTCCAAACCCTAGCACCAGGAAAACAAACAAACAGAAAACACAGCTCTCAGAAGGAGGTCAGAGTAGCTAGGACATTTTCTAAAAGATGAGCATTGGGCGTGAGGGTAAGATGGAGGCAGGGGCCACACGTCACATTAAGACATGTGGGTTTCATTCTGGCTGCCAAGAAGCCATTGCGGCCACCGTCCATTCTCCACACCCCCCATAAGCTCCCCTAGTCCTAGGGAAAGCCTGGACTGAAAAGATGGCTCCAGCCATTCCTTTAGAGGACTGTCACATGTAAATGATGGTCTACCCACAGGGGAAGGTTGCCTGTGAAGTTTGGAGGATGGCATGCTAGACTGGCGTGGGGTAACAGAAAATGCAGACTCTACTGAAAGCATCCGAGGGAGCATTTTTGCCCAGATTAGGGCTGGGAAAGTATTTCGACAATGAACCATCAGAGACATTTAGTCAATCTAGAGTTGTGGTAGAAGGTAAGCCGAGAGGCAGGGCACAATAAGAAGGAAAAAATAAAAATAAAAACCCTATAGCTCACTACGAAAACAGAACCTGGGCCCAGCTGAAGAATTGTGAGCCCCTCGTAGGACAACGTTGCCCTTGACATAAGGAAGAATGTCCACCAGGAGCCTAAGTGAGGAGTGAAACTTGTTTGGAACCTTCTAGAGTACTTAACGAGAAGGATCCTAACAGGTTGCTCTTAAGACACGACACAGCTATTTACAGGAACTTTTACAATGTTCAGACACAACTTTAGTTCTCACCGCGTGAGGACATCTTGTAGACTAAGTCTTAATATTTACAGTAAGCAGGAAAGTCCCCCTGCTGTCCTCTCTTCTCATTCTTCTCTCCGTCTTTTCTCTCTTCTCCCTCTCAAATGTCAATGGCCTAAAACAAGGCTACAGCCATTCTCTATAAAGAGATAGGGACAGAAACAGGACACAGAAAAGCCAAGGCCAAAAGTCTTATCAAGTGCAGGAGACAAGGTCCAGGCTTTTCAGGCAAATGCTGAGCTACAGTAGTTTTTGCTTGTTTCTTTGTTTGCTTTGCTTGTTTTGTTTTTTTCTGAGAGACAGAAGTCATGAGGGGGAGCATGGCAGAGCTCAGGGAGCAATGGCGAGCTCAATCTGAGCACTGAGTTGAGGGGGCGATGGTGATGGGGCAGTGAGACAGAAAGGGGAGAAAGCTGATGTGCGGATGAGGCTTCCTCCTCAAGAGACACCTGAGAAGGTCATTGCCTCGAACCTGGGCACGTGTGGTGAGTGGCCCGGTTTGGATGAAGCAGCCTTATCCCTGACTAGAAGTAGCGACAATCTGTGCACAGATGGCTGGCTGGAAGTGTGGGGGAAGCATCTGCTGCCTGGGCTGCTTATTATGCCTGTAGCAGAAATGTGTCAATTGTCTTTTTTGCAGGAGCGGATACAGGCTGATGAAGTGATTGCCATCCTGGATGAAGAACAGCGCGGGAAACATGGACTGAATATTAACCCCCGAGATGAGCTATAGAAAAGAGAGTGTTCTATTGACTATTTATTTAAATTGATAATCTTATGAGAACTGTTTTATTTTTGTACAGAGCCGTGGTATAAATTAACAGGACACTGGGCATGGCTAGATTCCTCCGCTGTGCTTAGCTGTGCTCACTTTGCCTCCTTCCTGTCTTCCTTGCGTTTTCTTCACTTTCTCATTAATGCGGGCGCGCCCGCAAGCACACCTCACACCCAGAGTCACATCCCACAGGTAAACAAACAACCCAAATATACTATAGAAACACACACACGCCAGTCACACACTGTACAAACTTCCAAACACGCCACACAGACATAAACACACCCAAACGCATATGGCCCAGATACACAAACACTACATCTCTCTCTCTCAGACACACACAGTCATACACGCATACATACCATTACCATACACATACATACATAGATATAGATATATACACATGTGCATGTGTGCACATGCGCGCATGCGCGTGTTTGTGCACACACACACACACACACACACACACACACACACACACACACAATATGCTGCATATCCAGAAGCTCAACACCATAGGCTGGTATTCAGCACCCCCATGACTAGTGTGCGCCCCAGGTCTAAAGTTGGTGTGTGAATTGACCTCAGGCCTCAGTGCTTGCTGCTTTCCCCGCCCCCCCCCCACCCCCCCGTGGCCTCTCATGGTGCCGATGGCTAAGAGTTCAGACTCTTAACAGCAAGCTTGGCTTGTGTTGATGAGCCCCTAATTCAGTCTGCCGGGGCATAAGAATCACAAACAGCAGCATCTTTCAGCCTTGATGAAGCCACCACTGGAATAAGGACTGTGACCCGGGGCTGCCGTGCATGGAACTTAGGATCCTGTTTTCAACAGAAGTTTTGCTTCCCCTCCACAGCGCTCTGTAAGAGTCAGCCCCTGAGTCGTCCCTGAATGGTCACACAGAAGTTCCAGCAGCAAAGGTTCACCCCAGTGATCATGAAGGAAGAACATTTTTAATCCCCCTGCCTCAGGCGCTATGGCTCCCGCTACTGGAGAGGAGATGCTGTTGGTGAAGAGTCACTTCTCTCCTGCTGCTCCTTGTCTGCCTCTGTCGGACAGCCTCTTCTTAGTGCTGCTGTGGGCTCACAGAGGCACGCTGTGTCTGGGTTGCTTAATAAAGGGAGCCTGTGGCAGCTTTTGTCTCCTCATATGTGCCCGTTTTATCTTGCAATGATGGTTTTGTAACTGTCTGGGACAACCCAGGAGTGATGGACCCCGACAATTTTGCTAGCAGACAGTGGGCAGCAAGAAAGTAGGTAGCATGCTCTGGAAGGACCAGAACTGGCTAGCAAGCTGGAGTGTACATTCAGAGGACTCGAAGACTTAGGGTTTCACTGCAAAGGCTCTGCTCTGTCTTATTCTAGCCTCTGGGAGCCTGTGGCATGTCTAGCCACACCCACTCTTGCAATGTGCACTAGTCAAGGTGAGGTTTACATTCTGCCGCTTGTGACCTGGTTAGTGCTATGGATATTTGTTCTCTGAAATTGAGATTCAACTATAGGGCTGTGTGCTGTCGGCCTTCTGCCGCCAAACCAAAATTCTGTCTGCATCTCTGCCATGGAAGAATGGAAAAAGCCCTCAATTCCCAAGTGATCTAGAGCGACTCATTTCCTCATTCTGGGCTCCAGTTTCCTTTTCTGGGGGAAAAAAAATGGTGTAATTCATTATAATTGTTTCCAAAACCGTATGCCTTGCTCAAGATACACACCAAATGCAAACAAATAGCAAGGCTAATTTTAGGAATATTAACAAACATGGGCAAACTTCTTTCTGGTAGCATCTGGGAGTGGCAAATGAGGTCACTACAGGTGTATGCAGTTATGAAATGTTCAACTCAAGTCCAGGATTAACAGTTTGTGATATGTGAAGAACTGGATTTTTATTTGCTTGCTCTCCAGCGCAAAGCCCTTGCTGGCACTCAGAATCCATGATAGGTGGATCTGGACAAGGATCTAATTTCTGTTTTCTGGTAACAAGACATCAACAAAGGAATCAGTCTTTGGCTTCTCACAGTTCTTGTTTCCTGGGTGTGCTGGTGTCCTGGGAGAGGCAGCGGCTTCAGGCCGGAGTGTGCCATCCAGCCAGTAGAGCCCTCGGTAGGCGCCAGTGTCCCGTGAGATCTCATCTTGTGTCACACTGACAGCAGGGAGTGGCTGTTCCTGCTCTGCTGGTTCGCCATGTTGCCTTACACCTGGAACATGGAGGACGCACTAAAGCATTCACTTTTTAATCTGCTCCACATCAAACCATGCATAATTTCATTCAAATGTTTAGGGAGTGCCATCAGATGACCTAGGAAAGCCAAATTCAGAAATTGGAGTCGGTATGTTACACCATCCTGTTTACAGGTAAATGGAAAATCCCATTCGGAGTTGTGTTGCTTTGAGAGCTGAAGAAAGCCACAGAAATTACAGTTCAATTCCTTTTTTTCTCCCTGGGCAAAATCTGAGGCTCAGACATGATCTTGTGCTGAAAGAATTAAAGCAGACAGGACCAGAACTAGAGCCAGGACTGTTGGAATGGGGAATGGGAGAATGCCTCGCATGTGGCTTCATCAACTTAGAGGACTGTTACCTTTTCCTCTTTGGCCAAAGGTGGGCCTTTTTCACGCATCCATGCATGCCTCTACAGGTGTGGGTCCTTACACCAGGACTCCTTTTTCCAGTTTACAGAGAAGGACTCTCTACTCAAGGAAGCCCAGGCAGCAAAGCCCTACTTTGATCACTTAGGGCCCATTTGTCCTTTCCTTTGTAAAAGCTCTATACTTCACAGGGATTTCTTTTCTTTCTTTCTTTCTTTCTTTCTTTCTTTCTTTCTTTCTTTCTTTTTTTCATTGTAATATCATATCAGATGGTTCTACTCATTTACGTGCTCACTACTGAGGAAGCCATGGCTGTTCCAAGCATGGGAGGTGATACCCATTTAACAGGTGAAGACAAGGAGAGCAGTCCCTTGACTAAAGAGCACAGGGCTGGAGAGAGAAACAAAATCTTCCGAGAGAGAAGAGAAACCATATTACAACAGTTGCTCTCTCCGTCACCTCCACAGGCCTGTCTACTATGCCATCAGAGAAAAGGGGTTTACTTTATTATTTTAGACACTCAAGAAAACTCTTCTTTTCCTGCCAACCGTTGTGTGACAGATGGCTTCCATTTCCTTCTGTCCCATGAGGTACACTGGACACAAGTCTCTAATTCAACTGGATTCCTTCTCATTCGTGAGACATACCTAATGCCCAGCACAGCTCCTGACTGGAGTAATGATGATGGGTCGGTGTCTTCTTTTCTCTCCCTCAAAGGCAGAAATGGTCTTTGACTTAAGTTTGGGAAGGACTGACCTGGGATATGAAGTGCTTTCCGCACAGCCTACCTTCCCACTGACAGGAACTCTCCGTTTCCCTGGCTTTTCATCGCTAGCACGTAAGTAACACTTCTTTGGCACTTGTTCAGCTGAAGAGGAGCCATGAAATGAGTCAGTTCCATTTAATCATATATATACCTGTGAATTTTAATTGAAGTACAAATGCTGAATTATTTCACATAAGACAGCCACAGGGAACAACTCCCTCACTGACGTCAAGGAAGGAGTAATGGGGCCACCTCAGCAACTCCCCATGCCAAAGAGTTAAGCATCCTGAGGCAGCTGACAGTGCTGTAGCTGAAAAGTGGAGGAAGGTAGAACTGATCCCTCACACCCGAGGTCTTGGGAGCAAAGAGGATCCATTTGGCAAAACATCCCAAACTACAGGCCAGGGTTCTCCTCGACTCTCTGTCAAGAAGTCTGTGGTGTGAATTGACCTCCCTACACGGTCCTGGCAGCCCACCTGGCAATCATTTGCCCCCAGATAATTCGATGTTTTCAATCAGAGACAGTGGGGCCTGTTTGGTTCTTAACCTGGTCGACATCTTCAGACACATTGAGACAAGTCATGTCAGCCAGCTTTGAGCTCTCTGCTCGGCTGGAGCACTGTCTCCATCAGGCTGTCTGGGTGCCTGTTGCCTCCTCCGCCTCCCTGCAAATCACAGTGTGTTCTGTGCCCACCACTGTCCCAACCTCTGAGACTAAACAATTCCAAGCACAGAAGGATTGGATGATTGACAGCAGAGGCCATGGGAAATGTTGGAGTGAGTAGATCATCTCTGGTTTGGAAATCTTATGACGAAGCCACAACACAATAAATAACTGAGGAACATATTTCCTGAAACACGGGAGGGGAGATATGATTGACTCCACTCATTGTAAAAATACATTTCCTGGCCATAATGTTTATACATCTGGAGGAAGGGGAAACAAGGAAAAGAAGATATATCCTGCTTCTCCTTCCTTCAGAGGCCAGTGAGCAAAAGCATCTAGGAGAAAGGTTGGGAACCATTCCTGCTAACTGCCTTTCTTACTTGCTCACTCATCTTCTGTCCTCAATATGTAAGAGCAAGTAGTATTTCCATCTCAGCCTCTATTTCCACCTTAGACTGGATGTTAACCATATTTATATGTAGAATTCCCTGCTCAGGCTCCTCTTCTCAGACTTGGGGGCCTTCCCTCATGAAGTCAGGTCCCTGACATAGGACCTAGAAGTCCTATCAACCTTCTGGAAGTCCTATAGACCTTTTATAGTTAAAGCCTTCTCCTTTCCAGGTTCATGTTTTCACCTTTGAGCTTTTGTCTGATGGCGGGTGGGGTAGAAACAAGGACTGGGCAAGAAGAATTGCTGGCCATGTCTCATCTGTTTCCACTCATGAACCATATGTCCCATTGTTTAGAAGACTTATAATCACAGTTGGCATTTGTAAAGTATTTTATGGTCTTGAAGCACTTGGCATTCATATATAAGTACATAATTATGAGAGACAGTAATGCAATCTCTATGCTGTAAATAGGGGGAAAGGGGAAGTCTCGGGGAAGACGGTGAAACTAAGCCCTGATCACAGTGAGTTCACTTTTCAGATAGTCTGGAGTCGCTAGGCTAGGCAAGAAACTTAGAATGAGGTGGGAGCAGGGGAGGACAGAAAGTAAAGTGAGGGGGAATCAATGTTAATGAATTGGAAATATAAAATAAATACTCTAGCATAGGAATCACATTAGACGTAGGGCAGAAAGGCCAGATGAATTCAGGGAAGGGATTGGTTGGGATGGCAAAAGATTTACAAAGGTGACAGTTGAACTGGTCCTGCTATATATAAGCAGATGTGGCCCTTGAGCTCTCACTGCACCACTGCCCTCAAGTGAGTGGTCCTTAATGCAAACAGAATGGCTTCTGGAGGCCTAAAATACTGAGCCTTTGAGAGTTCACACTGGAGTTGTTGTTAGGGGGTAGGGTGGAATAAGATCTTTACTGCAGATTGCCTTAGGAAAAGACTTTAATGAGTGCTGTGAAAATCCAAATAAATACCAGGTAAGGAGGAAGTTTTATTTCATTCCCTGGCAAGAGAGGTATTATTTAAGTGGGTGGAGTGGAGCCCTGGGGGAGCATGCTTCCTACCCAAGAGGAGAGGAGAAGCTACTGTTAGAAGTGGCTGAGAGAGGCCCTCACACACACAGCCCAAGCCCATAGCCCCACCTGCAGTGTTGCCTCTGCCTAGGAAGCCATGGAACCCTCTGGCCCACATACCCTGGGGCCAGGCTACTCACACTGGGACTAAGGAGGCCATCCCAGGCCTGAACCACGTCTGAAAAGCTGAAAGTGTTTGGTAAGTTCAGGGTGGGGTGGGGACATATGTGCCCAGTTCAGGACATCTTTCCCAGTGGTACAGAGAACAGGGCTTCAGAGTCCTTGGGAAACACAAGAAGAAAATGATCTTCAGCTGGAGTAAATGCAGCCACTTTGCCTTATTTAAAACCAAGGGGTCAACTAGGCCATTACACAGCTTGTGCCCCATCACATTTTGTTTGTTCTCTCTACCTGCTTTTGGCCTGTTCACCGTTGCAAATGCCTTTGAAGGTCTTAGGCAAGAATATTTCTTAGATTTAGAAGAATTCAGAGTCCCTGAGGCTCAGAAACTGACTTCAAGGCTTCTGGTCACCGGGACAATGTTTAGGTTTCCCATGACAGCCCGCACTGTTTGGCAACATCAGCTAAGCGTGCACATGCTTTCCCTGCCTATTTTAAAGTTCAGAGTTTCAAGATATGTTTTCCTTGTGAGATAATATGAAGATGAATTAGTATACTTCATTGAAGTTAATGTTGGTAATTAATAACAACTGTATTTCCTACCTCCCAGTATTTGACACAAACAATGTCGCATATTTACATACTTGGCTTCTGAGCACTCTTCATGTATTTTATTCCACTGATAAAAACTTTTGATTCAAAATTTGTCTTGTGCCTAAAGAAGTGCAGGATTAAAGATGGAGTAGAGATTGAGGGAATGGCAAACCAATGACTGGCCCAACTTGAGACCCACCAAAGAGAGCCAACCTCTGGCATTATTAATGATACTCTGCTATGCTTGCAGACAGGAGCCTAGCATAACTGTCCTCTGAGAGGCTTCATGCAGCAGCTGATGGAAACAGAAACAGGGACCACACAGCCAAAGAGGTGGAGCTTGGGAGGGTCTTATGGAAGACTGGGAGGAAGGATTGAGGGAGCTGGATGGGTCAAGGGCAACACAAGGAGACCTACAGTGCCATCTAACCTGGGCCCATGGGGGCTCACAGAGACTGAACCACTAACCAAAGAACCTGCATGGGCTGGACCTAGGCTCGCTACACATATGTAGCAGTTGTGCAGCTTGGTCATAATGTTGGGCCCCTGACAATTGGAGCAGGGCCCCTCTCTGGCTCTGGTGCCTGTCTCTGGATCCATTTCCCCTAGCTGGGCTGCTTTGTCTGGCCTCAGTGGGAGAAGATGGGCTTAGGTCCTGCTATGGTGTGACAAGGTGGGTTGGTACCCATGGTGGGGAGGGGGCCTCCCTTTCCTGAAAAGAAGGGGAGGGGGAAGGAGGAAGGGAAGTATAAGGTGCGGACTAGGAGGAGAGGAGGGAGGGGCTGTGATCAGGCTATGAAGTAATTAAATACATACATACATACAAGAAAACAATAAATAACTTTATTCTGCTCTTCAACTATGTATCAAAAGTTACCATTTGAGCCTCTGTTGACTAGAGAGTGCAGACACCAGGCAGAATGTGCTACTAGTCTGCTTCCTTTAATAATGGGTTACTAGGTTTCCCCCGAAAGCCAGGTACACTGGGTTATTACTCACATACAAGAGAAAAAGAAACCTGGGGTAGGTAAAAGCTGACTTAAGCCAGTTCCCGTGGAAACACCAAGTGGATATGTTACAGTTCTGACAAGTAGGAGGCAGGGGAATGACCCAGCGTTATTTGACCTTAGGCCTCACCCACTTCTGCACACTCCAGTGGAGATCCTGAAGGGTGACTCCTCCCAAGATGGCAGCCACCCTGGCTTTGAGCATCTGTCTGACTGAGCTCTGTTCAGACACGCTCTGGTTTCCTCACAGAGCGCTTCCAACCCTCTCTGAACTTCCAGGCCGCAGGGCTGAGTGCAGGGTACAGATTTTTCCTTCCAGACATTTGGCTTCTGAGTGAAGGTTTTTTTTTTTTTTTTGTCTCTAAGGGTAATAAAAACACATCAGATGTGTTCCCTGTACCAGGAACTTTGCTTTGAAGCGCTTGGTGAGCCACTTCAAAGGCTAAGTACGAGAGAGGGGTGTGTTGCGTCCCGGGGACTCTGAGGCGTGCCTACCCACCGGGACACGTTGCCCACTAAAATCCGACTGTCATATATGACTAACTGTCATGTTGAAAACTTTAAACCAGTCTGTCTTCAGAATCAGCACACAGACTGTATCTTTATATCTAGAATCCCGCGGAATAAAGCCCTCATGTGCAGAAAGATGGACAAATTAAAGAGAAAGATAGTTTGGCCATCTGCCTTTCTGTCGTAGACTGAAGCTGGGCTTTGGCTCTCTACAGCAAGTGGGGCTGAAAGGATCAAGCCAAGAAAGAGACAATAAGAAAAAGTCATGGCCATGACAGTAATGTTTACAGACCAGCAAAGGAAGGTCAGATACTGACAGGAAGTCATTTCCTCTGCACCTACATGTCCTATTTTACAATGTGCTGAAGTTAGTTAAAGGTTAGCATGGAAACACAAGCTCATATCCAGGTCCCCCTTGACACCTCTTGTGGCTTTTGACTAGCTCTTAAATAATGGACATTGCTACTCCTTTCTGTTTTAAAGTATTTGTCTGTGAAAGAATAGGCTACCTCTCTCACGAGGACACTTATTTGAGATTATAGATGAAAATGCCCTGAATTTAGCATGCGATCCCTAAAAGGCGAGGGTCATTTTCACTATCTAACACAAAGCAGCAAGAGAAGAGGCCTGGGGGTGTCCCCTAGTGGCATTTTAGCAGTTTTCTGGTCATGTTGCTGATTGTCCATGAACGACTTCAGATGGCTCAAATCAGTTTTCCAATAACACTCAGAAATAACCTCTGGTCGTAAAGAACACATGTGTTGCCCTGGTACAGACACGGGAAAAGAGGAACTCATTACATAAAATGAAGGGTAGTCTCACCACAAACTGGACATCTACCACCTGTGTGGAAAGCAGAAAGCTGAGCTCCTACAACCACCTCGCAGGACCTTTTGACTTCCTGGCTTCATCAAACAAGTGGCATTCCAGCTTCTCTCTCAGTTCCACTCCACTCCAGGCATTGTGAAAGGCTAGGCACTTTCTACCAATTTCACCTACTGTCCTTCCACTATTGTTCTACTGCATACTTTTCTTCTGTGTAGAAAGCATGAGCCACTGGTCAGCAGCAGGGGGCACTATTAACGTATTTTGCAAGGAGGGGTTAAAAAGTGGATGTCTCTGCATTCATTTGTTCACCCACACAGTCACTGTGTTAAGACTTGATTTAACACCCATGGTGTGTTTTTCAGTTCAGAGGGATGTTAAATAAACATAAGATGTGGCGTTTATAGATCAAGAGAGATGACCATGCACAATATAAGACGATATGCTGGTACCTGCCCGAATACAAAGGATGTATCATTGGGAGGCATTTGAGACCAGAGTTCAGGACACGGCTGTAGAGGATAGGAAAAACTTGCAAGGCAGTTAACCCACAGCTGTTTGTCATACGATGGAGAGTAGCTCAGATAAAAGGCACTGAAGGTAAAATAAACAGTGCAAGCAAAATCAAGGAGTCTTGCACTGTCAAGAATATTACCCCAACCATTCATAGCCACTATTGTGTCTTATAAGGGTGGTAGCTTTCACAGCCATGATGTCATTCGTCTCTCCCTGCAAACCAGTGACTTCAGCTTTGTAGGTATTATATTAATCTGACTAAGGAGAAGTTGAGCCTCTTAGAGGAAAAGTGACTTCTTAAAGTCATCCAAGCTGTCACCAGTAGGGTCGGAATCAAAACTAGTTTCCCTTCTTGCTAAAGGAGAAGGAAACTCTGAATGTTGTGTGGCACACACTATCTTAGAAATTAGAGTTTGGGATATTGAGTGAATAGAGCATGTTTCACCTATTAGGCTGTTGTTTGTGCATTGTGGCATTGGCCAAGTTAGAAGGGGACACTGGAGTTTTAACTACAGGAGGACTGAGATCTGGGGAAGTCAGAAATGAGTGTTCTTATGCCTCAGTTGGTGTAACTAGCAAAATTGGCATTTGTGGTATTGAAGGGGAAAGACGGGTATTACAGAAGCCAATGGGGAGTCTCCTATAGTGAGTCAGCCTGGGAATGGGGAGTCTGAATAGTCTGTCCCAGTGGGAAGGAAAGGTACCATTGTGGTCATCTATGATTGATAGCATGTGGAAATAAGAGAACAGACAGACTTCTATTAAGAGTTGGTTTTAAATTCTCCATGTGCCTGCTCTTCTCTCAACCCATGGCCTACACCCAGCCGAGTCCATGCTTGCAGACCCCGACACACATCTTTGTGAGTATCGAATAATCTGGACCAGACTGCAGAGAATTGGGACTCAAGGACTAAATGGAGAAGTTTTAAAAGAAAAAGAAATGGCCTGATGGTTGGCAGGGTCACCAGCGAGAAAAAGACAAAGATCATCAGTCTGAGATGCAGAGCAAAAGAGAACATTCATGCCGTTCTTGCAAATAGGGCAACTATGGAAGGTGCCACAGGCTTTAGAATAGTGATTCTCAACCTATGGGTCATGACCCTTCCGGGGGATGAGAGATCTTTTCACAGGGTTTTGCATATTAGATAGCCTGCGTGTCACATATTTAGATTATGATTCCTAACAATAGCAACATTACAGTTATGAAGTAGCAGCAAAAAATAATTTTATGTGGGTCACCAAACATGAGGATCCGTGTTAATGGGCCACAGCATGAGAAAGTTTGAGGACCACTGCTCTAGAGAGATGTGATCTTGCTAGCCATGCAAACATCCATGGGACAACAGAACACGTGACAGGAAAGTGTCGCAAATACAGTTTCTCCTCTGATTCTTGATTTTATCCTTTTCCCTTTTTACCTCACCTGATACTTTTATATATGGTCTTTAATAAACACGTTTGTGCAAATAAAATGAAAGTCCAAGTGGCCTCTCAAGTTGTTTGTGTTGTCACTTCTTCCTTAAAATCCTTCCAAAGACGTCAAAACACATCAATTTTTTTTCTGGTGTAAGGAACTCAGTCTGTCGAAGCCTTTGCCTACCTCTCCAAACCTTCCTGCTGTCTACCCACATGGCTTTCTCTTGTTGCCTAGCATCTCCATTGTCATCTATGGGATCTTTATATTCTGTTCTATTCTATCACTGAGCGGCCAACCTTTTGGCTTCAACCAGCCATATTGAATAAAGAACCGTTGTCTTGGGCCACCCATAGACCTTGGAACATTTCATCTTTCGTCTACCACCCATACTTCCACAGCAGGGTGTGTTGAAAGCAACACAGTCCTGGGGGAGCATGGGTAGCTGGCCACAGTACATCATGTATCTGCTTTACTCTGGGACATTTTGTTTTCTCCAGGAAGCCTATCTTCCTATGCTGTGTTCAGATTCTCCCCGGAACATGCTGCCCTAGCCCTCTGTCCATGGCCTTCCTTATACCCACGGTCGCCACGTTTGTGTCCACCCCTGCTATCATCAGATACTACATTTGTGTCACCTCCACTCTCAGCGTCCCGCTCCAAGCACCCAGCATATCTTTTCTGAAAGTAACCTATTAACGTTTCTTTTTGTCTCTTTTCTTGTCTCTATTTAGTATGTTCTCAGCACAGAAATGGATAATACTTAAAAGACACAAGTCAAACCATGTCACCTTACAAAATCATCCACTGTATTTCCCACTCACCAGCCATGCTATTTTAATTTCCCATGACATTGGAGCCAGTGACATCTCTGTTTTGTTTCCACTACCCTCTGCCCTATAGTCTGTGGTGCTGGTCTCCTTCCTGCCCTTGGTATTGGCTGGCATACTCATGCCTTAGGCCTTTGCGTTTCCTGTTACTTACACCTGGAGTATGCTCATAGGTGCCCATGTGTCACCCTCTGTGGCAAGTGGGGAATCGCAGTCTACCTTCTCGGGGCAACTGGCCACAGTATCTCTTTACGTTTGATCTTCTGCAGTCATGGGTATCATTGCCTTTCCCTGCTCCACTCTGGCATGCTTTACTATCAAGCTTTCCACTTGCAATTCACCTGCTCTACTACATTTCCTGACTGCATTCCGTTGAGATAGCTTCTATTCCCTGCTCTATTTCCAGAGTGTAAGAAGGCACATAACATAGAGAGAAATCAGAATGAATGAATACTTGAACTCACGCCTCCCGGGATTAAAAGAAGAAATGAGAAAGCCATGTGAAGGGCAACAGACTGAGAGTGACACATTTTAACGCAGCCACTCAGGACTGGGGAGGCATTAGAAAAACCACAGTCTGCTTCTGAGTCCTTACTTTTTCCAACTATAAAACACAGACCTCAGACTCAGTAAGAGTACGATGCAAGTAGATTCCTTCTCAGTGTCTGTGATGCAATAGCAAGTAAGAGACCAGAATATGATTTTCTGGCTAAACTTAAATGGAGTACAAAAGCCAGAGGTCTTAGTGCAGGGAAGTGAGAGGCATTGCGAAAGCTACAACCGAGTGAGCGGAGCCATGAGCATGCCACATGTGGAGAAATGCAAATCAGGCAGGTGACTGTGCCAAGCTGGCACAGGCATTTCATAACAGGGCAGGAATCGAGTCACAGCCCAGGGCTAAGTTACCCCCAAGAGCCTGGAAAATGGTAGAGAAGGATGCACTCATGTCTGATGTCCAAGACCTGCACTGATACCCTTTCTGACAAGGGAATTGTCTGGAAATCTCCTTTTGTACCAACCCAGTGGTCTTCAGAGTAGGTGGATCCCCAAGTTAGTCACAAAGACAGGCAGCGTTAGAGAAGACAGAGGAAGTATTCTAGCCTGTCCCATTGGAAGAAGATAGCATCCCTCCAGCAAAAGGAAGTCCCTCCACCCAATCACATCTATGAGTTTCTGTCCACTGTCACACTTTCTCCAGGGGGCGAGAAATTTGTTTCCCACCATCTCAGACATGGAGGAAGGGTATAAAGAGATGAATCAGTACATTTCAAGAAGATACTTTAAGTGCTAAGGCTGCCACACCCCGAGCTCAAAGACACAGACCGGTTATTCCACTTCCCCTGTCTAATTCCCCGTAGAGACAAAGGAACCCAGTAAGGTCAGCACCTGAGTCTTCAGTAACCTACCTGCTATGTGGCTGTTATCAGACTCATCTCCTTTGCCGTGTGCTTCAGGAGAACATTACTGTTGTCACCTTGTTTGGTAACACAGCAAAGGGCAACTGTTGCAAGTGTCATTGTTGCTGTTGAAATGTCCTCTGGGAAGTTGCCCCTGTGTGTAGTGTATGTGTGTTTATGTGTGTGTGTGTGTGTGTGTGTGTGTGTGTGTGTGTGTGTGTGTGTGTGT
>OU015745.1:80286879-80312918 GCA_907169655.1 Acomys percivali | reverse complement strand
TGTGTGTGTGTGTGTGTGTGTGTGTGTGTGTGTGTGTGTGTGTGTGTTTACTCCTCATTTACTCTTCATTCTTTACAGAGCTGCACTGGGGACTTGGTTTTCACCTTAGGGAAGTAGGTACCAAGCTCTAGCTTTATGCCAGACACTTGGGACTCCATTTGCTAAATCCCTATCGTTGTTGAAGACCTTTCTGTACTTTCCTGTAGAGTGTGGCTTGATGTGCCATGGATGTAGGATACTGAGAGTGTCTTCCTATATCCAGACTCAGCATTTACAGCATCATAGATGATTAAACGTAGACACCACCTTAGGAATGAACAAGCCCACTAAGTCTGCATGTTTGATGCCCTGTGTCTTCCAAAGGAATGCTAGCTGTGGTGTCTAACAACCAACACATTCTACCCTCTCAAAGCAAATAGAAGCATAGCGCAGAGTCCTCAGATCCTCCATGCTTGGCCTCATCCATCCAATGTGCATTGTGGAGAGGCCCCATGAGTTCTAGAGAAGAAACCAAGGTGGCCAATGGAGCAAAGAACGGGACAGCACAGGAGTAGAAGTGCACACGAGAAGCAGCTGTTTATGGGATAGTCTGGAATTGCATAAGCTGTGGGTAAACCCTGGTAAAGGGCTGTACAGCCTAGAAGCTTTTCTTCAGGAGCATGTTAAAGTTGCAGTGTATCTGTCATTCCCAGAACTCAGGCAAGCTCTCTGGGCTTTGGCCAAGGGCTGATGCTGCTTTCTCTTCAGGAGGGGAAAAAGAGGCCAGGATGAGCAAACTTTCTGTCAGCCAAGTGTCCCAGCAAAGAATTCCACCCATGTCCACACAGGCACCAACACCTGAGGGCCGTTGCCATGCAGATAAGCAGTCTCAGGTAATTGGGTTGACATCATTGAGCCACCGTAGAAGATTTGAATCCCTTCCATGACTCCTGTCACCTGCCATCTGATAGTGAAATACCCAGGTTTGCAGGTGAGTGATTGGTTATGCAAAACAAATGAAGGAACTAACAGGTCATGCTCTTTAGTGGTGATGCTTTTGCTTAAATTCTGATTCCTAAGCAAGGGCTAAGGGCCTAGGCCCCTATTACCTATAGATGGAAGGTACTTGTCAAACCACGTTGTCTAACCATAAAGATGGCTCTCTCAGCCCCCAGCAGATGGACAGATGATTTATTCCTAAACAACTCCCTCAGTTTCCTTTGCTCTAAAATCTATCAGCCTGCAGCGATTCTGCTTCCCTGGCTTCTCTGGGGGTCTCTCTGCAACTGTCCTTCATCCAGATTGCATTTTAGATAATCTCTTTACCAAGACATCTTCTCTGTACCCTGTGCTGGGATGCCTTCTGCTGCCACTATTGTTGCACAGTAGCATTCATGATACTGACATACTTACTGTTCACTCTACCTCCCTCCTTAGTCTGGCCACTGCACTATGGTGGGAGACACTGGCCCCTCCTCCGCTATGCTTTTCCAGCAGGGCTGGTGGTAACAGGGCCCAATTCAACAAGGACATTCAAAACATGTCAAGGAATGTATGTGGAGAAAGCATTTATACAAATAATATCACTATCACCATCACTTGAGTAGAAAGAAGAGTTTTTATGCTTAGAGGAAATAATATTTGAATTCCCATTTGATTGATGAGGAAAACAGGCTTGAGGAGAATGGAAAGCCACTGACACAGATCACGGACTCACATGGCTCATTCATTCTGCTTGACATTTTCACATCTATTCCCATCCTTATTCTCTTGACGAAACTCTGAAAGTGATTTTCATCAATTTTTTAAAAAAACTTTTTTCTTTTTACTAAAAAGAATGTTTAGCCATTTAAAATTGTGTTTCTTTTTTACATATGCATTTATATTATTACACATGAATAAAGTAAACTACATATAGCAAGAAAGACCATGAAACAATCAGGAATTATTATCATGGTATTTTGGCTCTTTGTATTTGGCAACCTTGAAGAAAACATTTTTCCTGTCTTGGTGAGTCCAAAATTCTGAATGAAAATCAATATCTATCATATCTCATCTCTATCAACTTAAAACACCAATCTAATCTAGACTGAAAACATCTTAACCCCTAAACAAGCAAGCTTAACTTAGTCTTCGGTCAACTTTTTATTTTGAGTTTTGCATCCTGCAAAATTCATACATCTCAGAATACAGCTCTTTGCCTTTGACAAATACATTGAGTCCTTTGGCCAGCAAGGCAATCACAACCACAGTGCTGCCCTTTGGAGATCATCTCTTCCTACTTGATGCCAATCACTGGATGGTTCCCTATCCCTACAGTGATGTGTCCTCACATTTTTAGCAAACAGCATATGAAGGCTCAGAGAGTTTAAGCAACTTGCTCCTGGTAGGCTGCTAATAGATGATTAGATTTCTTCTCTGAACCAAACACTTTGGATTCCCTGTGAAGGTGGAAAGTGTGAGTGTGGAGCCAAGGAAAACAGCTGTCACGTTCCCCAGCCTGCCTTTCAGAGAGGGCTCTGTCTCTTCAGGGCTCTGTTAGAGGCAAGCAAACAACCTCATTACCAAAGGCAATATCTGATCCTGTTCCACCTCTGATCACTCATAGGTGCTGAGGGAAGACCGTTCCTCCCCAGTGGAACTATCTGAAAGCCATTACTATCTGCAGGCTGCTCGGCAGACTATGGTGTAAGAGGTTGGTCTTTTTCCAGTACCTTCACTTATCAGTAAGACAAGAGGGTACTGAAAAGAGGTCACTGGTAAACATTTAGTCTCTCAGTTCAGCGGCTTCTCCACTAAACCCTGGGGGCCCTTTACCAGACGGGTGAGTCTGCAGGTGAGCCTTGCTTGCACAAGGTGGGTGCTTCTGCTAATTGGGTTGATGTAATTAACTGTCGTGGTTGTTCACCCGGGAAGCCAGCCATGGTCTCAGCATGAGCAACCTTGCTGGGCCAGCCTGCGGCAGAGAGCACAAACATTTTTGGAGCTCCAAAAGCAAACAGGTTTAGAAGCAACTTCAAAGTGAAGAGCAGGCAGCCGCTGGGAGAGGGCCATTTCCCCAGGGGTGGGGAGTGGGGGGGGGTGTTGGCTTCCTGAGCCATGAAGAATAGAGAAATCATTTTATCTTCACTCTGCTTTTAATCAGATGTCAGGATATGGGTGCCATTTCTGTCTAATGTTAATCTCTTTTTCTGAATAAAAAGACTTGTTCAAGGCAGAGGAAAGATAAGTGAGTTGTGATCTGTCCTGACAGATTCAGAAAACAGGTACAGTCCTCGGATTCTACCCCAGGTCTTGGGACAGCCTCTTCTTCCATCAGCTCTTAACCAGTGGTTCTTAACCTCTGAGGCTTGAACCCTTTGGAGGTTGACTGACCTTTCACAAGGTCTACCTAAGACCACCCAAACCCAGATATTTATTTACATTATGATTCATAACAGTAGCAAAATCACAGTTATGGCATAGCAACAAAAATGAATTTATGGTTGGCGGGGGGTGGGGTGATAGTAACCACAATGGGAGGAACTATACTGAAGGGTCACAGCATTAGGAAGGCTGAGGACCACTGTCTTAAATGGTACCATAAGAAGAGTAATTTATGAGAGCAAACCTTCTGTCTAGGCCACCAGATTTGGCTGCAAAACATCATCCAGAACATTGAGTCTGCCTGTGATGGCCTCTCAGCTCATAGCCTAGATTACATGACGCGGTCTTTGCATCCTGCAGTCTCTGAAATGTAGCACTGCCAAGACTCCACCACAAAAGAGTGAACAGAGGAAGAAATGTCACAGGCTTGTCCTCTCGCAGGCCTAATGACCAACTGAGTGATTTTAGAAGGCTTGCTTGCCTTCTGTGTGAGCACCACCTTACTTGTATATAATGAAACAAATGAAACCTCTTTTACAGGGTTTTAGAAAAATAATGGAGGCCAAGAAGCACAGAGAATACACAGACAGCAGGAATGTGATCCTTTCCATCTGCAATGTCACTGTTACTCAGCAGGCTTTAAATAATACTGCATGAGCATTTTTGCCAGTTACATGCATGGGTCATTCTCCACCTTTTTATTTCTCTCGGCCAGTCCACAGTGCAACACAGTTCAATCCAATACAGGGAATGTTCCTACCAGTGCCAAATCCTTCCTTCTGGATGGTACGTGTGTTCCAAAGACCCTTCTTTTCTTTCCCAAGCAGAGTTGCAAACCAGAAGAAGGCAGAAGCCACCTATGTCTCCACAGGTTCATATAGTGGTTCCTATTGTGCAAGTGATGCGATGTTCTCTCCCAGATAGAAGGCTATCAACAATATCAAAACTACAGGCCAGCAGTACAAATACAAAGCCTAGGAAGGAATCGTTTCCTTCCCTACACACTAGCTTCCCAAGTCTGAAGATGGATGTAGTTGCTAATGATGAGGTCAGTTCTTAGAAACCAGTGCATTTTAAAAACCGTTCATCACTATGTATCTATTCTAGGAAGATTTTTCCTGTCCTGGTGTCTGGAACATACAAAAAGAATAGGCCCATGGGTAATCTATATTTAATCATAAGATGTGACATAATTTGAGTGTTGAAATTATCTTTACACCACAGCTGGCTACTAGCAAAGGCACAGTGGATGCTGCAATGGCCTCTTCCTTGTGGTCCTGGATTGAAGGGACTGCATATCCCTCAAAGCTATCTTCAGAACTGCCTTATTTTCTTCTCTTCTGAGACCTCAGTGGTAAATCAGGTAAAGAAACGACTTAGAACACAATTCGTAGAATACCGGAATCCCAGCCACATACTTTGAGTTAACTTAAGTGTTTCTGCCCATTGGCTAAACACAAACTTTTCTTTATAACAACACTTAGCATGTAAAGATCAACTTTTCCCTAAAGGAAATTTTCCATAAAGGAAATTGGAAATGAATGACTGGACACGCACTAGGCAATCTGGGATGACTGAAACATAAGAACTGCTCAATCCCTCCATTCCTGAGTGACTCCTCTAGCCAAAATAGCACAACAATTCTTCCTGTATAAAAAAAAAATCATAGCCCCCCTTAAAGATCTGAGGGAAATGGTTAAAAAAAAAAAAAAAAAAAAAAAAAAAACAAGACAAAAGAAAAAGTCCTGATAATAAACAGGGGCTATCTCCCATATTAGAATTATGAATGAACTTATTACTCAGTTTTCCTTTGCAATTTTATGTTTTAAAACTGAAATATTTTTTACTTTATATTAAAGATAGATGCATTAGAAATACATCAGTCTCTATGCAGTCACATATGAAACTTTAGAATGCTGAAGACCATCATGTTTGTGTGGCATTGCGATTTAGTCACCATTCAATCTTTTGCCCACTCTATAAACTCTTTGGTTTTGCCTAAACCTTTTACTGGAAGGCACTTCCCTTTCAGAAATATGAGGGCTAAAGAATAGTCAAGAACCATCTCATCTTCTTTTAGACAGTTGAAGAAAGTGTGATCTAACCCCAGGATAGCTACAGTGTTGTTATAATCATGATGTAAATTAGTTCATGCTCTCAAAGCCCTGGCCTGGCTGAGTGAAGAGAACTGGTGGGTAAGAGACCAGGGGTGGAGAATACAGTTCTGAGTCATTAAATTCTCACCAGATGTCAGCTGGAAGCCTTCTTCCCACCCACCACCCCAAGGCAAAAATCTCCTGGCCACTGTTACCCCATCTATGGCCCTTAACTCTGACCAATCGTCCCCTCTGGCACCTTATAAGGGAAAGCTAATTAGAAAACTCACCTTGCAAGAATGCTGCAGAAAGACCTTTCACACGGAGTGGAAGCACAGAACCCGGAGGCCCTATGACTCAGGGGTGGAGCTGTCTCCCAGCGCTTGGGCTCCATCACTCTGCAACTCAACAAGAGGCTGACCTACATGGCCAAGACAAATTCACACCAAGATGTCAGAAGGACAGGGCAGGTCTGCAGCAGGCCTCGGCTGTGTTTTGGAAAGCAATGGTTACACCCACGGAGCCAGGGAGAGCAAAGAAAGGGGGTGAGCAGCTTGTGTGCTCCTTTTGTTTATTTTATTTTATGTGTTGTCTGCTCCTTGAGATATTGTTTATTTCAAATGCACCATGGGCTACATTATTTGCCAGGAGGAAAACAAGGAAGAAACTGGCATCTCTGAAGTTCAGGCCTAGTTGTAGACAATGGAGACCTAAAGTACAAAATCTTTACCATTGCTATAAATAAAAGACAGAGAATGCAGAGGCCAAGAAGGAAGCCAAAGGCTTCAGTTTTGAGTCTCAGTAGACAAACAGGGAGTCTGCTAGGGCAGGGTAAAGCATGCCAGTGAGGGGACAAGTGTCCATAAGGAGGTACACAGGGGCAAGGAGATCAGAGGAAGCCGTACAGCTCTCAAAGGTCGTATCATTTCTTAGGTATCCCCCAGCCCCTGCTCATCCACGTCTCTGTGAAGTTACAGTACAAATGTTACTGTTGCACTGAAAATTCATGAGATTGGTCTGTCCACATCTACATAATCTCTCAGCAAGAGGGAAAATAGGATTTGAAGAAGGTAAAGCCTAAAATAAAATACAGAGGCAGGTGTGCTCAGTGCCAGCTCTAGATGACTCTTTCCCTCTGTTCTTCAAAATTATTACACTTGACTCACCCTTCCCTGACAGTCTGGGAACCACTCACAATTGTCTGACTGTGTGTTTTATCTTTTCTTTGTTTTTTTTTTTTTTTTTTTTTTTTTTTTTTTTTTTTTTTTTTTTTTTACTTTTTTCTTTTTCCCAGTGCCCCTGGCCCTGGGTGTGCAGACTGGTCTGCACTTTAGTGGTTGGCACTGCTGGGTGATGGTCTGATGCTACCTTGGCATGGTGGCCTTCACTCTACCAGAGTCCAGTTTCCCTTTCCTCCCAAGAGCAATGCCACCTCTAGCGAGGGTCCACCATCCCCTCATAATCTCCCTGAGGCTCTCTCCTTTCTTCATAACACAGAGACTGGACAGCTGTATAGGAACAACCACAGAGATATAAGGACCTACATGTGGGGAGCCAACATGCCTCTCATTTTCCTGAAGGCCAAGTGTAAGCAGAGAGACAGAGACATTAACATTGTTGTTGTTCTGAATGGCCTTCTTTGTGGATCAGGACTGCACAGATATATGGATGGGAACCATGAAGTGCAAGTCCTGAAATACTATGTTACTATTTCCTCTAGATGAATAAGCGCATCCTCAGGAGGTATGTGTGCAGGCACAGACCCTCCCTTCACAGATCACTCTGAACTAATACCTTGGTGCCCTTCTAATGGCAAGGCGACAAGCTGTGAGGAGTATTCTATGGGGACCAGCTTCATATTTTGTCCATAGGCTGCAGAAGGCTCACAGACACATTTTGCCTGAGACGAAGGAAAGAAGCCTTTGCTTCTGAATTCTTCCTCTAGCATCCATGATACTATCAGACTCATCTCTCTGGAAACAGCATCCATCATGATGATGCTATCCTTCTCTCTTTAACTCACCGAGTCCCTTCTGCTCTTCAGACACAGTGACAGTTCTCTAGCTCTGCATTGTGAGGCCATAAGCTCCTATCTACCTTTCCATGCCATACCTTGGAAGCGCCAGCTGTACATCAACATACGCAAACACAGCAAAGGCCTCCAGGATGCTGCATTGCCCACTCATCCCTCTGTCACCGGAGAAAGTGAATCATCTGTCTCCCTCTTCTGAATTTCCCTTAATATGAAAAAGCATATAACCTATGCTTCCTTTTTCAAGGCTTTGTCATCCCACCTCATTGCTCTGTCCTCCAACAGGAGGTGTTAACATTTTACCTATTTCTCATTAAGCTACTTGGAACTTCTCTTTCAGGGCCATTGGAACTTTTATCCCTTAGGACAGACAGAAATGACTTAAAAGCACAGTCTTGGGATGAGGGATTTAGTTCAGTTGTCTATGTTCATAGCCTAGAGTGGCGTTTGACAATTCCCTAAAACACTTACAGAATCAGTTACTTGATTATGTCTCAGTAAATTTCCTCCAACAATCACACTATGTTAGAGGCTCTAGAAAGATTTTCTTTCTGCATAGGGAAGGAGCTAAGGTCTCTGGATATGCTCAGCATGGTGCCCAAAATGTACTAAGAACTTTGTAAACACATTTTCAGGAAAGGACATTACATGTCCAGGGATGTGCTCACAAATCATTAATTCCTCCTGAGAGCCTCTGAACTCATAAGTAACTGTTGTCTGAGGCAGGTGACATGGCAGCAATTAAGACTATTTAATTCTCAACATCCAGAATGCTAACCCTGTTTCCAGGGGATCCAGTACCCCCTCCTGTATCTGCAGGTACTACCTGCCCATAGTGTGCATACAGACAAGCAGGCAAGCACTCATACACATTTTTTTAAGCACACAAAGGAACAAACAGAAAGCCCTGCCTCATTTCTTCCATATTCCTGCAATAAGGTTCTGTGTTGTACTTGCATGGAAAAACACACACCTGGCCTAACACTGCCTAAAAGCATACTGCTGCCACTGGTTTACTCACATTCTAAGAATCTACTTCAATGTCTCCTGGGGCATTGAGAGAAGTGAAAGAAGGAAAGGGGAGGAAAGAATTAAGTTGAGTGGTTAAGAGAAATCGCATAGTCTTTACCAGCTAGCTGTACCCTCACATATTTTGTCTTCACAACCCACAGGCATTCTAGGTCACTTGGGATATTTGAATACCTTGAATATATATTAGGGAACTTGATTTTTCCTGTAGAGAATTAGTACTCAAACCCAAGACTCTGTGTTTGGGCCAGGCTTACCTTGATTGGTATGGTAACTTACACACATACTCACGCGTGCGCGTGCACACGCACACGCACACACACACACACACACACACACACTGATGCTGAGTTTCTGTGTCTCAAGCAATGTCTGGATATATTAATAAGGGAAAAGGCCAAACTCATTAATTTTTGTGTTGCTGATAATGAGCCTAATTTGAACACAGAGTGGGACCTAAATATATACTTAATTATTGCATGGTTGACAATTCAGTTAATCAATGAAACAAGAGATTTATTAATGCCTTTCTTTATGTCACACTGTATGACAATTTGTCTCATTCTTGAATAATACAAAACAAATATGTCAGTTACTGCTCTGAGTTTCTCACAGTCTAGTGTAGTAGTTCTTAATCTGTGGGTCATGACCCCTTTGAAGGTTGAATTACCCTTTCACAGGAGTCACCAAAGACCATTGAAAAACATAGATATTTACATTATGATTCATATCAATAACAAAACTGCAGTTATGAAGTAGCAACAAAAATAATTTTATGGTTAGGGGGTCACTACAACATGATGAACTGTATTAAAGAGTCATACAATTAGGAGGCTAAGAATAACTGGTCTAGTAGGTAAACAAGTGTACAATAGATTACATGGAACATATCTATCACATAGTTTCCTTTGCAGTTCTGACTCCATAAGCAATGTGTTCTAGAACAGCAATACAATAGTCGAAGATAATAACACAGTTGAAATATTGCCACTACCCAACATCAAGGCTTATTGTAAAGTTAAAGTCATTAAGAAAATATAGTGTGGCCCACAGAGAACAGAGAACAGAGAAAAGGACCAGAATGTAAATTCACACATACTTACACAGGCAACACACCTTCAGCTGTGTAGAAGATGCAGCTATATGGGAAACAATGTTCTTTTCAATAAATGTCTCTGAAAACACTGCACACTCACACACATCCTCCCAATTTCTACAGACAAGTTTTTGGCACTTTACTAAGATTAATTTGAGGAATGATGCATATACTTAATGTAAAATGAAGGGTAAAAAATTTTCCTGAAAAACTACATAAGAGAAAATCTACTTTACTTTGACTTTGGTTGTGGTTTTTAAAGTACAACATCAGAGGCATAATCCAAGGAAGAATAAAATGGCATGTTGCTCTTCATTATAATAAAATTTTCTTATGAACATCATGTCCAAAGAATAAAACTACAAGCCACAGACTTGAAGAAAATAAAGGTATAAAATAGATAGTAAACTAGTATCTTAAGCCATAGATAAAACTGCAAAAGCTCAGCCATGGAAGGGAAAGAAAGAGCCTCAAGAAAAAAACAAAAGCATTTATGAATAGACAGCCAGTCAACAATGGAGCTGAGACAGTATACAATTATACTGGAAGATGGCAAGTGTCACTTCTACAAGGAGATCAAAACTTCAGTAACAAAAGAGAATCCATCACCTGTCTAGCAGACTGCATACACATCAAAACTCTAACACTACACTTCGCTGGTGATGACATAAGACAACATAAAGTCTCATTCATCATTTCTGAAAATGCCATGGTACTTTGGAAGACATTTGGGTAGTGTTTTATAGAAGGAATTACACTCTAATTGAACTCTGAAAATCATGGGGCATAGTATTTACTAAATAATTTGAAAGCCAATATCCATACAGATACCTATAAGTAAGTGTTTATAATCATTTCACTTATACTTTCTTATTTTAATAGATACCCTTCAATAGGAAGATAATCCACACAAAAAGTCTATACAATGGAATATTATTACTCACTGTTAAAAATTAGGTATCAAGCTATGAGAAGAATTAATAAATGTTAAATGCATTCTGAAATGAAAGCAATCACTTTAAAAGCCCTGCATCCTGCATCATTCTAGACGTGTCCCATTACAGAAAAGATGGTTTGGTTTAAAACATAGCTTATGAAGAGAGTGGAAAGAGCTGTAGCTGACAGGGGCTGATAAGAGGAACTGGTGAATAAGACCACAGGCTGCTCAGGGTAATGGAAATTGTGGCTTTACATCATTATGTTCCATGAAAACATATGAAATTTTAACACAAGAAATAAACCCTCATGTAAATTACAGACCGTGATCAACAATGTGATTTTGGCTGGTCAACTGTAATAGATACAGTGCAAATATAACATACCAATAATAAATATCGGAGGATGTGAACATGAAGCGAGACACGCAGAACCTACCAAGAGAGTTTATCACTAATTTCAATGAACAATTAACAAACAAATGGAGCAATTGACTGAGTCAAATCTAAGAGGAAAATATAAAACTTATAAACCATAAGTAATAATGTTTTCCTTGAAAGTTTTCACGTAAAATTAAATCTCTCCCTCTGAAAAGTTGTGAATATTACTTACTTTGATAAGTATGATTTTCTGATTTTCTTATGCAGATCTTAGAGCAAATTATCTTTATCATTGTGTCATATCATCAACGTCATAAAAAAATATAATTGACAAAATAACATGGTTTCCAGGCAGAGAGTGGACGTAGGAATGAGGGGCCAATGAGAGCAAATATGTTGAAAATCTTGTAGCATGTAAGATTGCTCAGACAAAAAGGGAGTCTTAACTCTACAGATGAGATAATCTAATATTGTGGTTTCCATTTAATTAAATGTCATTCAATGAGCATTTTGCTGACAACTAAAATGTCTAAGGGAATCAGAGCTGCATCAGGCAGGATCCTCTTTCCTGAGATCTCAAACTACAGTCATAAAAGCCTGCAGGCTAGAAGGTATCAGTATAAAATCGGTTAACCCTTGACAGCTTAATGATACGAGGATTATGTCCAGGTAAGAGGAATCTGGGTGGGATCCTAGAGAAGTCAATGATTAAACCGAGTCTTACTGAAGACAAAGGAGCAAGATTTAAAAGTCAGGCAGGGGTAGAGAAGAAGAGCTCCAGTAAGGTGGAAGTAGGAATGGTGAGTGCGAATATAGAGATGAGAGAGATGGGAACCCGAGAACGCGAACTCACCAGAGATGGTTTTCTAGAGCAGTCTAGAACATTTGGCATTGGCTAGTATGCTATAAGAGAACCTTTCTGGAAGGAGAGAGCTGTAACAGCAATGCTTGTGCAGCCACCTGGGGGAGAGGTAGGGAGGCATCAATTAAGCTTCGTTCATGGAAAATACAAAAGAAAAGACACATTTGAGAAAGATAATGAAGGAAGTGCCTTGGCCTTTGGAAGGTACTCATTAACGATGTGTTTAGAACCAGGAAATCTGCATGAGCCCAGGGAAGAACAGAAGGGGAGAGAGTGAGGCAGAGAAGATTTGCACTCAGGCACCACGAATAGAATTGTTTTGCCGACACTATCAGTTCAGTAATGACGGGGGTGCTAGGAGATGCCTAGCAAGGATTTAATGATCACAGAACTGGAAACGCAGAGAAATTAAAGACTAAAGATTAATGTTGAAGTTACAAATAGAACCCTGGGTTTGTATTATTTTATATTAATGAATCACATGAGCCAGAACTTTAAAATTGGATGGGTTCCTCTTTAGTAAAACTGTCGAAGAAAAGTGTGTGTATGGGGAACTTTGTACTACAGGTTACTCCCCAGAACCAGAGTTAGTATGAGAAAAGCAGAGATTTGCAGGGCAGATAGAGAAGGTGGCCTCTGTCTTCAAAGCCAAGGAGAAAGCCAGACGCTTGGTTCAGTAACAAGGGGGTCCTTAATCAGTGACATCTTGTTCATGAACCCCTCAGTACCTTGTTTTGTAGTCTGATATGCATGCACACACATTCTCAACAGGGAAGACCTTTTTTTTTTTCCTCAGTGGTACACTGAGACCTTTTCAATGGACAGGATATTAACATATTATCTGAATGGAAAATTCACAGTGCTTCTAGTACTGTGAGCTCATGGTAATAGTTTTACAGTTTAGAACAGTGGTTCTCAACCTTCCTTTAATACAGCTTTTTATGTGGTGGTGACCCCCAACCATAAAATTATTTTTGTTGCTACTTCATAACTATAATTTTGCTACTGTTATGAATTTAATGTAAATATATGACATGTGACCCTGGTGGAAAAGTAGTTTGGTCCCAAAGGAGTCACAACCCACAGGTTGAGAACCACTAGTTTAGAAAATGTTTCTCTGCTTTTTTTTTTTTTTTTTTTTTTTTTTTTTTTTGGTAGCTTTGGCTGTCCAGGACTCGCTACGTAGACCAGGCTGGCCTCCAACTCACAGCAATTTGCCTGCTGCCTCTGTCTCTCTGAGTGCTAGAATCATAGGCATGTGCCACCACGCTAGGCTGCTGTTTCTTCACTCTAACAGCTTCCGGTACCTTATAGAGTCAAATTATTAGTACACATTTACAGATTAACTAAAAAGAACTCAGCACACTAACATCTGATGATGATCTGCACAAGTATGCCATTTCACATGCGTGATAGTGGGTTAAATTTGAAGAAAACAAGGAAGAGATTGTGCCCATAATATTAGGTTCCAGAAAGAATGAATGGTAGAGCTGGGAGTTGCAACGGTGTGCTGGAGACAATCCCAAACTATCACATTATGACAGACTAATGAGGGGAGGAAATCAGTAGGCTTAACCTGGCGCAGGTCACGAGGAAGACGAGAAAGGGCTTGGGAAACACCCGTGGGGATGTCAGAATGCTGACTGGAATGTAAAGCCCTACAGAGTCATCTTGCTTCAGATGCTTCTTCAGTCACATGATGCCCTTCCTTCTTTCATTCTTTCTGTCTCTATTTGCAAATGTGTTCCCTGTATGTGGGCACATGTGTGCGTGAGCGTGCTGCCTATAGAGACCCAAGTGTGACATAGGCATACTCCTCTATCACCCTTCACCTTACTTTGGAGACAAGGTCTCTCACAGATCTGGAACCCATCAAAGCTCTTCTCGTCCAGTCTCTAACCCCCAGTCCTGGGATTACAGGAACATACTGCCAACTCCTAGACTTCTATGAGGATGCTGGGGACCCACCCAGGTCCTATGCCCTTGCCCATGGAACTTTACCTCCCCTGTTAGTCCTTGACCTTCACATGACATTTCTTGGCTAGTCCCGCTTACTACCAGAAATAAGGGATTGCATTTATACCAAAATGAATCTTTTATGAGGTAAAGAACACTACCTAGACTTGTACATGAATGGCTTAATGGTTTTTTGGACTAATGGCACCCAAAGGCATGTATGTTGAATAAATTAAATGAGATAAGCTGTCTCTGCACTGGAAACATATCTAGTCTCTCTACATCTATGGCTGTCACTCTGGAAAAGTGAGTCAGTCTTACCTCAAGGGAAAAGGAACTAAGTGCTTGGTAAGGCTGATGACATGTCTGATGACTAACTATTCCCAGAAATGAAGGGTTGATCTTTCCCCAAGGCAAGGTACAGTGTGGCAGCTGCTTTCCCGAGACTCCCCTAATTTGGTTGCCAACTTCCTTAAGTGAAGGCCAGTTGCTACAAAGAAGAAATCATGTTGGAGGATAATAAGAAAATGGTCCGCCTGGCACTTTTGCTTAGCATCTCATAAGCCATGACTGATTTATGGTGAGAGTGGAGTTGATCACAGAGAATCTAATGAATTGGCATCATAGCAGGGTTTTATCTGGGCTTGGTCATTTTTCTATTGAAACTGAATCTTTACCAAGGTGGAAATATAAGGATTTGCCTAATCTCCTGGTTCCTGAACTTGGCTGCACATTTGAATATTTTGGGGGAATATTAAAAAATATTAATATGGACACATCAGAGGTTTTGAAAAGATCCCCAGGTCTGTTGTCATTTGAAAAATCTATGAAAATTTTATGGCCCACTAATCTTATAAATGCCCCTTTATTTTGTGACTGTTTTTCAAAGCATTCACCACTTGATCTTGGCCAAAAAGCAAAGAAGTGAACTGTATTCTCAAAGCCTTTTTACATCTATCCTCCATTTGACATTCTACAAACTCTTCATTGGTCAGGCAGGGATTCTTCTATTGGTGTTTTGAAGATTCTAGCTTATTTGGTACAGCAATGATAATTTGGTTAATCTCATGAGTTCTTTTTGATAGTCTTATTATTAAGGCTTGTTCCCTGTAAGTAATTTTTTGGTAGATGTCATTGTGTAAATCTTTACAAAATAATGTCTCTGATGATGTTTTCTAGATTATTTTTTTATTTCATGAATGTGAATGTTTTATCTGTTTTTGCGTCTGTGCACCACATGGATACTTGGTGTCCGAGGAAGTTAGAGGAAGGCCAGGCTCCTCTAGAAGAACAGTAAGTGCTCCTAACTACTGAGCCATCTCTCCAGCCCAGCCTAGGATACTATTTATCAATAATATCAAGTAAATTTGAAATACTTTCTTACAATTAATTCTCATATGTTTATTAATAGATCATGAACTATTATGAGGTATTTTAAGTATATTTTCAAAGTTAAACAGACATTTTCATGATTAATAGTTTTTGCATATATATATATTATGCTAATATTAAACAACACATGAATATGAATCAATTTGTAAAATATGGCACCTACTGGGCACAATAGTGAAATATTCTTACTGTCTTTGCTCATAAACATAACTATTTAGATAAAAAGTCCTATTATACATTTATATCAAAATATGTTAGCCCCACCTTTTATTTGTTGCTATTTTGTTGTCCCTGTTGCTGTTATTTCAGCAGAATCCTCCCTAACGACTGGATTTCTCACATGCTTTTTGAGAGCACAGCTCACAATTCTGAAAAACTTTCATGTGTATTTATGTCTGTCTGGAAAAACAACGTACACATTCCTCACTGTTGTCTAGATGTCTGTGTACATCATACATGACGCGGACGGTATTTCTCGCTATTTTAAAGACAAGTAACACAACAGCTGTGTGCATTTCCTTTCTCTTTCTGAGAAACGGAGAGAACAACTTAGCCACTACACGGGTTGGGAAGAAACTGTGCACTACAGAAGGAAAGTTGAAGAGTGTTTGTTATCATGATGTTAAAGTTCAAGTCCAATTCACAGTTCGACAAACAAAAACAAAGCATCCAGTGAACTTTCTTATATATAAATGTTTGCCTATACCGTTGATAAGATTCTCAAGCAGATCTGGGGATGTAAAAACTCTAGGTCAAAGGATATAACCATTTTAAAGAGCTTTGAATCTGTCATCTGCCCAATTTCTAAACCATTACACCAATTTATATTCCCATGAAAACTATTAACGTCTTTAATTGACCTGGCATGCAATAGGGTATAATTATCATCAGTTAATAAGCCCTAATCAAAGAAATGGCCTTAGCTTCTTCAAATCTCTGTCTCAAGTCTATGTTTTGTCATATTCTCTTTTCACTACTGTGTGTAAAGTCAGCTTTTGCTTTTAGTGAATATTTTTCATCAAATTAAAAAAAAAAACTTTCTATTTCTATTTTGATGAGGTCAAAATTATCCTGATGTAAGTGGGTGCTGGTTTGGCGAAATATGATTTCTATGTTAAAAAAATTCTCTGTGTATATGTCTCTGGTAAGTATGAGCATGCAAGGGCAGGGATTTATGGAGGCCAGAGATGTCAGATCCTTTTAGAGGTGGACTTAAAGCCTGTTGAGGGCCACCCATACAGGTGATTGGAACCTTGCTCAGCTCCTATCCATAAGCAGTAGATACTTTTGTTGTTGAGGAATCTTTCCAGGCCCCTGCACATTACAAAGAGATAAAATTCCCTAATTTATTCTGCTTCTGTCACAATTTCCATTTATTAAGTATCTAATTAGCAAGCATTCCTACATGCCTGGAATTAACATCATTTGTTATGGTGTCTTGTGGTTTTTATATATTGGTGGGTTCAAGTAGCTAAGTAGATAGAATTTTTGCATAATTTTTCTTCATAGTATTTGTCTTTCCAGGTCTTTTCTTATAATATTCCCATTTAGTTTCATATGAAGATGATCCTGAGACTTCATCAAAATGAATTGGGATGTCTTCACTGACATGGTATCCAAATTTTTGTACAGAGTTTATTTACTTTTTAAAAATCTATGGCAAGAGGAATTCACCAATGAATCTGAGACCAGATCTTCGTATAAGCAAAGGTTGTTAATTGAAAATGTAGTTTCTTCCGCAGATGTATGTGTTTGGGTAGTCTGCTTCCTTTGTTTCAGTTTTGATAAATTGCATAATTTGAGAACATTTTTCATGCCATATCTCACAGAGCAAGGAAATACTCTAATAGCCATACTTATGTCCACAAACATTTCCATAACCATAACTTAAGCTAGACATTTCTTTTTTCTTCTTTATCATGAATTAATTAATTTATTCATTTTACATCCTGGTCGTAGCCCCCTCCCTCCTCTCCTCCCAGTCCCATCTTCACTTTGTCTCCCCCCCTCCCCTATTTCTCAGAAAATGAGAGTCCCTCCTTCCCACCCATCCCAGGTCAAGTCTTGTCAGGATTGAACATGTCTTCTTCCCTTGTGGCCTTGCAAGGCAGTCTCATCAAGAGGAAATTATGAAAAAGCTGGCAACAGAGTCTGTGTCAGAGTGAGTCCCTGCTACCCTTACTTGAGGACCCACATGAAGCCTGAGCTGCCCATCGGCTACACCTTTGTAGATGGCTTAGCCCCTATCCATGCATAGTCCTTGGTTGGTGCTACATTCTCCAAGAGCCTCTCTGGGCCCTGGTTACTTGACTCTGTTCATCTTCTTGAGGAGCTCCTGTCACCCCCAGGTCTTTTCCTACCCTTCCCCCCACCCCCGCCCTGCTTTCCCCACAAGACTTACTACCTATCGCCCAATGTTTGGCTGTGAGTCTTAGCATCTGTTTCCAAATGGCTACTGAATGGTGCCTCTCAGAGAACAACTCTGATAGGCTCCTTTCTGCAAGCATAGTAGAGTATCATTAATGGTGTCAGGGATTGGTTCTCTTCCATGGGATGTGTCTTGCAATGGTCTAGGCATTGGTTGACTATCCCCTCAAGCTCTGCTTTATCTTTATCTCTGCACATCTTGTAGGCAGGGTAAATTTTGGGTCAAAGTTTCTGTGGGTGGGTTGGTTGTGTCCCCCTCCCTCCACTAGGAGTCTTGTCTAGTTAGAGAGTGTCCTCTTCGGTCTCCATGGTACCTCATACTAGGAGTCTCGGCTAGAGTCCACTTTATAGCCTCCCAAGAAGCCTATCCTGACTTAGGTCTCAGGCTTGTCACAGAGATGCCCATACCCACAGTTTCTCTTTTCTCTGCAGGCCTTCTGCACTCCCATCCCTGCTCTCCCCAGGTCTGATCTCCACCCTCATTTCTCTCTGCGTCCCCTCGCCTGCCTTGTTCTCTCTCTTCAACTACTACTGCTATTAATTCTATTGTCCCTGCTGTGTGAAATTTAAGCATCTTTCCTTGGGTGTTCCACCATACAACAAGGACATTTGCTCAACTATGTTCATAGAGGCCTTAATCATAATGTCCAGAATCTAGAAACAACCAGATGTCCCTCAACCAAAGACTGGATAAAGAAACTGTGGTACATTTCTACAATGGATACTACTTAGCTACTAAAAACAAAGAAATCGTGAAATTTTCAGGCAAATGGTTAGAACTAGAAAAAAATCATCCTGAGTCAGGTACTCAGACCCAGAAAGACACACAGAGTATGTACTCACATGTAAGTGGTTTTAGCCATATAATACAGGATAACTATACTACAATGTAAGGCAAGTAACAAACTAGACATTTCAAACTGGTATCTCCAAAAACACTAGACTAGCCTGTGGGTAATTAAAGTCTCCTTCCATTGTTTGCTTGTGAACTCCCACTCCTTCAGTAAAATCCCTGGCTTCCACACCCACAACCTACTTATTTAATTGTTCACTTCTAGTACACAGATACAGCACTACCACAAGTGTATCCTTACTCTCATTTGGAAACATTAGAAATTAAGACATAGTGTGTAGCACTTCGCTGGTTTGGTTTTATACACACAGGTATTTTCCAAAGATCATTTACTCCATCCCATTTCAGTAAGATTGTTTGGTGTGTTTATGACACAGTTAGATTCTCTTCACAGTCTGCACTCTTCCCTGGAGTTCTCTAACTACATAAATGAAGTTTAACTTAGTGTACATGAAGGTTCATGCTATTTACTGTAAGGTTCTGTAGGTTTGATAGACATAGAATGTGACATGTCTATCATATGGACCATGCAAAATAGTGCCTGTGCACTAAAGGTCACCAGCTCTTCATCTAATTCTTCATTGGCTTTGTTCTTATTTTTTAAAGTACATTTTAAAGAGCTTTGATTAAAACCAAATTACATCATTTCCCCCTTTTCCTCTCTCCTCCCCTTTCCATTTCTTCCTCCACCCTGCTTTCTCAAAAATTCACCAGCCTCCTCTACTTTTGGCCTTGCTATTAAATATACATATAAATAGACAAACACATAAACACATCTTGTTGAGCCAGTTCAGCGTTGACTGTATATATTTCTAGGGCTGATGTGGTACTGACTAAACCACTCCGAGTTTTTATTATTTCTGCAATCCTGCCTTTGAAGGCTTCTCTTCGTATTTTGACGAATTTTGTCATCTGTTTACTTTTGCCGTTGGATAATATGAAATTAAATCAATGTGTGACACTTTCTATCTTTGCAAGACGAAAATTCCACATCCCCGTCTATGCTTCTCTATACATATTATTTGCTTCCAGCATTGGCAAATATAAAGACAAAGCTCCTATGGCCATTTGTGTGCGGGTTGCCTTAGATCATTAGATCATGATCTTAGATCATTTAGGTATGAACCTAGGTGTGACTGCCGTATCATAGAGCTAAGTTTGAGTTATAAGAACCAACATACCATCTACCAGAGTAATATTGCACTTTGGGGTTATCATTGGTGATTAATAGTGTGTCTGCTTTACCAGTTGGAACCTACAGCAATACGTGCCTCAATTTTGCCAAGTGGATATGGAGTGGTGACCCATTAACTCTTAAATTTCCACTAACCAATGCTGTCTAACATTGTTTCATGTGATTATTTAAAATCTGAATGTCCAGATCCTTTACTCATTTTTAATGTGTGTGTGTGTGTGTGTGTGTGTGTGTGTGTGTGTGTGTGTACAGATATGCTTGCCCATGAGTGAACATATGGCGTTGGAGTCTAGGGGTTGATGCTGGTGTCTTCCTTTACTGTTCTCAGTCTTATTTTTAGAGATGGGTCTGTCACTGAATCTGAAGGTCACCAGTGCCTAACCTGGCTATCCAGGAAGCCCTGGAACCAGTCTTCTTTTGCCTTGAAATACTGGGGTTACAGGCAGTCACACCTGGCTTTGATATGGGTCTGGGGGTTTAAACTCAGGTCCCCATATCTTGAAACAAATATTTTACCTGCTGAATTATCACTGTGGCCATTGTTTTCTTGTGGTTGGTTTTTAAAGAGATTTGTCTACATTTGGGATATAAGGCCTTTATCAGACCAGTGTTTCGCAACCATGTTATCTGAATCGGCAGCTTGTATTATTACCCTCATCATTGTCTTCATCAGAGAGGAAGGGTTAAGTTGTTTGTGGTTTTTTTTTTTTTTTGCAAAGTCCAGTTGTTCGGCTCTCTGATTTCACATATAATGCTATTTACATTTATTTTGACTGACTTTATGTGGAAGGAAGGAATTTGTGTAGGTTACTTTGGGGTATTACATAGCTATCTACAATATTTTTGGGAAAGCTATACTTTCATCATTGAACTGACCTTTATGACTTTTTAGTTGGCTGTATTTGTATGAGTATTTCTGGCTTTTTCATTTCATTCTTTGAGAGAGAGCGAGAGAGAGAGAATCAACAGAATGAGTGTGTGTGTGTGTGTGTGTGTGTGTGTGTGTGTGTGTGTGTGTGTGATGTTATTCAATCCAAGGCTTTGAGATGCTATTGCCTACAGAATAGTTTGTTGACACTTCACTGGATTTTAACTGAATCTGTAAATCACATTGAGAAGTAACAACAACAATGATGTTTCTAAAATATAAACACAAAACCATAAAATATCTCTATTTATTTATGTATTTGAATTGTTTCATCACAGTTTGAGATTCCCATAATTTTATTAAATTGGTATTTTTAGGTTTATAAAAATAAGTATTTTTTTGTTTTCTAGTTTTAATAAAATGATGCTATTTTGTGACTTCAACTTTTAACACTAGTGTATATAAAAGCAACAGGGCTGGTTTAGTAACCTGACAGCTTGACCCTTGCTGTGTTGCTCATCAGTTGCACATGGAAACCTCTACCCAAATGATCACTTTGGAAACAAAGACAAGGCTGGATAGTTGTCCCTCGGCCACTTGCACGCCATCCTTCTTTCTGGTCTCACCTGACTACACAGAACTTCCAGCACAACTGTGAATAGCCATGGTAGCAGAACACGGCTGTGTCTTGTCTTGACCTTAAGGGAAGCTTCCGGATTTCAAATATTAGCGTGAGGACATGCCGTCTTTATATCGTGAGCAAGTCCCTCGTATACTTAGCTACAAAGAGTTTATTATGACTCGAGTTTTGTTGTTGTTTGTGATTCACGAATGAGTGTTAGCTTTTATCCAATGCCTTTCCTGTACAATGTAATTTTTTTCTTCAGTCTTTTGATGTATAAATCACATTGACTTTCAAATGCCTAAGAAGTAATTGCATACCTGGACTAAATCTCACTCAGTTGATGGCATATAAACTACTTTTTATACATACTTGTATTTAATTTGCTCATAATTTTCTGGGATTTTGCACCAAGTGCATATGAAATTTTGGCTTGCAGTTTCCCGTTCTGTGAGCTCTCTTTATCATTTATCAGGCTTTTGGTATTACACTCACTTTATCCTTAAGGAATGAATTATCAGGTGTCTGTTTCTATTTTGGGGGAAAATAGTTGAAGACTGAAATAACTTATTCTGTAATAGTTGAAGCCACAGTGGCCTATTGTTACTTTAGTTAAGGTTATTTATTCATTTCCATTTATTTACTAGGCAGGCACATTCAAAGAATTTACTTCCTTTCATAGGAGTTTTGTAGGGTGACTTCATAAAATCTGTTTAATCAAAGTTAGTAAGTTTGTAAACAGCATTGTCATAGCCTCTCATGATGACCCTGTTGATGCCCTGGTGTCCCACAGAGTGACTTCGTTTTCACTTCTCATGCTGGTGGCTTGTATGCACTCCTAGTGCTCTCTGTCTCTTTTTATTTTTTTTCAGCTATAAGTTTATCAATTTTGTTGCTTTTTCCAATTAAAGTGATAGCCGTATTTTTTCTATTTCATTTGTATTTTTGAACTCACAGACTACTCCTCGCACTTTTATTTTTTTTTCTTCTGCTCGTTTTACTCTTATATTACCTGTTTTCCCTAGTTTCTTTTCCTAGTTTTCTTTCTTTAATTTTTTGCAGGGGATGGGGGGAGTCTGGATGATTAAACTACTGACTTGAGATCTTGCTTGTTTTCTAAAATGTGCATGTAATTTCATAAATAGTACCTGAAGCACCTGATTTATGTGGAGGCTACTAATCTTGGCAAGTTTGTTTTATTTGACAAGGTCCTGCTATGTGGCTTAAGATGGCCTAGAACTCCTTCAATAGCAGAGGCTGCCTTCAAATGCACACCTCAGACTTCATGATGATGGGGTTACAAGTGTGCATCATACCCAGTTCCCACCATGGTTAGTTTTATTTTCATTTTCATTTACTTAAAATATTTAAAAATGTCTCCTGAGATGACTCTTTTCTAGAAGTGTGCTGCTTCGTCTCCAGATGCTTGAAGATTTTCTTCCTTTCTTTGTTTTCTGAAAGAGGCTCTTGTTGTCTAGTAAAGCAGGCTGCCCTGGAACTTACTATGTACGCGACCATGGTCAACCTTCCACTCATGCTTCTCCTAACCTCAGCATCCCGAGTGCTCATTACAGGCCAGAGACATGGTATCCAAAGTCACCTATTTTTTAAATTATTATTTTAATAATAAAATTATAATAATATGTTAGACCATAATATTATACATTACTAACATATTATGTTATTAATATGATATATATTACTTATATAATGCTATAGTACATTATTTTAATCTACTATTTAAAAAATTTCAATTCTGCTGTAGTTTAAAAACAGCCTTATGCAAACTTTCCACTTTAAATTTGTTGATTTTATGGTCCACAATATGATATTTCCTGGTGAATATTCCATACAATACTGCAAAGTTTGTCCGTTGTGCCTCTGTTGGATGGCTTATCCTTCAAAATCACCTCTACCACATCGGCTGATGATGTTGTTTAGGAGCTTTCTTATCCTTATGGAATATTTGCCTGGTGGTTTCACCAGCTGCCAAAACAGTAATGTCGAAACCGTGCCAGATCTTTAGTGGGTTTACCTAGTTTTTGTTGTTGGTTGTTTATTTGTTCATTTTGTTTCAGTTTTACCAGTTTCAACCTACATATTTGGATGCTGTACTGTGAGGTGCACATATACTAAATATTGTTATTTCTTCTAAGAGTTGACCACGTCATCAATGGCTGTTATTGCTCATTAGCCCTGTGGGTGGACTTCATTCTCAAGTCTGTTAGGAATGGAATTAAAACATCCACCCTAGCTCCCTTTTAATTAGGGTTAACATCATAAATATTTACATCCATCAAAATTTTCATGTTGACATATTTAGTTTTATTGTTTTAAACTTATTGTTTTGTTTTCAAGTGTGCATGTGTTTGTGTGTGTCCGTGTGTGTGTGTGTGTGTGTGTGTGTGTGTGTGTGTGTGTGTGTGCACATGTGAGTACTGCTGCCAATGGAAGCCAGAAGAGGATTTTCTGAGGCTGAAGTGACAGGTGGCTGTGAGCCACCTACTGCGGGTGCTGGGTATCGACTGGGGTTCTTTGCAAGAACACTACATGCCTTTAACCACTGGGCCATCTCTCTGGTCCCTAACCTCTTTAAAATAAGTTCTTTGTCAGCACACAACCTATCTAACATGGCTTAGATTATTTTCTGTTTGTATTCTTCATTCTTTATGCCTTCCCACCTACTTTTCAGACGTCTTGGTTAATTAATTATACCACTAGATTTATCCTAGCACACTGCTTAAAATAACCTACTATTTTATTGTGTTTGCAAAATTCCTTCCAAACGATGAGGGCTGCCATTATATGGAGTGATGGGTGTATATATGGCACAGACCTTTTGGGATAGAAGTTGTTCACATCTTTGACAGCACTGTTGGCGCCATTAACTAATAATGATTACTGTTATTGATTGAAAGTTATCTTCTAAATCAAGAACAGAAGTAGAAACATGCAATCTAGGGTTATTGGTTTCTTTTCTTTCTTTTATGAATTTTAGGGAAACATACTTTCTAAGCCATCCATGCCTAAAAACTTATTTATGAAATATTTCCAAATGAAACCTTCCTTCTCAAGGCTATATATAGAAATATCTATACTTAGGCCTACTCATTTTTCTTGTGTCAGTTTGTTCATTTCGTTTTAGTTCACTCACAGATTTATTGATACAAATGTGTTTATCACATTTATTTATTTTTTCCTTATGTCTGTGATAATACATTTTGTCCTGCTTCCTAACACCAGTAATGTATTCTTCCCCGCTCCCCGCCCCCGCCCCCACCTTGGTCATTCTTGCTAAAATGACTAACCTATTTATCTAATTATATAGGAAACCAATTCTTGCTTTTTAAATTTTCTCTGTTGTATTTTAATTTTCTAGGTGTTTGATTTGATATAGGTTTACTGTTGTCTTAACATAAACATGTAAACCTCATTCATGTAACACAGATTTTTTTTCCTTTAGTGGTACATAAGCATAAAGGAAAAGCTACTGTTTCATCGATTTTAGCTACATACTACAGTCTTACTTTCTTGTATTTTTACTTGTATGACCTCTGAAATAGTTTTAAATTTATATTACTATTTATTCATTCAATTATTAAGGGGTCACTCTAGAAACATACTAGTTAACATGCAAATACTGAAGAATTTTGCAAGGCTTTCCTAAAAGCACTTGCTCTGTCATTATTTTATACTTGGAAATGTTAAGAGCAAGGTAGTTAATTGTGTAATTCACACGTTCTGCACTTCTGCTGAATTGAACTGTGTGCTCTGTCAGCGACTGAAAGTTCTAAGTGTCTTACTTCATAATTGTGTCGCATACATTTTCTTTATGCATTGAAGGTGGTATCAGATGAACATGTTTATAATTAGACCAATCTTGTTTTTCATGTCTTCTGCTCATTTTTGTCCTCCGTTGTTTTCAGTCTCCCACATATTTATGTCTGAGGGATGGCTCACACATTGAATGTGCATTTTATTTTTTACCAGTCTGAAGTATGAAGACTCTCAGGTCTTAAATGACCATAAATTGCTGGATTTCCCTGTATCTGCTCCATCTTTCATTTCTCTTGCTTGCCTTCTTTTCAGCTAACCACCATTCTACTGGCCTGCCAATGAACTTATTGAACATAAATTGTTTTTAATTTTTTATTTTTTAAGAGCTTACTCGGATGGTCACAGCCTGATTTATTAAAATGCTACTGTTTACTCTATAAAAAATCTATTTTTTTTTCACATTCAGGCCCATGTGCATGTTGTTGTCTGGTCTCCCAATATTCACATCCTGTGAGCAGCACCATGCATTCATTACCTTTGCTCTTCAGGACTTTCTGGAGCCATTTCTATTTGTCTACAGATTCACCCTGTCTGGTGACACAGCCCTGCATTTTCTGTCTGGAATATCATTCTTCTTGCTATCAGTTGGGACTTTTCGGTATATCTTTCAGTTACCACTGAATTTTGCCACCATATTTTCCTTACCGTTACTTTCCTTTCTATGTACTTTTAAATATATTTAGATTGCTACAGCATTTTAGAATGCAAATTTTATTTTCAGCACCTCAAAGTTATCCCTTTTCCTCCAGTCAACACCCTGTGTTGAAGAAAGAGCTTATCTCACCATGCTTTCTTTTGCTTCACTGAAAGAAATATGTTTATAAGACACAATGTCTACGATAATATCTTTGAGTTCGTTTTGTGTTAGCCACACACTGTTGCATGTGGAACCTACCCTTAAGTATGCTTATTTATACCCAATAAGATTCCACTGGAGAAAACTAATTTTCTGCCTGCAAGTGGGTGTCAATTGCATCTATCTTACTGGCTAGGGGTGGGAGCCTGTGTCCACTTCTCCCTCTCTGTGTTCATTTGTATTTTGCAAATATTCATTTTCCCCAGTTTTGAGAGAGAGAGAGAGAGAGAGAGAGAGAGAGAGAGAGAGAGAGAGAG